>JBBGZY010001542.1:2110000-2641559 GCA_037952925.1 Lithobates clamitans
CTCATTAAACACTCGTAAATTGCCTGGAAAACACCCAACAAGCAAAATCCCATTCATTTCAATGGCACCTGTTCACATCTGAGCATTTTGTCACCAGAAGCAAAACGCCTGAAAAACGCCCTAAGCTTAAAAAAGAACATGAGCTTCTTTGGGGCAGATTACAATTACAATTACAATCGCGGTGAAAACGTGGCAAAATCGTGGTAAAAAGTGGCAAATCGCAGTAAAAACCGCAGCAAAATCGTGGTAAAAAATGCGGCAAAACCCAGTAAAAAAACGCAGCAAAATCGCAGTAAAAACACAAGATTTTGAAATGCTCAGGTGTGAATGTAGCCTAATGCCCTGTACACACGGTCGGACATTGATCGGACATTCCGACAACCAATTTCATGGATCTTTTCCAACGGATGTTGGCTCAAACTTGTCTTGCAACAAAGTTGTCAGAAAATCCGATTATTCTGAACGTGGTGACGTAAAACACGTACGTTGGGACTATAAACGGGGCAGTAGCCAATAGCTTTCATCTCTTTATTTATTCTGAGCATGCGTGGCACTTTGTGCGTCGGATTTGTGTACACACGATCGGATTTTGTTGTCGGAAATTTTTTTTACCTGCTCTCAAACTTTGTGTGTCGGAAATTCCGATGGAAAATGTGTGATGGAGCCTACACACTGTCGGAATTTCCGACAACAAGGTCCTATCACACATTTTCCGTCAGAAAATCTGACCGTGTTTACAGGGCATAAGTGTTCATAAAATGCAGTCCATAAAATTCTAATGATGTTACGTTATTATATCTTCACACCGCAGCACGTGAGAGCATGCCACCTTCCCCATTAGGTTTAGACTCACCAGATGAATTTGCCTCACATTCTCATGTTTGACAAAGAGGCAGTTTAGTGGTTGTAACCCTAAAAAAAATAAATAAAAAGGATCCGTTACCTTAAAGCATGTTACCCCCTGTATCACCTAAAATACCTGGCTGATCTTGCCTGGTTCTGCCCCCCTCCCTGTAAGCTGACCACGGTATATGATGGTTGCTGAACCCTGACACTGTGGTCAGTTTACGGGCCTCCATCATCCGCAGCTCTCCTCTGTCCTCCTCACCCCTTCCCCTCGTTGCCTGTCAGCTCGTACTCGTACCAGTGCCCACCCCCACCTCTTCCGCTGCTATCAAACCGCAATGAGATTCCTACAATCAGCTCTGCTATAATAAATAATGTCCCCAGTGTATGTGTTTTTTTTTTTTTAATTCCGCAGTGTACCTCATTTCATAGAGCCGATTGGCGCCCATGTGACCGGCCGCCTCTCTCCTCCTCTCCTCTTCCTGGCTGACGTCAGCGGGGGTTTCTCAGCCCATGCCTGCTTAGCTGTCAGATCGAGAGAGACGAGAGGCGGCCGGTCACGTGAGCGCCGAGCGGCGCTGTGAAATGAGGTACACAGCAGCATTTTTTTTAATCTATCTATCTATCTATCTATCTATCTATCTATCTATCTATCTATCTATCTATCTATCTATCTATCTATCTATCTAATTCAATATCTACAGTATATATCCTTCTCTATCTATCTCTCCATCTATCAATATACAGTATCTAACAACAGTAACAAAAAAATAAATGCCAATATTATCTATCTATCTATCTATCTATCTATCTATCTATCTATCTATCTATCTATCTATCTATCTATCTATCTATCTATCTATCTATCTATCTATCTATCTATCTATCTATCTATCTTCCTCCTAATCTGTTATGTGAGTGATGTATAGTAATAACACCTGTGCCGTTCTTCTAGTCAGTAATGTTATGTAATAAATACTTGTCAGAGATATGTGTTTCATTATTAGGATATTGTTGTCAGTCTGCCATGAACAGGAAACTGAGCTGCATCACACATTCCAAGGCTGAAACATTGCCGGTATGTTTTTATAATCTCTCTGCGGTCTATATTTATTGGTGTTTTTCTTATATTGTCTGGCTGTGAACCAGATCCCTACCTGCACTGGAAAGTGACATTTGAGAAGTGAAAGTCTGAATGTAATTGGGTGGTGTGGGGTAATAAGCATTAAGCCAATTACCAAACTCTCATTTAAAGTGAGTGATTGTAAAGGCTTATTTTTTAATTCTTTTAAAACAACAAACATGTTATACTTACCTGGTCTGTGCAAAGGGGTTGCACAGCTTAAAAGGGGAGAGAGGGTGGCATTTAGGGGCAGTACAAATGCGGCTCAACTGTTTTTATTGCTGACAACCCACAAGTGTTGGTCAATATATAAATATTATCAACATATGAAAAATGTGGGGATGGAGACAGTTCCCCAGGTTAGTCTCCGAAGATCAAGAAAAATGGACTGTCTCGGTACCAATAGGACAAAGTAAACATTTAAGTAAAAGTTATAGTTTTAATTATAAAATTTTTTTTTTTTTAAAGTTTTAATAAAAAACAGGATATCCAGACATAAATGAGAACATCATTTGCATACAAAACAATATTAAAAATACAAGGGTGTCTCTACAAGTGTGTTACTGATACTTAGAGTACTCCAAGAAATGGAGACAGATGGTATAATAGGTTCACAGAGGACATTTAGTCGACTACATGTTTCGCAGAGTGTTACCACTTCATCAGAAGGATAATGTCTAGGATGAAATAACAAGTGTTGCATATTAATCAAAAATACAGAGAACAGATGCTAAATAATAGATACAAAAAATTGTATACAAAGGGCACAGACAAAAGGAGGGAAAAAATAGAAGGAGAAAAAGGGGAGGGAAAAAGAGAAAGAAAATGGAAAAAAGATAGAAAAGAAGGAATAGGAAGGGGGAAGGGGGAAAGGTAAAGGGGAGTAACAAGGATTAATTCTCCAATTCTTTCTCTTTTTTCCTCCCCCATTTTCTCCTTCCATTTTTTTCCCTCCTTTTGTCTGTGCCCTTTGTATACAATTTTACTTACATCTGTATATATATATCCCATTTAGTTACTGCGAAGTTAAATTCATCCACTTGCATACATCCCTCATATCCGCCGTGGGGGGGAATGTTGGTGGTGCCTTGGCTGTTGCCGTGTTTGGCCCCTGGGTAAGCAGCAATGCACCCATTGTTTTCTTTCCCCATTTACAAATTGTATCCATTATCTAGCATATCTTACCTGTATTTTTGATTATTATGTAACACTTGTTATTTCTTCCTAGATGTTATCCTCCTGATGAAGCGAAACATGTAAATAAACAAAATAAATAAAACTATAACTGTTACTTAAATGTGTACTTTGTCTTATTGGTACCAAGATAATAGATTTTTCTAAGAGCCCTTGCACACTGGGGCGGGGGGCGGCGTCGGCGGTAAAACGCTGCTATTATTAGCGGCGTTTTACCGTCGGTATGCGGCCGCTAGCGGGGCGGTTTTACCCCCGCTAGTGGCCGAGAAAGGGTTAAATACCACCGCAAAGCGCCTCTGCAGAGGCGCATTGCCGGCGGTATAGCCGCGCCGTCCCATTGATTTCAATGGGCAGGAGCAGTGAAGGAGCGGTATACACACCGCTCCTTCACCGCTCCGAAGATGCTGCTGGCAGGACTTTTTTTACCGTCCTGCCAGCGCATCGCTCCAGTGTGCAAGCCCTCGGGGCTTTCACACTGGGATGAAAGCAGCGGCACTTTCGGGGCGGTTTGCAGGCGCTATTATCAGCGCAATAGCGCCTGCAAACCGCCCCAGTGTGCAAGGGCTCTTACTCTTCCTAGACTAGCTTGAGGAACTGTCTCCATCCCCAATTTTTTATCTTACCTGGATGATGGTACCCCCCTCTTCCCTTTCATGAACTTTAAATTTAACTTGGAGGCCCCCCCTCCCCCCGTTATTTTTTTGTTATTATCAACATATGGTCTGTTTGACCTTGACCAGTGGAAGGCCCTTCAACCCTGACACTTCCTCACCTCCATGCCATCCTTTCAGCGTTCTCCAGATCTAGATTTTGAACGTCTTTGTTCTGACAGAAGACCTCTTAAACAAACTCTTTGCTATCCTTCGATCCCTCCTGCATTGAATGGGATTGTAACTGTACTGTCTGCTCTTATGTTGTAAAGAGCTGTGCATCTGTTGGCACTATATACTGTAAATCCTGTACACTAATTATATTCATATTAATCCTGATTGATCCCTTGGGAACATGAATTTGGAGACACTTTCACAGAAAAGCAATGCCAAAGGCTCATATTCTTCTCATTGAAGTCGTCAAAGAGTACCTCCCTACAGAAAACACACTTCAAAATCCTCACCAGGTGGTAAAGAACTCCTTCTCTTCTTCATGCTGCCTACCTTGATGTTACAGATACTTGCTGTTTAGGAGAGGGTACTGTGATGGACCACTTGGCACCCATCTTGGGTGCTTCCATCAGTATACAGCTTCCTCCAGTCTGGAAACAGGATCCAGGTATTTTAGTTTAGCACCCAAGAACTAGACGACACTAGCTTAGGTACAAACTGGAACTTACTTTATTGTAAACTCACATGGAATATATAGCACACAAGATCAGGTAAGAGCTTGATCACGTTATGCCAACAGTAAGATAAATAACATAGCTTAGGAACAGCCAGCATAAACAGTGATCTAAACAGTAAGCTAACTAGTCACTTAGACAAGCCTAGGTGACTCAGTGCCCACCCAGACTGTTTGGCACCAGTTCCCCAGTAAGAAGACCTAGGGCTGTCCAAATCTTTAAAGGATTAGCAGATAGACAGAAACAATAGGTGACTCTATTAACAATGGGAATCCACACCTAGGGGGCACACAATGAAGAAATTATACCATGGGAGAAAGACACTTTAGAAAACTGATTATACCAGGAGACCCCAAATGCCCCAAATCTGTATCCAGGTCCTAGGTTCTCAGAGTCTGTGTGTTTTGGGGAGACATGAACTCGATTCCGAAGCAAGACCACTCCAAGGGTCCCCCATGCACACACCTCCCAAGAATAGAGCCCCCTCAAAAGCCAGGGCCCATAGTCAGTAGGCAAGAGGCTACCCTGCAGTCTCCTCCAAAAGCCCCTGTTCTGGTTGGATCTGTCACAGGTACTTAATGCCACATTGTATGATGTTGCCTAGACTGAGACCCTTTTAGAATGGAATTAGGTCATTATCTCAAAAATTCCATTCTGTTGTCCTTTCCTGGGAGGTGAGGATGGATCATGGAGTCCTCTGGATCACTCAATGAAACTTTAAATTTCTGGTTATGAGAGTCTTCCTTCCATCTTTCAGTGAGCAAATTATCTCCCTGAAGAAGACCATGACTGCATAGGTTGAAACGCGTCAGTGTTTCAATATGGCATTTGCAATGTAACAACCATTTTTGTATTGTGTCCACAGTTATACTTGCAAAATGTATTGATTCAGTAACCAGAGCTCATATTTTAATTGAACATGACATTGAATATCACTTTGTTAATAAAGTATTTTATCAACAAATACGTCTTTTGATACCCATTATATTGCTGCTAAAAAAAACCTTGGGGGAACC
Organism: Lithobates clamitans; assembly: GCA_037952925.1. NCBI lineage: Eukaryota > Metazoa > Chordata > Amphibia > Anura > Ranidae > Lithobates > Lithobates clamitans. The sequence continues at coordinate 2,115,516 of JBBGZY010001542.1, forward strand.
CTTCCATAGTGAAGTATCGTTGGTTTCCTTTCACTTTTATGTTACTCATATAACTGACAGAGATTCACAGTTTATTTTCTGTAACTTATAGAGAGGTTTCAATAACTAAAGAATTTGAAAAAAAATGTTAGCAACTCAGCAATTGCAGTCTTTCTAGTTTTCATTGATAAGTGCTCATCACATTCTCTGATTTACAGATGACTAGACATGTGCACTGCCAGAAAATGTGTTCGTTTTCGTTTTAGTTTCATTAGTTTTAGTTTTTTTTTTTCACTTTTTGGGGTCATTCGTTATAATCGCAATTCATACATTCGTAAATTTGCACGTGCGTAAATTCGTACATTTGTAAATTCGAAAATTTGTTATGATCTTAATTCCTACATGCGTACATTTGTGAATTCGTACATTCATAAATTCACTAATTAGAAAATTCGTAAATTAGAAAATTCAGAAATTTGAAATTCGAAAACCCGAAAAATTGAAAATCTAAAATAATAAATAACTAATAACAACTTAACTATTAAATTATAGGTATTGGAATTTCCTTTCAAATCTGGCTGTTAGTGAACGTAACGAATACAAATTTATCCAAAGTTACGAATTATCCGAAATAACGAATGCTGCATCGAAACAAATGGAACGGAACTAATTAATAATATATAATAATAATAAAAAGTCTTTATTATTATGTTATTTATTATTATTGATTCATTACATTCCATTGGTTTAGCATTCGTTATTTCGGTCAATTCATAACGTCGGACAAATTTGTATTCGTTACGTTCACTAACAGCCAAATTTGAAAGGAAATCCATTCCTATAATTTAATAGTTAGTAATAATAAAGTTATTATTAGTTGTACGAATGTATTTGTATTATGTATGAATTTACAAATTTACGATTTTAGGTATGTACGAATTTATGAATGTGCGAATTTTACAAATGTGCGAATTTATGAATGTACGAATTTATGAATGTGCGAATTTTACAAATGTGCGAATTTACGAATGTATGAATTTATGAATTTGCGAATGTACGAATATACGAATGTACGAATTTACGAATGTATGAATTTATGAATTTACGAATGTACGAATTTACGAATGTACGAATTTATGAATTTTTGAATATTCGAATTTACGAATTTTCGTAAAAATCCGTTAAACGGGTTTTCGTTCATTCGGATATTTCCGAATTAACGAATTTGTCGAAATTCGTAACGAAACGAATTGCACATGTCTACAGATGACCTATTAGGGAAACGTTTGCAAATGTGTAATGAAACATAATTGTTGAAATATGAAATATCAGGAACATATAAAACGTGAGAATAGGAGATCAGCTGTCTAATTCTATTATTTTGAATACAGAGGTACCACAGGGATGTGTGTTAAGTCCGGCCCTGTTTACATTGTTTACGCATGACTGTACTCCCATATATGCATCTAACAGCATAGTGAAGTGTGCCGATGACACCACTTTAGTGGGACTCATACGGGATAATGATGAGACAGCTTATAGGCAGGAAATTCAACATTTGGTTGAGTGGTGTACAGAAAATGATTTGACCGGTTGCGGACCGCTCACCGTACATTTACTGTGACGGGGCAGCCGATCTGTGCCAGATCACGAACCTAGTACGTGATCTCACACTTCCGGGTCTAGGCGCGCATGCGTGCCACCAGGAGACCCGCTCCTGATCACACACATTGGGTGGCCAGCTAGGGTTGCCACCTTTTCTTCAAACCAAACCCAAACACTTTAGTGTCCTAGGACTCTTTTGAGTGCCCCAAGGAGAGTAGTAATGCAGTGCACATAGCGTGCTGCAGCGAGCAGTGGGTGTGGCCAAATTGCTCTTGCCGATATCATCGCCCTAACCCCCTAGTGATGCCGAACCTGCCCCCCAGACAGGCGCCCGCAGCTCCCGGATGGCAACAGATTTTGTGTATGACTATCTCGGTTACTTGGGGAGCCCCAGCCCGGTCTGAATAATGTGTCCGGTTTTCAATCCGCCTGAAACCCGGACACATGGTTAAAAACCCGGACTGTCCGGGTGATTCGTTGACAGATTGCTGACTCAATGTTCTCTATCACCTGTTGATTACACAGTACACAGGCACAACAACAATCTGCCTAAACAAGGCAGATTGCCGTTTTGTCAGAAGGGAAGGCATTGATCCTGTGTTTCTGAAAATCAAGAACACGGATCTTTGCCTTCCCCTAGTCAAAGCACCTCCCACACACTGAGTAAGCACAGGTTAGGCACACAGTTAATCCTTTGATCACCCTTGATGTTAACCCCTTCCCAGCCAGTGTCATTAGTACAGTGACAGTGCATATTTTTTAGCACTGGTCACTGTATTAGTGTCACTGGTCCCCAAAAAGTGTCAGAAGTGTCAGTTAGGTGTCCGATTTGTCCGCCGCGAAATATAGCAGTCCCGCTTTAAATTGCTGTTCGCCACCATTACTAGTAAAAAAAATAAATTAAAAAAATTAATTAAAATGTCCCATAATTTGTAGACACAATGGGGTTGATTTACTAAAACTAGAGAATGCAAAATCTGGTGCAGCTCTGCATAGTAGCCAATCAGCTTCTAACTTCATCTTGTTCAATTAAGCTTTGACAAAAAAAAATTGGAAGCTGGTTGGTTTCTATGCAGAGCTGCACCACATTTTGCGCAATCCAGTTTTAGTAAATCAACCTCTATAACTTTTGCGCAGTCCAATCATTATAATATGCTTATTCAGATTTTTTTTTTACCAAAAACGTGTAGCAAAATAAATATTGACCTAAATTGATAAAGACATTTTATTTTTTACATTTTTTTTGATATGTTTTATAGCAGTAAGTAAAAAATGATCGGGTTTTTTTTTTTTGTAATTGTCGGTCTTTTTTTGTTTATAGCACAAAAAATAAAAACCGCAGAGGAGATCAAATATCACCAAAAGAAAGCTCTATTTGTGGGGAAAAAAAATGACAACATTTATTTGGGTACAGTGTTGCACGACCGCGCAATTGTCAGTTAAAGTAACGCAGTGCCGTATTGCCAAAAAATGGCCTGGTCATGAAGGGGAGTAAATCTTCCAGAGGTCAAGTAGTTAATACTCAATACTGAAAAAAACAAATTAAATAATAGTGGATTATAGGAGATCAAGAAAGATCAATCATTGCCTGCTAAATATAGGTGGTGAGGAGGTGGAAAGGGGTGGACACTATTATTTTTGGGAGTGCATATTACAAAGGAGTTGTCATGGTCTCTAATGAAAAAAGCGTAGTAGAGACTGTTTTGAAAGCAGACTGGATTGCTGTTAAAGCGGTTGTAAACTACTGGACATTTTTTTTGTGTAAGGTAATGTCATAATGTGCTAGTATTCATCGCATACTAGCACATTATGTTAAACTTACCTTAAAATGAAGCCCTCCGAGATGTCGGCGCTGCAGGCGCTCTCATCTTCACCCGTCATGCTTCCGGGATCGCGGACTCCGGTTCTGTGACTGGCCGGAACCGTGATGATGTCACTCCCGCACATGCATTCATGGCACAGGGCTCTAAAGGAACGGCACACGTATACTAAATATCTCCTAAACGCCACACGTATGTCATGCAGTGACATGTAATGTTTTTTTTTTATTTGTTTTTTTTTTTTTTAAATGTTGTCCATTTGTCAGCTTATAATTAGAGATAAGCGAATCTGGCTGAGTTTGGCCCAAGTTGCTTTGAGTGAACCCAATGTGAAGTCCACAAACCCCAAAGTAAACAAACCTTATTGAAGTCAATGGAAGACAAAACCTATTTTTTTTTCTGCCCACTTTAATAGTAATTGGCAAATCCAATGACACGGGCGCCGGGGGGTGGGGCGGGAAGTGCTCCCACACTGGTGTCCACAAGGGAGAGCGCTTCTCCGACGGGGCACTTGAGAAGAGGAGGAGCCAGGAGCGCCGCTGAGAGACCCCAGAAGAGGAGGATCGGGGCCACTCCGTACAAAACCAACTGCACAAGTAAATGTTGTTTTTTTTTTTTTAAACCCTGAACCTTTACAACCCCTTTAAGGTTCTTTAAAAGTGACAGTACATATTAAAATAAAAATGAAAATAACGACATGGGGATTGCCTTAAAGTTCCCCTTTGACCCTTATCCAGGCATGCAGCCTGGGTCACCAAAAAAGGAAGAGCAGCGAGCATGCCCCCCCCCCCTCCCCCTTTATCAGACCAGACCACATGCCTTTCAACATTTAAAGTGGATGTAAACCCTCACATATACCCAGTGAAGTGAACAGCCTCAGATGGTACACAGATGAAACAAATCCTCCTACATACGTTTGACATGTATATCTGCTGTCTTCAGCGTTCTACATTATTTAGAATGTGCACATTAGAAATGTTTCTTCCTGTTTCAGCAGTGGGTGTGGAGTCTGGGCATACACTGTGTGATTGGAGGAAAGGCACCCCCCCCCCCCTCCACATAGGCAGAGGAGCGAAGAAACTTGCAGAGCTATCCTGTGAATAGACCAGCTCTCTGCTTACCTATCTCTAAGTTCCCTCCCCGACACAAATTTCCACCCGATTTTATCTCCTGTGTCGGAGAAAGTGTCAGAAGTTATCATGCTGATAACAGAGGAACAGAGCAACAGAAAAACATGGGACTTAGGGTTCTGGAGAGAGATAAGTAAACACTACAGATACAGTGCCTTGAAAAAGTATTCATACCCCTTGAAATGTTCCACATTTTGTCATGTTACAACCAAAAATGTAAATATATTTTATTGGGATTTTATGTGATCTCTCCATTCAATCTGACAGAGACTGAGCTATTTTGCAAAGAAGAATGGGCACAAATTTCACTCTCTAGATGAGCAAAGCTGGTAGAGACATCCCCAAAAAGACTTGCAGCTGTAATTGCAGTGAAAGGCGGTTCTACAAAGTATTGACTGAGGGGGGCTGAATACAAATGTACCCCACACTTTTCACATATTTATTTGTTTCATTTATCATTTTCCTTTCACTTTACAATTATGTGCCACCTTGTTTTGGTCTATCACATAAAATCCCAATAAAATACATTTACGTTTTTGGTTGTAGCATGACAAATTGTGGAAAACTTCAAGGGGTATGAATAGTTTTTCAAGGCACTGTATGTGTCATGAATGGGGTTTACAACCACTTTAAGGTTTACCTTGCACAGGAGGGAGCAAAAAAGCCACTCTCCCTTGGAAAGTACCCTTTTACCAATGTAGCGCCTACCCCAATTTTCTGGGAGCCTGATGGTGACTACCGGGGGTAGGGATGGCTGACAAACATTCTCAAGGTGCAGGTTTATGGGCATGGTGGGTGATGAACAAGAAAGAACATTGGGCGCCAGTCACTTTTATGCTTAAACAAAAGAGAAGTTTATTTCTCAGAACAGGAAAAATGTGGGAGAGAGGGGATTGGGCACAGGATACAGTTAATAACGATCAGCAACAGGCAGATTGGCAGACACCTTGGAAAAAAATAGGTGAGACTAGACAGACAGCAGTAAAGGGATAAGAGCCTTTAAAATGAACCAGCACATCTGTACTTTGTAGGACAGGATATCTCCTGTAGTAACTGAACTTTACTCACAGCATCACACTCAGATTCCCTTGGATGAGTTCTCTCTGAAGTCCTCCCAACCACTTCATAGCCTCCAGCTACATGAAGAGTCACCTCTGGTGCTTTCTTAGAACTCCATCCCTCTAGAATCATTTCCAGTTCTTTGGCAGGCTTTCCTCTGCATAAATTTGAACACTGTCAGGGCTGGGCTCAGCCCTTCCTTCCCTGAGCTGGCCGCTCAGCTGTCGGCTAACTGCCAGCTCCCATCTCTCCACAGTTACTCAGCTGTTGATGATAGCCTGCTCGTCAGTCCTGCCTATTTAAGCCATCCAGTCCAGAGGGTCTCTGCCTTCGCCTTGGTCAACATCACAGAAACTATCTCCTGCGATCCTGTTAAAGACTTGCTTTGCTGACATCTCTTCTGGCTCCAGATCCTGCTAGCTGTTCCACTACATTGATCCCTGACTTCTGGCTTGGCTGACTATCCGTTCCGGTTACTGAACTTTGGCTATGATTTGACTGCGTTTTTTCTTTTTACTTTTATTATTAAACAAGTGTGATTTAACTGTACTTCTGTCTCGGTCTGATTTCATGGTTTCTGAAAAACACCCGGATAGGCCTCACGCTTCAGGCCTACCAGCCATGAACTGTACACACATCCACCCTGGCCGAAGCCCTGGGCGGGAAGACTGACCCCGATCACCTGACTTCTTTCGATTAAATAGCTTTTACCAGCATGCATCTCAGAAAATATGATTGGCTCAGAAAGTATGTTTATCATAAATTAAATATACTGAAGCTCATCACACTAATGTCAAAGGCAACAGCGCCAACTACTGACAAAAGGGAGAAACCACAACTTAGAACAGAAGTCAATTAACCATTAAACACTACAAATTAGCCAGGCTGGCTACCACCCAGCACAACTAAATTTACCTGTATCCCTATTCTAAGGACAAGGGTGCTGCACCAGTGTTGAGGGACAAGAGCTTTTTGCCCACATCTGATTCCCCATGAAAGAATTAAAGATTTGGGGGTAATATAGGGGGGCTGATAGTGAAATCTGAAAGAACCCTTCATAATAAAGGGCACCCAGATATCTGCCCCTTCTGAATAAGTACATTTGTACTCCTTACCCATTCTCACAAAGAGGTAAAAAGAAAAAGAAAACCCAACATTGAGGAAAAAAAACTTTAATTACAATAAAACACGCACACAAAAAACAATACAATGTATATATGCCCCCCAACATAGATCCACATCAGTCACAGAGTCCAATTATGCAAATCCTCGTCAATCTAGATGACCTGATGCCTGCCCATGTTTACTCCTGCCAAGATCCCCAATGCTGTGGTCATGTTAACACGTCACCAGGGCTCCAGGCAGACGTCATTGACCAGAAATGGTAAAGGAAGTTCATTGTTAGGCTTTACATAGTAAACTGCTACTAAATCTGGTCTGGTCAAAAAGGGTTAAAAAAAACCTGTTTCAACAAAGATTTACCCATAAACCTCCAGAGACGTACCACTGCCAGCTCCGACACATGTTTTGGTTTTACCACTATGTTCAGCTAAACGGCCTAAAGAGTTATCATTTCCATGTTACCACTGACGGATTGAAACCATACAGGAATATTTTTGGTCAGCGACAATTTTCCTTTACGTGCCGGGATGAGGTTAAGGTTTTTCGGGCATGATATTTTCTTGTTTTCTGTTCCTCTTCAACGCACTAATACATTCGGTTGCTGTTTGCGCACAGATTGTTTGTCTTGGTCCAGTCAGGTCCGTCATGTTAACACAAATTTTCTTTCAGATAAAAACCCGCAATACATTTCAGATTGCGGGTTTTGTTACTGCCAGATGTCGTACGCTGCAGGAAAATAATAGCGGAACACGCGAGTCCGTTGAATTGGTTATGGGGTGTTGATTTTCAGGAATGCTGCGGCTCCAAGTGTATCAGTACAATTATGGAGCTCTCCTTTAATGCCAAGCAAAGAGTTTGAAAAGAGCCAGGAGCATTCTAACTCACCTGTGGAGTAAATAACATCTACTGTGCTGTATACTCTTGATTAAGGATGAGCAAAATGGTGAGTTTTTTGCAGAATTTCTGGGGAAAATTAAAGCGAAGTTCCACCCAAAAGTGGAACTTCTGCTTATCCGTTTTTACCTGTTTTTACCTTAACCTGTTTTTTGACATTTACCATCCCCCACTTTCGGGACACTGCGCAGTAGCACCGTCCCTCAGAAGTTTGCCCCCCCCCTCCTCTTTCCTCCGCCGCCAGGCTGATTAGAAAGCGCAGTGTGCTTCATGAATGCGCAGTAGGGAACTTCACTGCCAGTTTCCCTTCCCAGGAATGGCGGCGGTGCCGACATCGCAGGCTCCCTGGACAGGTAAGTGTCCTTATATTAGAAGTCAGCAGCTGCAGTATTTGTAGCTGCTGACTTTGACATTTTTTTTTTTGGGCGCAGGGGTGGAATTTCTGCCAAATTCCCCACTTTGGCAAAATGGATTAAAGTCAAGGGGGACAGAGAGCAGTTAAAGCAGAACCCTAGTTGTTAACCCTTTAATGATAAAGGTGAAACAAACCACTTGTATGCCAGCCTGTAATACCCTTTCATTACCAAGCCATTCCGTTTTCAGCGCTGTGATAGTTTGACCGAAAATTACTCTGTTCTGCAACACTGTACAAAAATGGTAGACATGTGCACTGCCGAAAAATTTGTTCATTTTCGATTCATTCGTGGGTTTTTTTTTTGTTTTGTTTTTTCGGGTCATTCGTTATGATCACAATTCACAAATTCGTAGATTCAAAATTGGAAAATCCAAAAATAAGAAAGTAAATCCGAAAATTCAAAAGAATAACTAACTAACTAACTAACTAACTAACTAATAATAACTAACTATTAAATTATAGGTATTGGAACTTCCTTTCAAATTTTGCTGTTAGTGAATGTAATAAATACAAATTTATCCAAAGTTACAAATTATCCAAAATAACAAATGCCACATCTAAGCAAATCGAACGGAATACCAAATTAATAATAAATAATAATAATAATAATAATAATAAAAGGTTTTATTCAAAAAGTAAATTCAAAATTCAAAATACCAAAAATAAGAAAGAAAATTCGAAAGAATAACTAACTAACTAACTTACTAATAATAACTACCTATTAAATTTTAGGTATTGGAATTTCCTTTCAAATTTTGCTGTTAGTGAATGTAACAAATACAAATTTATCCAAAGTTACGAATGATCTGAAATAACGAATGCCGCATCTAAACAAATGGAACAGAATACCAAATTAATAATAAATAATAATAATAAAAGTTTTTATTATTATTATTGTTATTTATTATTAGGGATGAGCCGAACACCCCCCGGTTCGGTTTGCATCCAGAACATGCGAACAGACAAAAAATTCATTTGAACTCGCAAACACATTGAAAGTCTATGGACACGAACATGAATAATCAAAAGTGCTGCCCCAGGGGACATGTATCAATGCAAAAAAAAGTTTTAAAAACAACCATTTTTTTTCGGGAGCAGTGATTTTAGAGTGCCTGTCCCTGGGACGGGACAGGCACTCTATGACTGTTTTCGCATTACGAGCTCGCCGCTCGTCGGATCTCGACCCGGTATTAGTGATTGTAATGTGAGTACATATGATTTTTTAATAAAGAGTTGTACGCTTGCCATACAATATTATACAATTGTGGGCTTCCTTTTCTGATTTATCTGGGTGACCCCGGGACACTACTTGAAGGAATAGACGCCTGCATAGGAGATAGACCAGGATAGGACTACATCTCCACCATCTCCCACAGCTGGTTGATTCCACGGTCTCTACAAGGATAGGTTGCCATGCCTTTAAGTGGCTAAATGCGAGTACCCCATTACCTTCAGGTAAGGGGCCACTGCCCACTAGTGTGTGCCGTGCTGCATGAAGATTTACCACTACTGTCACGTATACTTAGCACCAAGTGGATCACTCATACTTTGTGGAATTTGAAAAATTGATCATTTTTTAAGTGGAGCACTATTTTTGTTGCATGTGTTTTTTGCATGCATATAAATGAACTTTGTATCAGTCAGCCATATTAAGACTTTCACTCTATGTTATGCACTACAAGCACGATTCACTTTGTATATTTACACCTGGGAGTGTGTTGAGTCACACCAGGTGCATGCAGGTCCAGTCAGAGCTAGCTGATATTTTTATATATTTTTATATATTCTGTGTATTAGGATGTATTTAGAAGCACTAGTCACTTTTTACTTATCTTGTGTGCCTTATTGTTAGAACTAGTAGAGTATCTGTATGATAGATATATAGCCATACTCTGCTAGAAGACAGATCACCACCATATGCTTTTACTACAGTGTCACACTTAGGTATTGGTTTATTGTTATATATTATTTTATTATAATTTTTTATATTATTTTTATATATTCTTATGTTTGGAGATACCCACTATCACTGAGGTAGTACACTTATAACCATTGTTCATCTATAGGAATAGCGCAGCACCACATTTTTACTCAGTGATTTTAATAATGTTTAAAGTGAAACAATAAAAGTGTAATATTCCTTTTTTGTACCTGGAAGGGCGTCTATAGTTTGCCTGTAAAGTGGCGCATGTTTCCCGTGTTTACAACATTCTGAGAGCAAAATGACATTTCTAAAGGAAAAAAAGTCATTTAAAACTACTCGTGGCTATAATGAATTGTCGGTCCGGCAATACACATAAAAGTCATCGAAAAAAACGGCATGGGATTCCCCCACAGGGGGAACCAAAATTTAAAAAAAAATGCATGCCCCCCCCCCAAATTCCATCCCAAGCCCTTCAGGTCTGGTATGGATATTAAGGGGAACCCCACACCAAAATAAAAAAAAAATGGCGTGGAGGTCCCCCTAAAAATCCATACCAGACCCTTATCCGAGCACGCAACCTGGCAGGTCACAGGAAAAGAGGGGGGATGAGAGAGTGCCCCCCCTCCTGAACCGTACCAGGCCACATGCCCTCAACATGGGGAGGATGGGGACAAGGGCCTCATTCCCACAACCCTTGCCCGGTGGTTGTGGGGGTCTGCGGGCGGGGGGCTTATCGGAATCTGGAAGCCCCCTTTAACAAGAGGACCCTCAGATCCCGGCCCTGCCCCTGTGTGAATTGGTAATGGGGTACCCCTACCATTTCACAAAAAAAGTGTCAAAAATGTTAAAAAAGACAATAACTGGTTTTTGACGATTCCTTTATTAATGTCTTCTTCTTTCCCCGCTTCTTCTTCCACCTTCTTCTGGTCTTCCTTCGGTTTTCTTCTTCTTCCTCCATCTTGTTCTTCCCCCACTTCTTCCTCTATCTTCCTCTGCTTCTTTCTCCGGTCTTCTCCTCCGGCATCTTCCTCCGGTCTTCTCCTCCAGCATCTTTCTCCGGCTTCTTCCCCGCTTTGACCTCCGGACGATCCACCTCAATGGGAGTCTCCCGCTGTGTGACGCTTCTGTTCTTGTGACAGTTCTTTTATAACTGAGGGTGGAGCCATACCGTGACATTCCCCCGTGGTGTCAGAGGGGAGCGGGGTCACCCGTTTACGTAAACGGGTGACCCCGCCCCCTCTGACACCAGGAGAAAGCCATAGGGAAGTCCCTGTGCATCATCACTGGGTGGCCCCACCCTCCGTTATATAAGAGCTGTCACAAGAAGCGTCACACAGTAGGAGACTCCCATTGAGGTGGATCGTCCGGAGGTCAAAGCGGGGAAGAAGAAGCCGGACGAGAAGATTGGAGGAAGAAGCAGAGGAAGATAGAGGAAGAAGCGGGGGAAGAACAAGATGGTGGGAAGAAGAAGAACAGACTACCGAAGGAAGACCAGAAGAAGATGGAAGAAGAAGCGGGGAAAGAAGAAGACATTGATAAAGGAATTGTCAAAAACCGTCTATTGTCTTTTTTAACATTTTTGACACTAGTTTTGTGAAATGGTAGGGGTACATTTGTACCCCATTACCAATTCACACGGGGGGTGAGATCTGGTGGTCCCCTTGTTAAAGGGGGCTTCCAGTTTCCGTTGAGGGCCCCCCCACAGACCCCCACAACCACCAGGCAAGGGTTGTGGGGATGAGGCCCTTCTCCCCATCAACATGGGGACAAGGTGCTTTGGGGGCTACCCCAAAGCACCCTCCCAATGTTGAAGGCATGTGGCCTGGTACAGTTCAGGGGGGGGGCGCTCTCTTGTCCCCCCTCTTTCACTGCGGCCTGCCAGGTTGCGTGCTTGGATAAGGGTTTGGTATGGATTTTTTGGGGGAACCCCCACGCTATTTTTTTTTAAATTTTGGCGTGGGGTTCCCCTTAAAATCCATACCAGACCTGAAGAGTCTGGTATGGATTTTGAGGGAGACCCCCACGCCATTATTTTTTTACATTTTGGTGTGGGGTTCCCCTTAATATCCATACCAGACCTGAGAGGCCTGGTATGGAACTTGGGGGGACCCCACGCATTTTTAAAAAAAAATTTTGGTTCGGGGTTCCCCTGTGATGGAATCCCATGCCGTTTTTTTCAATGACTTTTATGTGTATTGCCAGGACCGACAATTCATTTTAGCCACGAGTACTTTTAAATGACTTTTTTTCCTTTAGAAATGTAATTTTGCTCTCAGACTGTTCTAAACACGGGAAACATGCGCCCCTTTACAGGCATACTATAGACAACCCCCAGGTACGAAATTTAAAGGAATATTACACTTTTATTGTTTCACTTTAAGCATTATTAAAATCACTGCTCCCAAAAAAACGGACGTTTTTAAAACTTTTTTTTGCATTGATACGTGTCCCCAGGTCCCCAAACACTTTTTATGACAATAACTTGCAGATTAACCTTTAAAATTACCACTTTTGATTTCTCCCATAGACTTTTAAAGGGTGTTCCACGGCTTTCGAATTTGCCGCGAACACCCCAAATTGTTCGCTATTCAGCAGCCAATGTTCGAGTCGAACTCATGTTCGACCCGAACATAAAGCCCATCCCTATTTAATATTATTAATTTGTACGTTCCATTAATTTAGATACGGCATTTGTTTTTTCAGATAATTCGTAACTTCAGAAAAAATTGTATTCGTTACTTTCACTAACAGCCAAATTTGAAAGGAAATTCCAATACCTATAATTTAATAATAGTTAAGTTATTATTAGTTAGCTATTATTTCAGATTTTCGAATTTTCAGGTTTTCGGACTTTCGATTTTCGAATTTCCGATTTACAATTTTACGAATTTATGAATTTATGAATATTCGGAAAAATTTGTTAAACGGGTTTTCGTTAATTCGGATATTTCTGATTTAACGAATTTGTCGAAATTTGTTAAAAAACTAATTTGGAATGAAATGAATTGCACATGTCTACAAAATGTGTTTTATATAATTTTTGAGACAGATCGCATTTAATAATTGCTGTTTTTTTTATTAATTATTTTACTATAAAATAGAAAAAACACAACAAATTAAAAACAACCTTGTTCCCTTACTTTCTGTTTTTAAAAAAATGCCAGAACAGTACATGCAGTAAAAGTGTTACTAAACCCACAACAGTAAAATCAGTCTGTATATGCAGTAAAGCATGATTGTTATACTCACCGTGGTTAATCCTGCGCATTGTGTTAAAAGGCCCCCCCCCACCCGTCGCTCTGATCTCCCTGCTGTCTGGGTCACCCTGTGTGCTGGGGCCCCTACAGGAGGCCTTGTGGTACCCCTTGTCGGCGGCACTGGAGTCCGGGTCACAGGCAGAGGGAAAAACCCGGGCACATCATTCAAAACCCAGACTGTCTGGGTCAAAACCGGACAGGTGGCAACCCTACTCCCAAAGGCAGAGGCATGATGGGACTTGTAGTTCCACAACAACTGGAGGGCCACAGGTTGAGCACCCATGAGCCATCCTAAAATCAGGAAGTGAGGCGGGCTCTATTTGACTTGCTGCACATTGTGAGAAGCACACAGTGTGCCGTGGAATCAGAGTCAGCAATTTCAGGACAGGAGAGGAGCCTCTGAAAGTAAGGCTGGAGTTCTGCTTTAACCACTTGCCAACCCTATAACTTACATATACGGTGGCAAGGCGGCTCAGCTGTGCAGGATCACATATCTAGTACGTGATCTGACAGTTCTGGGTGGGGGGCACACACGCACGCCGCAGGCAACCGGGCCGTGCTGGGATTAAACACAGCAGATGTCAATCACCGGGTGCTGCCAGTGGATTACCGCCGGCACCCACCAATCGTCATGAATTCCCACAGGACAGAGCCCTGCCTATGTAAACAAGGAAGAACCCTGTCCTGCCAGCGGGGAAGTAATAGATTTTCTTTCCCCTGCAAAGCATAGAATAAAATCCATTACTTCCAGTAGTAAAAAGCACCTCACACTGTACACCAAAACACTGGCTAGGCACACATTCAACCCTTTGATCGCCCTAGATGTTTAACCCCTTCCCAGCCAATGTCAATAGTACAGTGACAGTGCATATTTTTAGCACTGGCCACTGTATTAGTGTCACTGGTTCCCAAAAAAGTGTCAGTTAGTATCCGAAATGTCTGTCGCAATATCACAGTCCTGCTAAAAGTCGCTGATCACCACAATTACTAGTAAAAAAATAAATAAAAATACAGAAAATGTCCCATAGTTTGTAGACACTATAACATTTGTGCAAAGTCAAACCAATCAATATACGCTTATTGGGATTTTTTTTTTTTACCAAAAACACGTGGCAGAATATATATTGGCCTAAATTTATCAAGACATTTGATTTTTTAAATTTTTTTATTGGACATGTTTTATAGCAGAAAGTAAAAAATACTGTTTTCTTTTTTTCAAAAACTGTCAGACTTTTTTTGGTAATAAAATAAATAAAAAAAAGGAGGAGGTGATCAGATACCACCAAAAGGGCCCTTTCACACTGGAGCGGTTTGCAGGCGCTATTGCGCTAATAATAGCGCCTGCAAACCGACCCGAAAGTGCCGCTGCTTTGATTCCAGTGTGAAAGCCCCGAGGGCTTTCACATTGGAGCGGTGCGCTAGCAGGATGGGAAAAAAAGTCCTGCTAGCAGCATCTTTGGAGCGGTGAAGGAGCGGAGTATATACAGCTCCTTCATCGCTCCTGCCCATTGAAATCAACAGAGCGGCTATACCCCCCGCTAGCGGTCGAGAAAGGGTTAAAAACTACCGCAAAGCGCCTCTGCAGAGGCGCTTTGCTGGCGGTAAAGCCGCGCTGTCCCATTGATTTCAATGGGCAGGAGCAGTGAAGGAGCGGTATATACTCCGCTCCTTCACCGCTCCAAAGATGCTGCTAGCAGGACTTTTTTTCCTGCTAGGTAAAGCACCGCTTACACTTTACCGCCAACGCCGCCCCTGCCCCAGTGTGAAAGGGCCCAAAGAAAGCTCTTTTTGTGGGGAAAAAAGGACATTAATTTTACTTGGGTACAGCGTCGCACGACTGCGTAATTGTCTGTTAACCACTGCACTGTACGTCCCCTTTAATTGGCGGGGCTAGCAGGCGCGTACAGCGTGACTGTGCCTGCGGGTCTCCTGGCGATCGTGTCATCGGGAGCAGTGATCGCTGTCATGTGAGTTGAAGCCCACCCCCCCCCCCCCACAGTTAGAATCACTCCCTAGGACACACATTTATATAGTAATCAGTGCATTTTTATTAGCACTGATTGCTGTACATATGACAATGGTCCCAAAATAGTGTCAAAAGTGTCCGATGTGTCCGCCATAATGTCGCAGTCACGATAAAAATCGCAGATCGCTGCCATTACTAATAAAAAAAAAAATTATAAAAATGCGATAAATCTATCCGCTCTTTTCTAGACGCTATAACTTTTGCGCAAACCAATCAATATACGCTTATTGCGATTTTTTTTAACCAAAAATATGTAGAGGAATACATATCGGCCTAAACTGAGGGAAAAAAATAGTTTTTTTATATATTTTTGGGGGGTATTTATTATAGCAAAATGTAAAAAATATTGATTTTTTTTTCAAAATTGTCGCTCTTTTTTTGTTTATAGCGCAAAAGATAAAAACCACAGAGCAGAATATATATTGGCCTAAATTTGTTTTTTTTTTACATTTTTTTATTGGATATGTTTTATAGCAGAAAGTAAAAAAAATATTGTTTTTTTTTTTTTTTTCAAAATTGTCGCTCTTTTCTTGTTTATAGCGCAAAAAATAAAAGCCGCAGAGGTGATCAAATACCAGCAAAAGAAACTCTATTTGTGGGGAAAAAAAAGGATGTCAATTTTGTTTGGGGACAACGTCGCACGACCGCGCAATTGTCAGTTAAAGCGACGCAGTACCGAATCACAAAAAAGTGCTTTGGTCAGGAAGGGGGTAAATTCTTCTGGGGATGAAGCAGTTAAAGTAACGCAGTGCCGTATCACAAAAAATGGCCTGGCCCTTAAGAGGGATAAATCTTCTAGAGGGCAAGTGGGGTAAAAAAGTAAGTCTGAGGTTTTCTGCTGACAGCTTTGAATCTGAATGTATATTAGAATACATGACGTCATCGAAATGAAACATACAGCATGCGGAATTGTTTGCAAACATCCAACCGCCGGTGTAATGTCTCCGGCAATCTTCAGTGCTTATGTTGCAGTGACATAACTCTGTAGCCGACAAGCAGAGAGAATACCTTTCCTCCATCGTCCACATACCAAACACATCCCTCCCGTCACATTCCATCCACTGACCTCCTCTTTGTGGAATGACAATCCAGAGAACATCCAGGATCTGGGGAACGTTGGCTGGATTGCTGTCTACACTCTGAAGATATGGGGGGGGGACCACGTGCTTTTATCTTGACTCCATACTTGACACAAAATTGTAGTCTTTTGGGATTTTTCTAGAAGACCTGCCAATCCTCACTTTACACTTAGGGATTAACCCCTTCAATACAGGACACTTTTACCCCCTTCCCTGCCCAGGCCGATTTTCAGCTTTCAGCGCTGTCACACTTTGAATGCCAATCATGCCCAAACTATGTTTTTTTTATCATTTTGTTTACACAACTAGAGAGATATCTTTTGGTGGTATTTAATCACCACTGAGTTTTTTATTTTTTGCCAAATCCGCGGGGAAAAAAATGAAAAATCGAAAAAAAAAATGCGTTTCTGTTATAACATTTTGCAAATGAATAATTGTTCTTCATAAATTTAGGCCAAAATGTATTCTGCTACATTTCTTTGGTGAAAACAACGCAAATCAGTGTAGATTATTTAGTCTGTAGGAAGGTCCACAAACTATGGCGTATATATCTGAAAATTGATCAATCCTGATGTACTGGCGGCCAATCTCATTTCTTGAGACCCCTAAGGCCAGGACAGTACAAATATCTCCCAAATGACCCCTTTTTTGAAAAGTAGACAGACCAAGGTGTTTAGTAAGAGGCATGGCATATATACAGTAGATATATATACATGGCAGTATATAGATATATATACATACATTGGGGTTGATTTACTAAAGGCAAAACGACTGTGCAAGTGCAGTTGCTCCAGAGCTTAGTACATGAGCAGAAGCTCTGCTGACTTCCACCATCCAATCATGTGCAAGCAAAAATGCCGCCTTATAATTTTCCTTGCATGTGATTGGGTATTCTTTGCAAAGTGAACCGTGACCTCATTCACTAAGCTTTGGAGCAACTGCACTTGCAGAGTGCAACTGTACTTTGCAAAGTGCACAGTCTATTTGCCTTTAGTAAATCAACCCCAGTATCTCACCAAAGTGAGTGAACCCCTCACATTTTTGTAAATATTTTATTCTATCTTTTCATGTGACAACACTGAAGAAATGACGCTTTGCTACAATGTAAAGTAGTGAGTGTACAGCTTGTATAACAGTGTAACTTTGCTGTCCCCTCAAAATAACTCAACACACAGCCATTAATGTCTAAACTGCTGGCAGATGCTCACAGCTTGTGGAGGATCGCTGTCCCGTATTTGGGGGAAACAAAGACTATTGGGCCACTATTTTCTACCTGGGATCATGTTACTGGCAACAACACTCCTATGCTCCCTTATGAGTGCACCTTGTCCACAAGTGTGGAAAATTGGAGTTATATTATCCCCTCCTCTTTACTGCCTTAAAAATTTGGGGGCTTCTCATACTGTGCTACATCAGATCCCATTGGGATCAGTAAGAAACTTTCCTTTGAATTGCCTCCTGATCTCTGGTATTGTGTTGAGCTGGTATTGGTATCCACTTCTGATCTTTCTACACATACATTTGTCTTTTCATTGTACTCCTCAACAAAGAATTCCCTGAAGAAGACTTCTTTTTAGTCGAAACGCGTATGAGTACTGTTGTGATGTTATGTCGAACCAGAGAAGGACATAAATGTTACAATTTTTTGCTGTAGATATAAAATACTCTTGTATGTAATTATGTTCTATCTTTACATGAATTTTAATATCTTTATATGAATTTTAGTACATCTCCAAAATACGCCCCTTTCTAACTAATGACACAACAAAGCTTTTCATTCACTCGCTGGTCATCTCTCGCCTCGACTACTGCAACTCCCTTCTCATTGGCTTGTCTCTACATAGTCTACCCCCCCTTCAATCCATCATGAATGCTACTGCCAGACTCATCCACCTTACCAATTGCTCTGTCTCTGCTACCCCTCTCTGTCAATCCCTCCATTGGCTTCCGGCCAGCCAAAGAATTAAATTCAGAATACTAACAACTACTTACAAAGCCATCCACAACTCTGCCCCCAGCTACATCACTGACCAAGTCTCAAAATACCAACCTAATTGTTCTCTTCGTTCTTCTAAGGACCTTCTGCTCTCTAGCTCCCTCATTACCTCCTCCCATGCTCGCCTCCAGGGCTTTTCCAAAGCCTCTCCAATCCTATGGAACTCCCTACCCCAATCTGTCCGATCATCTCCTACTCTATTAGCTTTTAGACAATCCCTGAAAACCCTCCTCTTCAGAGAAGCCTACCCTACCCACACCTAACCACTTTATTTTCATTTTCTCCGTCAGCTCACCCCCCACAGTTATTACCTTTTGTCCCACTTGACCCTCCCTTCTAGATTGTAAGCTCTAACGAGCAGGGCCCTCTGATCCCTCCTGTATTGAATTGTACTGTAATTGTAATGTCTGCCCTCATGTTGTAAAGCACTGTGCAAACTGTTGGAGCTATATAAATCCTGTATAATAATAATAATAATAATAATATATAATATTATATATTGTATACTATAATAATAATAATATGTTTGTACCAATAAAATCCTTTTATACATTTACTATAATTCAAAGTGTTTTCTGGTGCCTCCAAAGTCCCCACCCAATCCACTGCGTTTTTGTCCTGATCTTTATTCTGAGCAAGAAAAAAAAAAAATGTGATTCTCATTTTATCCAGAATTGTACAGCTCTAATATGTAATAAGAAAATATGTCTTCCCCTGCACACATATATAATTACAAGCTGTTCACAAAAACAAGGGTTTTAAACATGATCACTTGAATAAATTATTCCCGCTAAACTGATCACATGGACCTGTGTATCTAAAACTTGTATCGTTTCCCTTTAAATTGAAGGTTCAAAAAAATATGTTTCTTTTTAAACAAGAATTGATGACAGTTCTTCTTGTGCTCAGCGGTACAAATATCCTTTTGTGGCAGCACCTCCATCGTGTTTGGATTAAACTGGAGGAATGTACACTGTTTTTGCTCCCTTCCCATAATAAATTGGAATCTATTGGATGTAATTCCAGCTGGAACACAAATACACCTTACGGGCACGACCCGGGCTGGGTACGGACTCCCAGCGGAGCAGAAGCCTAACGTACAATTAAGAGCTGCAAAGTCAAAATACCTTCACACTGAGAGCGAAGGAAATGGAGGTGTAAGAATGTAACTGAAGATTAACCGGTGCTAAATCCAATTATCGAAGGCATGATCGCCATTTCCAAGTACAGCTAAAGGAGAGACAAGCAGAGGTTCTCAGGATGAGTGACATGGGGCTGTGTCTATCAACCTAGGACAAACTCGAGATTAAATTTGTCAGAATTTAATATAGTTAAGTTGGCCATATATGACCATGACAGATTTCTCCACCCAGATTCCTCCATCCTCTGCCAAAATTTTTTTTTATGTTTTCGTTTCATTAATTTTTATTTTTTTTTCATTTTTCCAGGTAATTGGTTATGATTGCAATTCGTAAATTAGAGAATTAAAAAATTCGTAAATTAGAAAATTAGAAAATTAGAAAATTTGAAAATTCATAAATTCTAAAACACTAAAATCTGAAAATAAGAAAGAAAATAAAAAAATTTGAAAGAATAACTAACTAACTAATAATAACGAACTATTAAATTATAGGTATTGGAATTTCCTTTCAAATTTGGCTGTTAGTGAACGTAACAAATACAAATTTATCCGAAGTTACGAATTATCCGAAATAAAGAATGCCGCATCTAAACAAATGGAATGGAACAAATTAATAATAAATAATAATAAAACGTTTTTATTATTATTGTTATTTATTATTATTAATTTGTTAAGTTCTATTCATTTAGATACGGCATTCGTTATTTTGGATAATTCGTAACTTCGGATAAATTACCTTCATACTGAGAGCTAAGGAAATGGAGGTGCAATGCCTTGTACACTTGACCGGTTTTGCCGTCGCAATAAACTCTGAAGGTTTTTCCGATGGAGTTCTGACGGAATTCCGCTCAAGCTGTCTTGCATACACACGGTCACACCAAAGTCCGACCATCCAGAACGCGGTGACGTACAACACGCACAACGGGACTAGAAAAAGGACGTTCAATAGCCAGTAGCCAAAAGCTTCCATCTCGTGCTTGCTTCAGAGCATGCATCATTTTTGGTACGTCGGAACAGCATACAGACGATTCCCGATATGAATTAGTTCCATCGGAAATATTCAGAACATGTTCTCTATCTGAGTACGTCTGAATTTTCAATGGATAAAGTCCGATGGGGCATATACATGGTCGGAATATACGATGAAAAGCTCCCATCTGACTTTTTCTGACAGACATTCCGCTCCTGTGTACACGGCATAAGAATGTAACTGAAGATTAACCGGTGCTAAATACAATTACGGAAGGCATGATCACCATTTTCAAGTACAGCTAAAGGAAAGACAAGCAGAGGTTCTCAGGATGAGTGACATGGGGCTGTGTCTATCAACCTAGGACAAACTCGAGATTAAATTTGTCAGAATTTAATATAGTTAAATTGGCCATACACGACCATGACAGATTCCTCCATCCATATTCCTCCGTCCTCTGCTGAAAAATTTGTTCGTCTTCATTTCATTATTTTTTTTGTTTGTTTTTCGGGTTATTCGTTATGATCGCAATTCGGAAATTCGAAAATTCGTAAATTCGAAAATTCTAAAATCTGAAAATAAGAAAGAAAATCCGAAAATTTGAAAGAATAACTAACTAACTAATAATATTAAATTATAGGTATTGGAATTTCCTTTCAAATTTGGCTGTTAGTAAATGTAACAAATTCGTTTTTCGGGTTATTCGTTTTTCTGAAAATAAAAAATAAAATCCAAAAATTTGAAAGAATAACTAACTAATAATGACTAACTTTTAAATTATAAGTATTGGAATTTCCTTTGAAATTTGGCTGTTAGTGAACATAACAAATTTGTTTTTCGGGTTAATCGTTTGATCGCAATTCGTAAATTCGAAAATTCGTAAACTCATAAATTCGAAAATTCTAAAATTTCGAAAATTCTAAAATCTGAAAATAAGAAAGACAATCTGAAAATTTGAAAGAATAACTAACTAACTAACTAATAATGACTTACTAATAAATTATAGGTATTGGAATTTCCTTTCAAATTTGGCTGTTAGTGAACGTAATGAATACGAATTTATCCGAAGTTACGAATGATCAGAAATAACGAATGCTGCATCTAAACAAATGGAACGGAACAAATTAATAATAAATAATAATAATAATAAAACGTTTTTATTATTATTGTTGTTATTTATTATTATTAATTCGTCAAGTTCTATTCGTTTAGATACGGCATTTGTTATTTTGGATAATTAGTAACTTCGGATAAATTCGTATTCATTACGTTCACTAACAGCCAAATTTGAAAGGAAATTCCAATACCTATAATTTAATAGTTAGTAATAGTTAAAGTGATTGTAAAGGCTCGTTTTTTTGTTTTTTTTTGTTTAATAACATATATATATATATATATATATATATATATATATATATATATATATATATATACATATATATATATATATATACACGTCATACTTACCTCCTCTGTGCAGTTGGTTTTGCACAGAGCAGCCCGGATCCTCCTCTTCTTGGGTCTCTCTTCTCGCTGCTCCTAGCCCCTCCCTCTTTTGAGTGCCCCTCAGCCAGCAGCTTTCTACAGGGGGCACCCAAGCTGAGTCAGAGCTCCGTGTATCCATTTAGACACGGAGCCCCGACCTGGCCCTGCCCACTCTCTCCCCTGATTGGCTGACTGACTTTGATTGACAGCCGTGGGAGCCAATACCACCACTGCTCTGCCTCAGCCAAGCAGAAAGAGTGTCCTGGATGGCTGAGGGGATCGTGGACATTGCTGAAGAGAGAAGGGGCTCAGATAGGTAATTAGGGGGTGCTGGGGAGGCTGCTACATACAGAAGGTTTTTTATCTTAATGCATAGAATGCATTAAGATAAAAAAACCTTCTGCCTTTACAACTCCTCTAAGTTATTATTAGTTAGTTATTATTTCAAATTTTTGGAATTTTCGAGGTTTTCGGATTTCGGAATATACTAATTCTTGCATTTTCGAATATTCGAATTTACGAATATTTGTAAAAACGGGTTTTCATTAATTCAGGTATTTCCAAATTAACGAATTTGTCGAAATTCGTTAAAAAAACATCTTCGAAACTAAATGAACTGCACATGTCTAATGGAAGAATCCCTCTTATCAGCACATTGTATTGTGTAGAGAAAGATGGGGAGAGGAGGAAGAGAAATCTATGGGGACTACTCCAATTAAGTCCCACCCTGCCCCCCCCCCCCCCCATAAGCTAATTGGACTATTCCGGTACCACATACAACAATACAATTATGAGTAAAATTTAAATTTATTCAAAAAACATTTAAAACATCTATATAATCAAAATATAGATCTCACACCTAGCTCTTATTTACAGTACATAAATTGCAATAACATTTAAAAATGCCCACAAAGGTGGTTGAAGGCTGGTATTTTAGAGTATTTGGGAACGTATCCTCAACAGTTTCGCGGATCGACCGCTTCTTCAGGAGGCGTCCAAGTGAATTCTCTAAGGATCAAATAACCACAATTACATACACAATAACTAATAATAAATTTATAAACAATAACATAATATTGGAGTGGTAGTTCATTTCGAAAAGTTGGAATACACTCACCAACCACTGCCCGACTAGGGCTAGGACGGTACTGTGAGACGCCCGAAGGACGGGCGTTCCCTCGGGGGCGAGCACGGGGGATTTTTTTATGGCAGGGTACACTAATGTATGAAAAAAATGGGGAACATATTAGAAAGTGGAAGTGTGGATCAATTGTAGGTGAATTGGGCCACCCAGGTGGAATGAAGCTAGATCTAGTGTGAAGGAGGGAAGGGAAGGGGAGGAACAAGGGGGGGGGAAGAGGGGAGAGAGAAAAAAAGAGAAAAGGAAAATGGGGAAAGAAAGGGAAGGGGAGGAGGGGAGGGGAAAGAAAGGGCAAGGGAGGATGGGGGGGAGGGGAGGGGGAAGGGGGTAAAGGGAGAGAGAAGGGGGGAGGGGGAGAGGGGAAGGGGGATGGGAAGGGGGAGGCAGGTATGGGAGGGGGAGAAAGGGGGGGGTAGAAAGGGGGGGGAGAGGGAAAGGGGGGGAAAGGAGGAGAGGGGGCAGGGGGAGGGGAGGTGGGGAGGACAGGGAAGGGGAGGGGAAGGGGGGGAGGTGGAAGGGGGAACACAAGGATGGGGGGGAGGGGGAGGGGGAAAGGGGGGAAGAAGGAAGGGAAAAAAGGAAGGGAAGGAGGAAAACCAGGAGGTAAGGGAGAAAAGAGAAATGTAAAAAGAGAAAGGTAAAAAGGGGGCAACCCTCCACCTCTAGTGCATCTAAAGCATTCTAAAAAAGCACCCACCATTGCTAGAGTACCTATAAGGGTCCAATGTTTTGCTCCTAGGGCAGGATTTATATTTAAGGATCATATGCTGTGGTCATTATTGTAAGTTAGAGCATTACAGCTTTTCAGGATATCACGGATGGATGCTGCGAATTTCACTAGTCTGGTCACAGCTGACCTGTCTGATCAAAGCTGAGGACAGAGAGAAAAGGAAGACAATGCCGTCATGCTCATTGAGGTAAAATAAGTACTTATCAAGCAGCAATTATAGATGAGGGGGAAGAGGATGCAGTAAAAGCTCCTGTATACACTTACTAGATGGTTGATCCACATGTAGATGACCTGCTGGACGTTTCCCTCTGCCGTGGATACAAGGCCGCCATTCAGGCGGCCTTATATATCCCCAACCCGGAAGGCGTGCGGCGATAAGACGTCCGCAACATTGCTTCTGGGTCAGACTTTCTCCTAGGGCGCAGGCGCTTACCTAAAACCGCGCCTGTGTCTAGCCCACTAAATTGGCGGTGAGTAACACCGCCGAAGGAGGCAGAGGAGGATGGCCCAATCCGAAGGAAAGCCACTCCTCTGCCTGGAAAGTCACGTGCCCGCCACTGGGGGAGAATTAACTCCTCACACCGCACGTTGGCGGTGAGTGTATTGAATAGCTGGAGCCACAGATACAGAATAATACAATCAATTAATGCGTGCAGTGAATTCGATCGACCAATCCGAACTCATAAACACAGTGAGCTTGAACAGTTTAAATAACGTAATAATTACAGAATATTATTACATACATATTTGCAGAGACAAAAACCAAAAACAAGAAAGAAGAAAAAAAGAAAATAACCAGTCATTAAATGGAATATTTTCTTGGCATAGAGTAGGACTGCCTATTGTGTTTGTATAATAGAAATAAGACAAGGGGGACTTCCAATGATTAAGACAAGAATTTAGGCCACTTAATTATTGGTAAAAAGGGAAGGGAGAGGGGAGGGGGAAGGGGGGGGGCGTTAGGGTTTCCATCAGGGAGCAGCCGACTGGGCTGGGCAGATCAGTAGTATCGTCATTATTATTACAAAAAATGCTTGTATGTATGTGCCTCATTGAGGCCCGGAGGAGTAAGAGCATTCAATCGTTCTATCCAATATGATTCTCGTTTTAAGATTTCCCGATCCCAGTCACCCCCTCTGGGGTCCTCAGGGATAACTTCTAATACATTGAATTTCACATAATCCGGGTTAAATTTATGATGAATACCAATAGGGCGCCCCACTGTGGTGAGTTTGCCATTCGTTGATGCATACAAGTGATCTCCCAGTCGTTGCCTCAGCTCCCTAATGGTCTTCCCTACGTAGAACGCTCCGCAGTCACAGGTCACAGCGGGCACTTAGGAATACACTGATCGGTGGCTGCAGCTGATTGGCTGCAACCATTGTTCGGGGAAAGTTCTCAACAAACTCCCTTTGCCAGATGCCGATTGAATAATCAACTTCTGTCGGGTGGGGTGGTCCCACAGTGATCAAATTTCAACTGGTCCGCGCTGAACCGGCTGAATTTCAAACAGTGTACAGCCAGTTGTATTCTATGTGCATTGTCCCCTTTATTTATTATTCTGCAGACAGGTACCACAATAAGGTCCTGATGTCAAGACCAGTGCAGGGTCTATGAGGATGACAAGGGGCATTTAAGTAGATATTAAAAAAAACCAAACATTATAAGCTGGGGGAGGAGAAGCAGCAGTACATTGGTCTTCCAAGTGAATGGTTGTAAAAGGGGCGTGTCAGCACAAACCTAATCATTAGGGGAGAGCAGACTGATTTCCCAGCACAGCTAGGGAACTAACCACACTCTGCTCTTATGCCTAATGTGGTCAGTTTTTAACAGGAAAGCAGAGAAACAAAGGACAATACAAAGAGAACAGGAAACTTTCTCATACAAGAACATGGTACAGCACCCACATATCAGGACTATGAAATGTTGGGTTTACATACTCTTTCAACTTGGTTTGCACCGATACCAGTATTGGTGCTGACACTAAGCATTTGTACGATACCTGCAAATGCTCCGATACCTGAAACCGATACTTTCAGGCTCCGTTTTTCAGCTGTCAGTGGGATCGGACACTTTTGACACTTTTTTGGGACCAGTGACATTTATACAGTGATCCGAGCTAAAGATAGCCACTAATTACTGTATAAATGTTAGTGGCAGGGAAAGGATTAACACTAGGGGGTGATCAAGAGGTTAAGTGTTCCGGGGGGCGTGGCTACCGCGCAGCTGAATGGACGCTTAAACCCACAGCTCCGCTCCAGCTACAGGAACCGAAGCCTTGGGGACGACACAACGACCCTGCTCAACCTTAAAAACGAGCCTAAAAGCCCTGCAACTATCGCAAGATGACCCGCAGGAAAAAGGACAACGATCAGCTGAAGAAATTACCGGATTTCTTCCAGATGAAAAACCGCGGCCTTCTCCAAGATGGCGCCGGCGCCATGCGAGATCCTCCTTCCCCCACAGGCAGCGCGCGGTCTGCGATCTCCAGCCCGGGCTCACAAGCAGGCTCTAAGCACAGCTCTCCTGGTGCCTCCACACCCATGTCCCGCAGCCCAGCAAAGTCCTAACCTCGGTTGGCGTAGGACACTCAGCTAGGCTGCATGACTCCGGACACCATGGAGGACACAAGGGAGCTGGTGGATCCGTTCACAGCCTTCCCAACAACGGGTAAGCCTGTATCAGACACCACCTTAAAAGATATGCTTGTCTTCCTACGCAGCTCTATGCATACAGATATGATGCAGTGTGTACACAACTTTAAATCTGAACTAGGAGCTATAGGGGGAAGAGTTGATCACATAGAAGAGAAAATGGGGGATTTTGCAGCATCTCACAATACTCTGATTGACGCCCATAATGACCAGTCTGATGAGATCACATGGCTTAGGTCAAAGGTCGCCGACCTTGAAGACAGGTCAAGAAGAAACAACATTAAGATTAGAGGGGTCCCTGAAAATGTTCTTCCCCCACAACTCCAGCAATATGCACAGGATCTAATCCAAACCTTCTTACCTAACATCCCAGATAATGAAATCTATATAGACGGCATTCACAGACTCCCAAAGCCAGCACACCTCCCTGACAACATACCCAGGGACGTGCTGATGCGAGTGCACTTTTACCAGACCAAGGAACAACTCATGTCTGCGTTCCGTAAAAACCAACAACCCCCAGAAAGGTTCGCACATCTCCAACTGTTCGCAGACCTCTCACAATTTACCATGCAAAAACGAAAAGCCTTATTGCCGGTGACCAAAGCTCTCCGCAACCACGATATACACATATCGGTGGGGATACCCCGTGAAAATAACAGTTACCCATGATGGTAACAATACGGTAATCACAAACGTGGAGGAGGGACTCAAATTGCTCTGATCACTAGACATACTACCTGATCGCCCCTCAGAGGGCCCTTCACCCCCTGCAAAACTCGACACTCAGTACGAATGGCAAACAGTGTCCAGAAAGAGCAGCACCAAACGAAACAACTCAAAAACACCCAAATATAAAACCTAACTCTACTTCACCGCACCAAGGTTCCTGCTAAAGCCTGGAGCATGTACCAAAGTTCCCCCCCGCTTGAGATATGGGCATATGTAGTGCCCCCAGATGCAAGTTCAACCACACAGTTATTTTGCAATACTTGTTTTTTTTACAATTACCTTTTATTTTTTCCCCTACTCTGATCTCTCTCTCCCTCTACTGGTCTGAACTCCAAGTGGACATCCTCATCAAAGTGGACCCAGGAAGCAACAACCAACCCAACCAACGCCGACTCATCGAAACAGGATGGACTACTCCAAAGAGACCAAGGTACTACACACACCACCCCCTACACTACTCTAAATGGCGCTTAAAATAATTACATTTAATGTAAATGGTCTCAACCACCCGGCCAAGAGAGCTTCTGTATGGAAAGAAGCAATAAAGCTCCAAGCAGATGTCTTATGCCTTCAAGAGACACACTTTGCCACTGGTAATACCCCACATTTTCAACACCAGCAATTTCCTCATGTTTTTCTTGCCTCAGCTCCTTCGAAACAAAAAGGAGTCCTTATCGCTATTAGAGACTCTATAGCCTTTCATCTTTTGGAAACACACGTAGACCCAGCTGGAAGATATATAATACTCATAGGAAAGCTTAATAACAAACCCTTTACCATCGCTAATCTATATGCTCCTAACTCTCACCAACTCCGTTTCCTGAGGAGACTCTACCGTAAAATTTCTACCGTTCAACAGGGATCTCTGATTGTCTGTGGAGACCACAACATAGCACCTGACCACTCTTTGGACACTACCTCCAAGGCCAAGCGTCCTCCTCCTTCACTTCAGCCTCTACTACATTCGGAAAATATATTCGATGTATGGCGCTGCCAACATGCAAATGAGAAGGACTACACCTTTCATTCTGCTAGACATAATTCATATTCCAGAATAGATTTGATTATGGTTGATAAAATGTTATTGCAGGCAGTGTCCTCCTCCACCATACATGACATCACATGGTCTGACCATGCTCCTGTATCGATCACGGTGGTGGAGGGGCACACTCCAAGCCCGGCATATATATGGAGAGCCAACACACGTGTTCTCCAAATGCCACAGCATGTTAAAAATTTAAGTAAAAACCTAACTGAATTTTTTGAAGCCAATACTGGTTCGGTATCTGATCCGGCAGTATTGTGGTGCGCCCATAAAGCGTTTGTTAGAGGGTTGATGCTTCAGATAAGTGCAAGGGAGAAGAGGCAGAGGACGCAAAAACTAAATTCTCTAATCAATGATATCAAAGAGCTGGAGACAGCAAACAAACAAAACCCCACCCCTCACAATGCCCAAAAGTTGTCCCAGCTCCGTTTGGATCTCAGACTCCTATTGATCGAAAGATATGACAAACACATACAATACCTTAGAATGTCTCACTACTCATCGGGCAACCGTGCAGGCAAATTCTTAGCCCAGAGGCTCAAGATAGCTAGAACCAAGTCCAAAATACCTTTCTTGACACACCCCATCACTAAATGCAACATCTACAATCCCAAAGACATAGCAAACTCCTTTGCTGAATACTACTCTACGCTATACAACCTGAAAACAGACCCTGATACTCCACAACCAACTGAGGAGAAAATTCAGGCTTTTCTAGCGCAACTCAATCTTCCTTCTCTATCTCATACACAACTTGAGACCCTTAACGCCCCCATAACCGAGTCTGAGATCCAAAGGGGGATACGATCACTCCCCCTGGGTAAATCTCCAGGCCCAGATGGTCTCCCTAATGGGTATTATAAGACATTCCAATCCATACTAGCCCCAACTCTACAGACAGTATACTCTGCTGCGGTGTCCTCTGCCTCGTTTCCCCCAGAAATGCTTAAAGCATATGTAGTAACTATCCCAAAGCCTGGTAAGGAGCCTACCTCCCCGGCCAACTTCAGGCCAATATCATTACTTAACACTGATGTTAAGCTTTATGCAAAAATATTGGCCCACAGACTGCTTCCAATCCTCCCACTTCTTATAAAACCCGACCAATCTGGCTTCACGGCAGGAAGACAACCGGCCGATGCTACCAGAAGGGTCATCAACATAATACAACATGCCGGGTCGTGTCGGACGCCTTCTCTGCTCCTCTCTTTGGATGCGGAGAAGGCGTTCGACAGGATACACTGGGGTTACATGAGCCAAACCCTGCAAAAATACGGGTTCGCTGGCCCCATACTGTCTGCTATACGGGCATTGTATTCTTCTCCCTGTGCACAAGTCTTTACATCTAATTTACTATCTGACACCTTCAACATATCAAACGGGACTAGACAGGGCTGTCCTCTCTCCCCCTCAATTTTTAACCTACTGATAGAACCCCTTGCAGAAAGAATCAGAACACATCCGAAAATCTTAGGCTTCTCCATACAAGGCAAATCACACAACATAAACCTATTTGCAGATGACATCATCTTATTCCTCTCTCAACCCAAAATATCATTAAGCCATGCACACAATACCCTAAATGAGTTTAGCAACATCTCATATTATAAAGTCAATTTTACAAAATCAATTATACTAGATTTAGGAATACCCCCCTCCTTAAAATCCGAACTTCAGACATCCTTCCCCTATACATGGAGCAAGACGAGCATCACCTACCTAGGTCTTACATTGACTAAAAACCCAAATGACCTAGCAGAAACCAACTACTCCTCTTTACTTAATAAACTCACCAAAGAAACAAATAGACTAGCTAAAATAGAACTAACCTGGTCGGGCCGTCTTGCCTCATTCAAAATGTTAATCTTACCCCAAATACTATACATATTCCGAACATTAGCTGTCCCAATACACAACACACATATCAAAGCCTTAAATTCTCTACTTTCCAGATACATCTGGCAATCTAAGAGACCAAGATGCTCTAAACTCCTCCTGGTCAAACATAGAAGAGCGGGAGGGATGGGACTGGTAGACATTAGGGACTATTATCGTGCTGCAGTTCTTACACAACTTAAAGAATGGTTTGACCCAACATCTGACAACCTATGGTGTGGAATTGAAAGAACTCTGATTCCTTCTAACAACCTACAATGTTTCCTACTTTTCGATGTCTGGAAACCCCACCCACTACACACCCTCCCACTCACCCTCCAAGCATCATTATCTGCATGGAGAGACCTATGTAAAAACCCAACCACGCCACCCCAACTCCAGGAAATCCCTATACCCATAGCAATTATCTCTCAAGCCATCCCCAATCTTAACATGGGAGAACGGCACAATAGAGGTATAAAATTTATCACGGATTTATATTCCAATAACTCCCTTATCCCCTTCACCACACTGCAGGACCAATATAATCTATGCCCTACAGATCAATATAAATATAACCAAGTAGCTCATCTCCTACGCTCTATTAAATCATACCATATATACT
Source organism: Lithobates clamitans (assembly GCA_037952925.1). Lineage (NCBI taxonomy): Eukaryota > Metazoa > Chordata > Amphibia > Anura > Ranidae > Lithobates > Lithobates clamitans. The sequence continues at coordinate 2,146,220 of JBBGZY010001542.1, forward strand.
TACCTAAAGAGGCATGGAAATATCTCACTTCGAAACCCACTCCTCCAAAAGGTATTTCTCTGTTCTACAATATTTTTCAAAGTAAACTAGATTTTATCAAATCTCAACCTTTCCAGAAATGGGAAACAGATCTGAATGTGCGCATTGCGAACTCACAGTGGCAGTCCGCATTTAGATCACTCTATAAAGCTTCAAAATGTGTCAACCACTGGGAACTTTCCCAGAAAATTGCATTACGCTGGTATCTTACACCTTACAGGATTTCAAAATTTGGAAACAACGGCTCCCCGCTATGCTGGAGAAAATGTGGCTCCATAGGTAACCTATTACATATGTTCTGGTCCTGTAGGCACCTAACTAGCTTTTGGAACTCTGTCTTCCGGTTTATTTCTAACATTACGGGAATTCTGACCCGCCCCAAACCAAGCTTGGCAATTTTAAATGTGGGTATTGAAAATTTCCCTCCTGAATTCAAAACTGTAATCACACATATTCTCCTAGCTGCTAGAACACTAATAGCCAAACATTGGAAGGCAGACAGAGCTCCAAATGTATCCGAAGTCCTCACAAACACCCAGACACATTATGTTTATGAATCTCTTATAGCCATTAAGAATGGTCAGAAAGAAAAGTTTGATAAAAATTGGAAAATTTGGACAACATGGTTTAAAGGTAACTGACTTTAACAAATATTAGATGAACTATTCAAAATCTAGATGCTTCCACTATGTCCACATGAGATCAGACCATGGATGAACCTCCTTCTACCTTTTCCCCTCCTACCTTCCCTCCCTTTATGTTATTATTTTCTTATACGTTAAACTTCTAGCAATATTATATCCGCATATGGATAACATGTTATTCAGCTATAACTATAATAATGATATTAATACGCCTCATGAGACCATTACCTTAATAACATCTTGGAGATTAGACTGTCTAAATAAAATAGATATACCTATGTTAATGTAATATGGTACAACATAACGGTGTAACACTGTACTCTATGTATAACATGCAAAACTCAATAAAAATCATTTAAAAAAAAAAAAAGAGGTTAAGTGTTCCCTTGGAGGTGTTTCTAACTGTGGGGGGAGTGTAGTGCATAGCTCCCAACTGTCCCTGATTTCAAGGGACTGTCCCTGGTTTGGAGCAATGTCCCTCTGTCCCTCTTTCCCCCTCATTTGTCCCTCATTTTGGTCTGATCTGTATAGTTGTATATACAATGCACGTTTTTATCTTTAAAAAAGTGTTTCCCAGTGCTAAACCTTTCATTCAAATTCTAAATTGCTGCATTTGTAAATGTTAAAAGCCTTTATAAAGGAATAGTAGAGGTAAAAAAAAAGCCCTTGTGGATTTAATTAACCTTTTTTTTTTTGGTTAATTCTCCTTTAAGAGGGTGTGGCAGGGGGCGTGCTCTATGCCTACATACGTTTGCTAGTAGGTGTTCCTCATTCCTATCTCAAAATGTTGGGAGGTATGGTAGTGACTAGAGGAGGAGAGAGTTCCTGATCACTAGGAACAGCAGATCTCTCTCTACTTCCCGCAGATGGCTGGCGGACATCGCAGGTGGCCGGTGGACATCGCGGGTGGCCGGAAGATATCGGCGGGTGGCCGGCGGACATTGAGGCCACTGGCAACGCGCATTGGCTCCGGCGTTGCCACGAGCACGCGTGCGCCATCTGATCACTAGGAACAGCAGATCTCGCTCTACTTCCCTGTTGGAACGGTGATCTGTTTATTTACATTGACAGATCCCCGTTCTGGCTCTCTGAGGAGCGATCGCGGGTGGCCGGCCAACATCGCGGCCGCTGGCAACGGGCATTAGCTCCGGGGGTTGCCACGGGCGTGCTTGTGCCACCTGATCACTAGGAACAGCAGATCTCTCTCTACTTCCCTGTCGGAACGGGGATCTATTTGTTTACATTGACAGATCCCCCGTTCTGGCTCTTTGAGGAGCGATCGCGGGTGGCCAGCGGATATCGTGGGTGGCCGACGAACATCGCTGCCGCTGGCAACGCACATTGGCTCCGGCGTTGCCATGGGCGCACGTGCGCCACCTGATCACTAGGAACAGCAGATCTCTCTCTACTTCCCTGTCGGAACGGGGGGATCTATTTGTTTACATTGACAGATCCCCCGGTCTGGCTCTCTGAGGAGTGATCGCGGGTGGCCGGCGGACATAACGGGTGGCCGACAGACATCGCGGGTGGCTGGCGGACATTGCGGGTGGCCGGCGAACATCGCGGCCCACCGGTAACACGCATTGGCTCTGGCGTTGCCAAGGGCGCGCGTGCACCTCCTGATCACTAGGAACAGCAGATCTCTCTCTACTTCCTTGTCGGAATGGGGATCTGTTTGTTTACATTGACAGATCTCCTGTTCTGGCTCTCTGGGGAGCGGTCGCGGGTGGCCGGCGGACATCGCGGCCGCCGGCAACGTGCATCAGCTCCAGCGTTGCGCCACGGGCGTGCGCGCGCCACCTATCACTCTTAAAGCGGCTGACTTTCACCTACGGCGGTTGGCGCAGCCTTGCCAACCTGCCGCAGTATAATGACGGCGGCCGGTCGGCAAGCGGTTAATGCAGGATTGATGCGTAACGATACGCACCACATACACTTTAGTAAGTCCACCCCAATGTGCTGTAGAGCAGTGTTTCTCAACTCCAGTCCTCAAGGCGCACCAACAGGTCATGTTTTCAGGATTTCCACTATTTTGCACAGGTGATTTGATCAGTTTCATTGCCTTAGTAATTACCACAGCCATTTCATCTGAGGGAAATCCTGAAAACATGACCTGTTGGTGCGCCTTGAGGACTGGAGTTGAGAAACACTGCTGTAGAGTAGGGATGAGCCGAACACCCCCCTGTTCGGTTCGCACCAGAACATGCGAACAGGAAAAAAATTCGTTCGAACACGCGAACGCCGTTAAAGTCTATGGGACACGAACATGAATAATCAAAAGTGCTAATTTTAAAGGCTAATATGCAAGTTATTGTCATAAAAAGTGTTTGGGGACCTGGGTCCTGCCCCAGGGGACATGAATCAATGCAAAAAAAAGTTTTAAAAACGGCCGTTTTTTCAGGAGCAGTGATTTTAATAATGCTTAAAGTCAAACAATAAAAGTGTAATATCCCTTTAAATTTCATACCTGGGGGGTGTCTATAGTATGCCTGTAAAGGGGCGCATGTTTCTCGTGTTTAGAACAGTCTGACAGCAAAGTGACATTTTGAAGGAAAAAACACATTTAAAACTACCGCGGCTATTGCCGACAATACACATAGAAGTTCATTGATAAAAACGGCATGGGAATTCCCCACAGGGGAACCCCGAACCAAAAAAAAAAAAAAAAAAATGATGTGGGGGTCCCCCTAAATTCCATACAAGGCCCTTCAGGTCTGGTATGGATATTAAGGGGAACCCCAGCCAAAAAAAAAAAAAAAAACGGCGTGGGGTCCCCCTAAAAATCCATACCAGACCCTTATCCGAGCACGCAACCTGGCAGGCCGCAGGAAAAGAGGGGGGGACGAGAGTGCGGCCCCCCCCCCTCCTGAACCGTACCAGGCCACATGCCCTCAACATTGGGAGGGTGCTTTGGGGTAGCCCCCCAAAACACCTTGTCCCCATGTTGATGAGGACAAGGGCCTCATCCTCACAACCGTGGCCGGTGGTTGTGAGGGTCTGCGGGCGGGGGGCTTATCGGAATCTGGAAGCCCCCTTTAACAAGGGGACCCCCAGATCCCGGCCCCCCCCCTGTGTGAAATGGTAAGGGGGTACTTACCCCCTTACCATTTCACTAAAAAACTGTCAAAAATGTTAAAAATGACAAGAGACAGTTTTTGACAATTCCTTTATTTAAATGCTTCTTCTTTCTTCCTTCATCTTCTTCTTCTTCTGGTTCTTCTGGCTCTTCTGGTTCTTCCTCCGGCGTTCTCGTCCAGCATCTTCTCCGCGGCGTCTTCTATCTTCTTCTCCTCGGGCCGCTCCGCACCCATGGCATGAGGGGAGGCTCCCGCTCTTTTCTTCATCTTCTTCTTCATCTTCTTCTTCTTCTTTTTCTTCTTCTTCTTCTTCCTTCTTCTCTTCTTCTCTTCTTCCTGTTTTCTCCGGGCCGCTCCGCAATCCATGCTGGCATGGAGGGAGGCTCCCGCTGTGTGACGGCGTCTCTTCGTCTGACGGTTCTTAAATAGCGGTGGGCGGGGCCACCCGGTGACCCCGCCCCCCTCTGACGCACGGTGACATGACGGGACTTCCCTGTGGCATTCCCCGTGACGTCACAGGGAAGTCCCTCAAGTCACCGTGCGTCAGAGGGGGGCGGGGTCACCGGATGGCCCCGCCCCCCGTTATTTAAGAACCGTCAGACGAAGAGACGCCGTCACACAGCGGGAGCCTCCCTCCATGCCACAGCATGGCTGCGGAGCGGCCCGGAGAAGACAGGAAGAAGAGAAGAAGGAAGAAGAAGATGAAGAAGAAGATGAAGAAGAGAAGAAGATGAAGAGAAGAGCGGGAGCCTCCCCCCTCATGCCATGGGTGCGGAGCGGCCCGAGGAGAAGAAGATAGAAGACGCCGCGGAGAAGATGCTGGACGAGAACGCCGGAGGAAGAACCAGAAGAGCCAGAAGAACCAGAAGAAGAAGAAGATGAAGGAAGAAAGAAGAAGCATTTAAATAAAGGAATTGTCAAAAACTGTCTCTTGTCATTTTTAACATTTTTGACAGTTTTTTAGTGAAATGGTAGGGGTAAGTACCCCCTTACCATTTCACACAGGGGGGGGGCCGGGATCTGGGGGTCCCCTTGTTAAAGGGGGCTTCCAGATTCCGATAAGCCCCCCGCCCGCAGACCCTCACAACCACCGGCCACGGTTGTGAGGATGAGGCCCTTGTCCTCATCAACATGGGGACAAGGTGTTTTGGGGGGCTACCCCAAAGCACCCTCCCAATGTTGAGGGCATGTGGCCTGGTACGGTTCAGGAGGGGGGGGGGCCGCACTCTCGTCCCCCCCTCTTTTCCTGCGGCCTGCCAGGTTGCGTGCTCGGATAAGGGTCTGGTATGGAATTTAGGGGGAACCCCACGTCAATTTTTTTTTTACATTTTGGCTGGGGTTCCCCTTAATATCCATACCAGACCTGAAGGGCCTTGTATGGAATTTAGGGGGACCCCCACATCATTTTTTTTTTTTTTTTTTTGGTTCGGGGTTCCCCTGTGGGGAATTCCCATGCCGTTTTTATCAATGAACTTCTATGTGTATTGTCGGCAATGCAATAGCCGCGGGTAGTTTTAAATGAGTTTTTTCCTTCCAAATGTCATTTTGCTGTCAGACTGTTCTAAACACGGGAAACATGCGCCCCTTTACAGGCATACTATAGACACCCCCCAGGTACGAAATTTAAAGGGATATTACACTTTTATTGTTTGACTTTAAGCATTAATAAAATCACTGCTCCTGAAAAAACGTCTGTTTTTAAAACTTTTTTTTGCATTGATCCATGTCCCCTGGGGCAGGACCCGGGTCCCCAAACACTTTTTATGACAATAACTTGCATATAAGCCTTTAAAATTAGCACTTTTGATTTCTCCCATAGACTTTTAAAGGGTGTTCCGCGGCATTCGAATTTGCCGCGAACACCCCAAATTGTTCGCTGTTCGGCGAACTTGCGAACAGCCAATGTTCGAGTAGAACATGAGTTCGACTCGAACTCGAAGCTCATCCCTACTGTAGAGCCATGTTCTTTACTAGAACTGCGATATCTAAACCAGGACAGATTACAGCAATAAATGACTCCTCCTACCTGGACACCATCATGATCTGTTCCATCCATTGTATCCAGGCCTTATCATGGCTGAACAATAAACAGGTCAGAGTACATTTCCCTCCCCGAAAATCTGTTAAACATTACGTCTAATGTGAAAGCTCTGGCGTGTGACATAATTAAATTTAGCACAATAAAACAATATTCCCTATCGTCAGGAACGCGGGACCGCGGACTCGGCTGTAAGGGGCCGGGACGAGCTCCATAGCTTAACCATGGGAAATGCTTTTACAGTATTACTGTTTGATATCACAAGCCTGATTCCTCGCACAACTATCCAGCTGTTTGAAAATAAAACGTGCAGAGATCCAGGAAGATGTCGGATGCGTGCGCTGATCCAGGGGGGGGCACAGTGGGGGGTTCCTGATCCTGCCACATAAAAGGAGAACTCCACTAGGTAAAAAAAAAAATGCATGCCTACAAAGGAGAATACAAAATCTTCTGAAAATAAATAAATAATATTAACCACTTAAAAAGGAAGTTCAGTCTGCTCACATCATTTGTAATAAAAGTGTCTTTTGCCATTCTGAAGCCTCCCTCCAACCACTTTGCATATTATTTTATATATAGTGTGATTCTGTACGTGCCAGATATGCTGCATAAATCTCCCTCCACTGAGTCTGGCTGCAGCCATTTTAACTGTGGGCAGCTGAAGCTGCTTCCATTTCACTTCCTGGATTTACACAGTACATACAGAGGCACACCTCCAGCTCTGCAGCTCCCATTGGCCCTCTTATCAATCATCCCCCCTCCATACTTCCCAACATTTTGAGACGGGAATGAGGGACACCTACTAACAAACATATGTAGTCATAGAACACGCTCCCTGCCACACCCCCTTAAAGGAGAATTTAACTCCCAAAAATGTATTAAATCTACAAGGGCTTTTTTTTTACCACTACTATTCCTTTATATTGACTTTTAAAATGTACAAATGCAACAATTTAGAAATTGAATAAAAGGTTTAGCTTTGGGAAACACTTTTTGATAGATAAAAAGTGCATTTTATATACATCTATATAGATCAGACCAAAATGAGGGACAAATGAGGAGGAAAGAGGGACAGAGGGACATTGCTCCAAATCAGGGACAGTCCCTCGAAATCAGGGACAGTTGGGAGCTATGCATTTTAACTGTGGGCAGCTGAAGCTGCTGCCTGTTCACTTCCTGGATTTACACAGAAGCATACCTCCAGTTCTTCAGCTCTCATTGGCCCTCTTATGAATCATCCCTCCCTCCCTTCCTGGCAAACTGTCACAAGAGTGAGAGAGAGAGCTGTGTATGATGTCATAAGCCTAGGCTAATTACCAGACAAGGAACAGGAAGTGAGCTGTATAAGGTATTTACTGGCAAAAAAAAAATGTTTTACTATCCAAAGTTAAAAAAAAAGGGCAGAAAATGTAATAGATGGAAAGATGAAGAAATGATTGAAGGTCCGCTTTAAGGACTGCCCCACATACATATATGTATATATGTATAAGGGCGGCCCTTAAGCGCAAAATCATATACCTGTGTACGTGATTTCTTTCTTTGGGTCTCGGGCATGGCTCCCAACTGTCCCTGATTTGGAACAAAGTCCCTCTGTCCCTCTTTCCTCCTCATTTGTCCCTCATTTTGGTATTATCCATATATTTGTATATAAAATGTACTTTTTATATTTCAAAAAGTGTTTCCCAGTGCTAAACCTTTCATCCAAGTTCTAAATTGCTGCATTTGTAAATTTCAAAAACCAATATAAAGGAATAGTAGTGGTAGATTAAAAAAAAAAAGCACTCGTGGGTTTAACTAATCATCTTTTTGTATAATTCTCCTTTAAGGGGGTGTGGCAGAGGGCGTGTCCTATGGCTACATACTTTTGATTTTGAGGGACTGTCCCTCAGGGGTCGTGTCCTATCCCTACATGGCAGGGGGCGTGTCCTATGGCTACATACTTTTGATTTCGAGGGACTGTCCCCCTGTAACTATGTAACTTGTGGGTTTAACTAATCATCTTTTTTTATAATTCTCCTTTAAGCGGGCGTGGCAGGGGGCGTGGCCTATGCCTACATACTTTTGCTAATAGGTGTCCCTCGTTCCCATCTAAAAAAGTTGGGAGGTATGGTCTCTGGGTCGCGCCGCCAGAGACCCGCGCCCGCTGTGATTGGACACAGCGAAAGCCAGTCAGCAGGTCCCCGCTGATCGTTCCCGAGGCAGGCAGAACGGCAGTCTGCCTATGTAAACAAGGCAGACCACCGTTCTGTCAGAGGGGAAGATGGAGATCTTGTGTTCCTGCTAAGCAGGAACACAGATCTCTGTGTTCACCCAGTCAAAGCACCCCCCCCCCCCCACACACACACACACAATTAGAAAGCACTCCCAGGGAACACATTTAACCTTTTAATCGCCCCTGATGTTAACCCCTTCCCTGCCGGTGTCATTAGTACAGTGACAGTGCATTTTGTTTTGCACTGTATTGGTGTCGCTGGTACCCAAAAAGTGTCACTTAGTGTCAGATTTGTCCGCTGCAATGTCGCAGTCCCGCTAAAAATTACTGATCGCTGCCATTACTAGTAAAAAAAAAAAAATTAAAAGTCCATAAATCTTTCCCATAGTTTGTAGACGCTATAACTTGTGCGCAAACCAATCAATATACGCTTATTGGGATTTTTTTTAACAAAAATATGTAGCAGAATATACAGTATATTGGCCTAAATTTGATTTTTTAAATTTTTTTATTGGATATGTTTTATAGCAGAAAGTAAAAAAAATATTGTTTTATTTTTTTCAAAATCTTCGGTCTTTAATTGTTTATAGCGCAAAAAATAAAAACCACAGAGGCGACCAAATACCACCAAAAGAAATCTCTATTTGTGGGAAAAAAAAGAACAACAATTTTATTTGGATACAGCATCGCACGACCGCGCAATTGTCATTTAAAGCAACGCAGTGCCGTATCGCAAAAAATGGCCTGGTCAGGAAGGGGGGGGGGGGTGCACCTTCCCGAGCTGAAGTGGTTAACAAGTTCTAATAAATAAATGAAGGCAAACAAAAAAAAATACAAATGTATGCCTAAAAAGGACGATACAAACAAAATACTAAATAGTACTGATAAATAAATAAATGCAAATAAATAAAAATGGAAGAAATACAAAACTGGGAATTCAATAGGATTTTAAAGGAAAATGTTTTGTTCATATTTATTTAAAAAAAATAGCCAATAGATGAATTCAAAATAATTTCTCGGCATTGTGTGATAAATGTATTATTATTCAGTCGTTAACCACCTCATGACCGGCCAGTGTAAGTAAATGGATAATACAAAAAAATTAAAAAATAATAGTAATTAGTTCTAATAAATAAATAGATGCAAATAAATAAAAATAGAAGAAATGCAAAACTGGAATTGCGATAGGATTTTAAAGGAAAATGTTTTGTTCAGATTTATTTAAATAAAAAAAAAATAGCCAATAGATGAATTCAAAATTATTTCTCAGCATTGTGTCATAAATGTATTAATATTCAGTCGTTAACCACCCAATGACCTGCCAGTGTAAGTAAACGGCCGGTCGGGGGCCCTACACCTAAGGAGACTCAACTCAAGTGGACCTGTCATTAAAGTTCACACAATAATCAATAGGACACCTTCTTACTAAATTACTGTTATTATTTTTAGTAAAATGTAACTCTTTCATGCCGGTATTACAAAATTGCTGCTCTTGAGTTCCCTTATGAAAACTAAAGCCTGAGTCACTTGTTCTGTGGGTACCAACATTATGGGTGTTTCACACCATTAGACCACACAAGGAGCCTGTTGTTTTTAATAAGACTAACCCAGTTTGGTGGTCATTGATAAGGTAATTTACATGAAAAAAAGACAAGAAGACAATAAAGAAAACGTTTGATCAGGCATAATATACACTATAATGCCAAAAGTATTGAGACACCTGCCTTTACATACACATGAACTTTAATGGCTTCCCAGTCTTAGTCCGTAGGGTTTAATATTGAGTTGGCCCACCCTTTGCAGATATAACAGCTTCAACTCTTCTGCGAAGTCTGTCCACAAGGTTTAGGAGTGTGTCTATGGGAATGTTTGACCATTCTTTCAGAAGCGCGTTTATGAGGCCAGACACTGATGTTGGACAAGAAGGCCCGGCTCGCAGTCTCCACTCTAATTCATTCCAAAGGTCTTCTTTCAGGTTGAGTTGCAGGCCAGTCAAGTTCCTCCACCCCAAACTCGCTCATCCATGTCTTTATGGACCTTTCTTTGTGCATTGGTCCAAATCATTTGATGGAGGGGGGATTATGGTGTGGGGTTGTTTTTCAGGGGTTGGGTTTGGCTCCTTAGTTCCAGTGAAGGGAACTCTTAAGGTGTCAGCATACCAAGACATTTTGGACAAGTTCATGCTCCCAACTTTGTGGGAACAGTTTGGGGATGGCCCCATCCTGTTCCAACATGACTGCGCACCGGTGCACAAAGCAAGGTTCATAAAGACATGGAAGAGCAAGTTTGGGGTGGAGGAACTTGACTGGTCTGCACACCTTATAGAACACCTTTGGGATGCATTAGAGCAGAGACTGTGCAGTGATGTTGGAACAGGAAGGGGCCATCCCCAAACTGTTCCCACAAAGTTAAGAGCATGAAATTGTCCGAAGTGTCTTAGTATGCTGATGCCTTAAGAGTTCCCTTCACTGGTACTAAGGGGCCAAGCCCCACCCCTAAAAAACAACCCCACACTATAATCCCCCCTCTAACAAATGATTTGGACCAGTGCACAAAGCAAGGTCCCTAAAGACATAGATGAGCGAGTTTGAGGTGGAGGAACTTGTCTGGCCTCAACAAACTCCTGACCTCAACCCGATAGAAGACCTTTGGGATAAATTAGAGGGGAGGCTGTGAGCCAGGCCTTTTCATCCAACATCACTCCCTGACTTCACAAATGCCCTTCTGGAAGAATGGTCAAACATTCCCATAGACACACTCCTAAACCTTGTGGACAGCCTTCCCAGAAGAGTTGAAGCTGTTATAGCTGCAAAGGGTGAGCCAACTCAATATTGAGCCCTACGGACTAAGACTGGGATGTCATTAAAGTTCATGTGCGTGTAAAGGCAGGCGTCACAATACTTTTGATAATAGAGTGTAAATGATGACATGGAAGAAATGTATTCTTGCAGGCTTGTAAGTTTACATGAACAATCCAATTTAAGGTGAAAAACTGATAGCCTCAAACCCGTGTTGGCTGAAATTAGAGGATAGTTTCCCATGGAATGCTGAAATCTGGTCTGTTCCATCTGTTCAGTCCGGCCTTTGTAATCACTATCTCCTACATTTGTCTTGCCGGTCCGTCTCTCAATTTGCCCATCAATTCAGCCGTCATCAGCCATCCCGCCTCCATCAGCTTCACCTTCCGCAGACCATTATCTCCGCTGAATCAGACAGTCTGTGTGACAATGCGTCAAGTGAAAGAGGAGAGGCGAGATATTATCCTATGGGAGATTATCGCCTCGCGTAATCTTAGATGCCTTCAAAGACGCGTCGCATTGTACTTAATGGTACCCCGTCATTTCATTGGGAAACATCAAAAAATATACATCTGGCTTTCATAGAGCAGAAGATAAGTGTCCACATTCCGGGAATGTCTACCATTGAAATCCCGTTTTACTGGAAATATGGATGAGTGCAGATCATTTCAAGGGCTGCTGAACACAAATCCAATTATTTTCAATGGTTTATGGACAAGAGGATTTAAAGCTGAACTCCAAGCAGATAGAAAGGACACACATTTGTGTAGCTCTGTAATTAATGATATATCTTTAAATGTATTCTTTTAAATCAAGCAGTCTAAGTGCCTGAATCTGACCTGATATCATCCTTTTGCAGTTCCCTGTACAGCAGAACTCAGACGGGGGAGGGCGAAGCAGTACACAGAGTCAATTGTTCGTGCTGCAGTGTAAGGGGTATGCCGATAGAAGGAGAGAGCACAGCGACAGAGAGAGATGAGCTCATCACTCTGCTGCTTCTCTTTTCACTGTCCACTCACAGGCTGGAGGGAGGAAAAGACCTGTAAAGCCCTGTACACACGATCAGATTTTCCGACGGGAAATGTTGGATGTCAGGCTGTTGGCGGAAAATCCGACCGTGTGTACGCTCCATCGGACAATTGTTGTGGGATTTTCCGCCAACAAATGTTGGCTAGCATGTCTTCAAATTTTCCGCAGACAAATGTGTGTTGTCGGATTTTCTGAGCGTGTGTACACAAGTCCGTCGGACAAAAGTCAAAAGTACAAACACGCATGCTCGGAAGCAAGGACAAGCCAGAAGCGGTCGGTCTTGTAAACTAGCGTGACGCGGCAAATTATAAAATCTCCAAATGCAGTTCTCTTCTTCTTTAATGGGATAATAATGAAGCTGCTTTGCTGGTGATACTGATGGAGTTATTGCAAACAGATTTTCAAAGGCTTTTATTTTCTAGTGACATCAAAAATAATATTATTATGTTTTTTTTTTGTTTTTGTGCAAGTTACTACAACACCATTATCCCGTAGTTTTTAAGATCAAAGATACAACTATGTTGGTGTCCCTTGTCAATTTTACATTGTATTTTTAAAAATATAACTGCCGACTCCCAAACTGTCATTTGAAGTAAAACACACAGCCAAGTATTATTCTCCACAATTATTTTATTGTGCATAAAAAAAAAAAATTAGACATGCTATCTGCCAATAGAACTTAACCAAAAAGTGCATTCTATGCATCCAAAAATATAGAAAATATACCAAATCAAATCATTATTATTCAACCAAAAAAATGTCAAAGCAATAACTCCAAGGCCAATAATAAATAACACGTTATCTCCTCCGATTCTGCAACATGGCTGGTTAACGAATGGCCGTTCAGAAACAAACTGAAAAGCACGAAATGAAAAGTGCGAAAAGAAAAGCGTGAATCAACACTCACCAAACTTCTACTAACACAAAATTAGCAGAAGGAGCCCAAAGGGTGGCGCTAAAGTTCGTAATTGTTGGCCAACATTTGTGTGGCCGTGTGCATGCAAGACAGGTTTAATGCCAACGCCCTTCGGAAAAAATTCCACGGTTTTGTAGTCGGAAAGTCCAATCGTGTGTACGAGGCATAAGTGTTACTTAACCACTTCAATACCGCACACTTTCACCCCCTTCCTGTCCAGGCCAATATTCAGATTTCAGCGCTGTCACACTTTAAATGACAATTGCGCGGTCATGCAACACTGTACCCCAATTTTTTTTAATTTTTTTTTTTTGAGACTGATAGAGCTTTTGTTTTGGTGGTACTTAATCATCGCTGGGTTTTTCTACACATTTTACTATATAAATAAAAAACTGCCAAAAAGTTGGAAACCCCCCCCCACATTTTTCTTAGTTTCTGTTATAAAGTTTCGCAAATAAATAATCTTTCTTTATAAATTTAGGCCAAATTAATCACAGAGATCACATGGTACCAGGGCTGTGCAGAGTGGCTTGGTACAAGCACTCTGTGTTCTGCTGTGTACAGTGGACCAGAGTGGGCCACAAATCGCGCCAATGCGAAGTGAGAAAATGGGAGGACGTTATATGATCTCCTCCCGGAATAACAGGGCTCCTGCTCGGCCATTTTTTAATATTATATAATATTATTATATGAGATTTATATAGCGCCAACAGTTTACTGTTTACTATATATATTACACAGTATATAACATTATTTTATACTATAGGTCGGGCGGGAGGTGGTTAAAGTGGAACTAAACTCACTGCAACAACCTTTTTTTTTTTTTCATCCCCCTTCTCTCTTGCAGAAATGCTTAATATTTTAATTTTAATTTTTTACTGTTTTACTTCTTTTTGTGGAAATTATCACTTTTAGGGTTCAGGCCTAGGGCTGGGCCCCACTGCCTCTTGGGATTGCTACATTACAGCTATCCCAGGAGGCAGCATTTCACTATACTGCATCTGTGCGGCGCGTGTGCATATCATGCGTGGAGGATATGCGCATGTGCCCACAAACACCACCTGGTGGGTGGTGTAGTGGCAATCTTCCATAAGCTGGCAGTGTTTAAATGCACGAGCAAAAATCCTGCCATGCGCACTTGTATGCGCTGCAGGTCTCTACCAGGTCCTAGATACCTTGGAAGTCACTGGCAGCCATATTCGCTCTGGAGTTTTTGAGATTGGCAGGTGGGAATAGAGGCGGGGGGGGGGGGCTGGCATTCATTTAGAGGTTTGGCTTTGCTTTAACTGCAGGAAAGAAAAATGGGCTCTCCTACCCAGCCAGACAAAGCTGTGCCATATGGCTTAGCTGTGTAAATCCAAGGACTGGATAGCCAGATACAAAGTACATGTACACGTGCACCCCAAAATGTGTGAAGAGAATGGGGGAGTAGTACTGAATACCATATAATGTACATGGCGGAGCCTGAAGAGATGAGGGAGACCTCTCATACCTCCAGCTCAGGGCCCCTGTTAGAGCAAATAGGTGCACAAGGGGACTGAGTGGCATGAGTGCCCAGTAGTTCTTACTAAATGATGATGCAGATCAAAAAAGTGAGAAACACTATAGTGCAGTATGTTTAAGAACATTTATTGTACAGTTCCATTGCACTATATTCAGGGCTGGGCTCAGCCCTTCCTTCTCTGAGCTGGCCGCTCAGCTGTTGGCTAATTGCCAGCTCCTATCTCTCTCCACAGTTACTGTTGATGATATCCTGCTCATCAGTCCTGCCTACTTAAGCCGTTCTGCCCAGTGGATCTCTACCTTCACCTTGGTCAACATCACAGAGTTGATCTCCTGCGTTCCTGTTTAACCACTTGCCCTTCCTGCCCAGGCCATTTTTCAGCTTTCAGCGCTGTCGCACTTTGAATGACAATTGCGCGGTAGTGCTACACTGTACTCAAACAAATTTGTTATCATTTTCTTCACACAAATAGAGCTTTCTTTTGGTGGTATTTAATCACTGCTTGTTTTTTTTGTTTTTTTACAAAAAAAAAGACCAAAAATTTTGAAAAAAAAATGTTTTTTACCTTTTTTCTGTCAGTAAATTTTGTAACTAAGTAATTTTTCACCTTCACTGATGTGCGCTGATGAGGCGGCACTGATAGGCTGAACTGGTGGGCATTGATGAGGTGGCACTTATGGGCACTGATGAGGTGGCACTTATGGGCACTGATGAGGTGGCGCTGATGAGGAGGGACTAATATGCCGCACTTATGGGCACTGAAAGGT
The DNA here is from genome assembly GCA_037952925.1 of Lithobates clamitans. Taxonomy (NCBI): domain Eukaryota; kingdom Metazoa; phylum Chordata; class Amphibia; order Anura; family Ranidae; genus Lithobates; species Lithobates clamitans. The sequence goes on from JBBGZY010001542.1 coordinate 2,161,244, forward strand.
GGCACTAATATGTGGCCCTGATGAGCACTGATAGGCGGCACTGATGGGCACTGTTAGGGGGCACTGATGGGCACTAATAGGCGGCACTGGAAGGCACTGATAGGTGGCACTGGTGGGCACTGATAGGCGGCAAGGATAGACGGTACTAATGGGCACTGATGGGCATTGATGGGTGGCACTGATGGGCATTACTGATGGGCATTGATTGACAGCAGTGATGGGCATTGATGGGCAGCACTGAAAGGTGGCACTGATTGCCAATAATTACTGGCATCGCTAATGGGCACTGATTGGTGGCACTTGTGGGCAGTGGCGGGCACTGATTGCTGCCACTGGTGGGCACTGATAGCTGGCATTGGTGGGCAATGGTGGGCACTGATTTGTGACACTATTTTGCAATATTGTAATCAGGGCACTGATGATTAGTGCCCCGATTACATTCCTAGAGGTCCCCCTGCGAGGAGATACTGCTGATCGGCTCTCCTCGCCACACATTCTGTCAGTGTGAGACAAGGAGCGTCGATTACCAGCACTTCCTTGTTTACATGTGACCGGCTGTGATTGGACACAGCCGATCACATGGTTAAAGAGCCGCAAACGCGGCTCTTTCTAGAGATTGGGGTCATGCCATGTCCTAGCAAAACGGCGCAGCCGCGCTTGCAGCGATGCGCGCCCCCGCGGGCGCGCAAGAGCGGCCGTTCTGGGACGCCGTCATATGACGACGTCCCAGAACGAGAGCAGCACCGCCCTGCCGTCATTTGACGGTGAGCGGGCGGCAAGCTGTTAAGAACATTTATTGAACAGTTCCATTGCACTATACAGGGTAAACGAAAGACTTCAGCACAAAAACACAGAGCCGCAGACCTTGTCCTGCAGGCTTGAGTGTGGTGACGTCACAGATAGTAGCTCCACCCAACGTGTTTCCCCGTAAGAGGCATTGACTGGCACTATTTTTGTAAATAATACTGTAGACAAGACAGCATTGCCTATGTGCAGCTGACCAGTTTAAACAGCCTGTTAGGGACGCGTCTATCCATACGCGCATATGCATGATCAGAAGCAGCCCCTAATATGCAAACCCCCAATGAGACTGCTGGTCCATCAGCCCCTACTGGTATTTTTTTAGGTGCAAACTACTTACTACACAAACCACTGTTAAAATGACATAAGTTTTATTTACAAAATATAATTAAAAACATTGATACATTGATTCAACCATGTATTGGTATACAACAGGCAAGGAGAACCTCCCATCACGCTTATTCTTCTACATGTTTTGCCATCCTGGCGTCTTCAGGAAATGCTTGATCGCAATACACAAAGTATATACAGATAAGCAAAGTAAAAAAAAGAACAATGCAAAGAATCAAAAAAATCAACATGCTGAAAAATATACAAATCATGATTTAAACATTGTTAAGCACCATCACACCCACCAGGTAAGCTTAGGTCCCATGAAAACCTTGCCCTCATCTGTAATTGGAAGTGCTGAGGTGTGAAATTATACAAATTATACAAGCAGGCCAGGAGGGGTGGGAACAAGACATGTAGGGCCAAATTTAGACCTTGGGGGGCCTGGGGTGGGGCACTTCAGGTTCTGAGGGCCCCTCATACATAAAGTTGGTATACATTCCCAACACACCTTTAAAATTCATGACACAACGTTATTCTGAGGTCATGCGTGAACACACACACGCAGTTACAGCGCTTGATGTGTGGTTTGTTTGAGCTGCCAAAATACAATTCTAAAAACGCAATGAAAATTCTAAAAATGTAATATACCAGTCTGGAGTATAAAGTTTTATAGATGATGTATGGCAAAATATTACTTACCAATATATATTTAATAAAAGAAAGTATTTTGTATTATGATATATTATAGCATTATTTATTTGTATGATTTTCTATAAGTTTTCAATATTGTTTTATATTTTTTTTGTATGCGGGGCCCTTCTGTCGAGGGGGGGGTATTTGCCCCATTTTGCTTCCTTATAAATGCAGCACTGAAGAAATGTACAGTATCTCAAACCCCTCACATTTTGTAAATATTTTATTCTATCTTTTCATGTGACAACACTGAAGAAATGACACTTTGCTACGAAGTAAAGTAGTGAGTGTACAGCTTGTATAACAGTGTAAATTTGCTGTCCCCTCAAAATAACTCAACACACAGCCATTAATGTCTAAACCGCTGGGTACACCCCTAAGTGAAAATGTCCAAATTGGGCCCAATTAGCCATTTTCCCTCCCCGGTGTCATGTGATTCATTAGTGTTACAAGATCTCAGGTGTAAATGGGGAGCAGGTGTGTTAAATTTGGTGTTATCGCTCTCACTCTCTCATACTGGTCACTGGAAGTTCAACATGGCACCTCATGGCAAAGAACTCTCTGGGGATCTGAAAAAGAAGAATTGTTGCTCTACATAAAGATGGCCTAGGCTATAAGAAGATTGCCAAGACCCTGAAACTGAGCTGCAGCATAGTGGCCAAGGCCATACAGCAGTTTACCAGGACAGGTTCCACTCAGAACAGACCTCGCCATGGTCGACCAAAGAAGCTGAGTGCACGTACTCAGCATCATATCCAGAGATTGTCTTTGGGAAATAGACGTATGAGTGCTGCCAGCATTGCTGCAGAGGTTGAATGGGTTGGGGGTCAGCCTGTCAGTGCTCAGACCATACGCCGCACACTGCATCAAATTGGTCTACATGGTTGTCATCCCAGACGGAAGCCTCTTCTAAAGATGATGCACAAGAAAGCCCGCAAACAGTTTGCTGTAGACAAGCAGACTAAGGACATGGATTACTGGAACCATGTCCTGTGGTCTGATGAGACCAAGATAAACTTATATGGTTCAGATGGTGTCAAGCGTGTGTGGCAGCAACCAGGTGAGGAGTACAAAGACAAGTGTGTTTTGCCTACAGTCAAGCATGGTGGTGGGAGTGTCATGGTCTGGGGCTGCATGAGTTCTGCCAGCACTGGAGAGCTACAGATCATTGAGGGAACCATGAATGCCAACATGTACTGTGACATGCTGAAGCAGAGCATGATCCCCTCCCTTGGGAGACTTGGCCGCAGGGCAGTATTCCAACATGATAGACACCTCCAAGACGACCACTGCCTTGCTAAAGAAGCTGAGGGTAAAGGTGATGGATTGGCCAATCATGTCTCCAGACCTAAACCTTATTGAGCATCTGTGGGGCATCCTCAAATGGAAGGTGGAGGAGTGCAAGGTCTCTAACATCCACCAGCTCTGTGATGTCATCATGAAGGAGTCGAAGAGGACTCCAGTGGTAACCTGTGAAGCTCTGGTGAACTCCATGCCCAAAAGGGTTAAGGCAGTGCTGGAAAATAATGGTGGCACACATAAAGTATTGGCAATTTGGGCCCAAATTGGACATTTTCACTTAGGGGTGTACTTACTTTTGTTGCCAGCGGTTTAGACATTAATTGCTGTGTGTTGGGTTATTTTGAGAGGACAGCAAATTTACACTGTTATACAAGCTGTACACTCACTACTTTACATTGTAGCAAAGTGTCATTTGTTCAGTGTTGTCACATGAAAAGATATAATAAAATATTTACAAAAATGTGAGGGGTGTACTCACTTTTGTGAGATACTGTAAGTGTTGCTGAACTGCAGCAGAGAAAAATCAGGTCAGGGCTGTGCTGTGTGGCAGGGCTGTGTAAATCTCAGGGAGGGGATGAACAGAAGTACAAATCCTTTTGGCAAGTATAACAGCTCTGTTATATGAATTTCATCTGTGTATTTATCTGTCTGTCTGGAGTTCAGCTTTAAGTCAAGCGAAAATGACTAATGATGTGTTTATGTTATCTGAGCATTGACTGCATGGCCTGTCAAGTACAGTGTTTAACCAAAGCACGAAAAAGTCACCCAAACCCTCTTAAGCTGCCACGCCATTGTCTGTGCTGATGGAAAGGCAGTAGGAGCACACCGAGGCCGGCCTCTCCTCCTCACCCTTCTAGACATACATAAATGTCCTCTTATATGACCCACACCGACACACCACAACACCGGGTTCTCACATTTAGTCTGTGAAAGTGACAGCGTGTTTGAGCTCAGTTACCAAAAATAAAGAAATGTAAATCATTGCTGAAGTTTACTAAAATATCGGACACTCCCTCTGCGACCAAGATTGTTCTCAGTAGGAGTGTGTCTGTTATGCTGGTATGGCTCTGCAGTCTACATTAAAAATGTATAGTGAGTATGGAAACGCATACCGGGAGACAAAATACTCAACTGTGGATTGTGGGTTTTTTCCTGGAATTGCTGATATATGCCAGGCCTCCGATGTCTAAAATTGTCTCTGCTCTCCTTTATCTATCTTCTCATTTCACGTGATCTCCTGTAGCTATCTATGAATTTAATTCAGTTAAGTTCAGTTCAGATAATTTCAATGCAATCACCTGAGCTTCACTGGTAAGACCAACTACATTTTAGCATTGCCAGAACAATTGAGGAGTTATTATGTGTTGGATTGGCCCTTACAGCTGTTAGGCCATACATTGTTAAATTTCTCCATCCGAGCTAAATAGTGCAGATGGACGAATCCTTCTGCTAGGCTATTGTATTCTGACAGCTTGGGGCACCATATGAGGACTTGAACCTCATCCTTCTGCCTGGTCACCCCTCTGCCACAGTCTACTCTACTTGGGTTTGAAGATCTTCCTGTGCCACCCTGATTCAATTTCTGCCTGTACAGACTCAGGGTCTTTTCTGTTTTTGGGGGCTTGTAACATCTCCAATATGAAGCAAGTTTGTAGTGTCTCTTTAGTAACTGGTATGTAGTTTGTGGACTTTCTATTTTCCATTTCTTCATTGTCTAACGTATTTTTGGAATTTTTCATTATGCCTTTGAGATTTTGTCTCAAGGACTCATTGTTGTAAGTTCTGGATGGTAAAGGTGCCGATGAGTAGTTGCAGGGTGCATGGTTTGGTCCTTGTTGGCTTAATGGTCATATGAGTTGGAGCTACTGTTTTGTAGGTGGTCCCAGTATAATAAAACCCTCTTTTACAAGCAGTAATGGGAATCTGCTCAGCCATGCTGGACAAGCATCTTTGGAGGTATTCCAGTCGGACTTGAAAGAGATGTTTGCAGAATTCCAGGTGGAGGATATTTATTGGGCTGCAGTCCCATTTGGGTTGGTCTGGGTAGGTGACAGGACCCCATACTTTACTTCCTTAAAGAAGAACTGAGGCACTGAAACTGTTAACATATTTAAGTCAGGTTCTCTGTTGGTTTTATCTAGTGCAGAAGGTTCTTCATGCCTGGTCTTTCAGAGCCTCTGTGGCTGGCTTGAAACTTTGGATTGGTTAACTTTAAAGCCAAAGTACATGTAGATCTCAGATTCTTCAGTGCAGTTGTTTAATGTAAAGGAATTACTTGTGGTTTGTTTGGTGTTCTTTTTTTGGAACACCATGTTTTTTTTATGGGGGGGGGGGGGTTGATTGGTAATGCCCATTTTTCACTGTATTTCTCCAGCATTTTCAGGCTGGCTTTTAGACATCTCTCTGTTGGTGAAAGTAATAGGCAGTGATCCGCATACAGCAGGGTCTCATGTAGAGCTAGTCCGGGGACTAAGGTAGTTTCTAGAGCTGCAGTCAGTTCATTGATGTATATCTTGAAGAGAGTTTGACTGTCTATCTCTATGGGCTTGAAACAAGTATTATGTCCTTTTCTCTATCACCTTTATGCTGCAGTGGTTCTCAGTTTATAAGCTCTTGATAACATCATATTTTCCCCTCATATTACACCTTCCAGTGTTTGTAGATAGAGAGTGATCCCAGTAGGCAAGTGTTCCCCTTTAATGTGTGGCTACACTCTTTAGAGGGTGTGTCCTCTGTACTAGCCCAGCCTGCCGGTTCCACAGGCCCCCTCCGATGCTTCCAACGGCTCGGGCAGAAAATACTTTAGATGTACTCCTGGAAGCCCTGTAGGTGTTTCAACTACATGTTTGGCAATGTAAGTCAGAGCTGGGCAGCCTACTTCCACTTGGGAGAAGGTTTACTAAAACTTGAGCACTCAGGGTCTGGTGCAGCTGTGCATGGTAGCCAATCAGCTTCTAACTTCAGCTTGTTCAATTAAGCTTTGACAATAAAACCTGGAAGCTGATTGTTTTTTTTACAGAGCTGTACCAGATCTTGCGCGCTCTTTAGTTCCAGTGTAGATCGCAGAGTTTACTGCTCCAGTTGGCTAAAGCATAAGACTGAGGAGTTGCAAGAACTTGTTCTGTGAAGGACTAGACACCAAATTATGAAACAGAAGGTGGGGCATGATAAATTGCTGTTCAAAGCGGAGCACGTAGAGTTAAGCATGGAAGGAATGGCTGCTGAAGAGATGGTCCTGGATAGTGGTCTCTGGTTTCGACCAGAGGAGACCCTTGCCACGTACTGGGATGGAGCAAAGGACTTTCTGTTACCAGTTTGTGGGACTTGCATCCCTAGATGCTGGACCAGGGACACATTGCAAGACCTGCCTGGTGTATTTGTTTGAATTGGTGCCAGACAGAGGATCAGCCAGTGCCTTGGTGCACAGGGCTATGGAAGTCAGTCTGACACAATGTCCTTCTCTGCTGGTGGAGAGTAGACCAGATGGAGCATATCGCCTGAGCCCTAAAAACCCTCTGCTGGACTTTGAACCAGAGTCCATCAAGAAACCACTCAAAGCATTGAAGGAGGCTGTGGAACTGCAGAGCTGGGCTAGTACAGAGGACACACCTACCGAGAACAGTGACCACACATTAAGGGGGATCACCTGCTTACAAGCTGCCAATTTATTTCCAAACTCAGTGTACTAAAACCTGCATTTTTAGGGTGAAAAGTACATTTCCTTGCCCAAAATATGCTACTTTTTGTCACCACCCGGAAAAAAATTGAAAATGGAAAAAAATTGAAAAATATAGTACCGTAAATACGTATCCTGTGCCTGTTGCTGTCTTGAATAGCTACTTTTGCTGATTTCCCATTCGAATTGCATTTGAATTTGCATTGAATTCCATTGGAATCGAATTCCATTTGAAAACAAATTTATTCTATATATTTGAATTTTGGAAGATGCTTATATTCTTTCTATTCCATTCTATTCTATTGTTTTTTTTTCTATTCTATTCTTTTATTTTCTCCTATTTTCTTTTCTATTATATTCTATTCCTTTCTATTCTATTCAAATTTAAATGTATGCTATTCGAAATTCGAATTTCGGAAAATGGTTATATTGTTATATTCTTTCTATTCTTTTCTATTGTTTGTTCTATTCTTTTTTATTCTATTATTTTATTTTCTATTCTATACTTTTCTATTCTATTTTAATTCAAATTTATTCTATTCGAAATTCAAATTTCGGAAGAAGGTTATATTCTTTCTATTTTATTCTATTCTATTCTGTTTTTCCATTCTATCCTTTTCTATTGTATTCAGTTTTTATTTTTATTTTTATTTTTTTATTCTAATTTCAGAAGATGGTAATATTCTTTCTATTTTATGCTATTCTATTTTTTAATATATTCTATTCCTTTATTTTCTATTATATTTTATCCTGTTCTTTTATTTTTTTATTCTATTTATATCTGTTTTATGCTATTCTTTTATTTTCTATTCTATCCCTTTATTATATATTCTATTTTTTTTTTGTCTTTTATTTTCTATTCTGTTCTGTTTAACTCGATTTTTTTCTATTCTGTTAAATTTTTTCTATCCCTTTATTTTCTATTCTATTTTATCCTGTTTTATTTTTTATTCTATTTTTGTCTGTTTTACGCTATTCTTTTATTTTCTGTTCTATTTGTTTCTATTCTTTTATTTTGTATTCTGTTCTGTTTAACTCTATTCTATTCTTTTATTTTCTTTTCTATTTGTTTCTATCCCTTTATTTTCTATTCTATTTTATCCTGTTCTTTTATTTTTTATTCTATTTATATCTGTTTTCTGCTATTCTTTTATTTTTTGTTCTGTTCTGTTTTACTCTATTATATTCTATTCTTTTATTTTCTATTCTGTTCTGTTTAACTCTATTATATTCTATTCTTTTATTTTCTATTCTATTATATTCTTTTCTATCCCTTTATTTTCTATTCCATCCTGTTCTTTTATTTTTTATTCTATTTATATCTGTTTTCCGCTATTCTTTTATTTTCTGTTCTATTTGTTTCTATTCTTTTATTTTGTATTATGTTCTGTTTAACTCTTTTATATTCTATTCTTTTATTTTCTATTTTATTATATTTTTTTCTATCCCTTTAGTTTCTATTCTATTTTATTCTCTTCAGATATTCAAATTCGATTAGAAAATGATTTGAATTCAATCTCCATTCAGCCCTGGTTGTTCAGGATCCACCCCAGCCTGTGAATGGAGAGTAAAAGCAGAAGCAGCGCAGTGATGAGCTCATATCTCTGACATTCTGCTCTCTCCTCCTATCAGTATGGCTCCTTGCTTTGTTTGCCACATACCTAATTGCTAAAATGCTGATACCAAGTCAAATTCAGATACCCTGTTTCCCCAAAAATAAGACCTAGTGTGATTGTCGGTCTTGGCTGCAATATAAGCCCTACCCCCCAAATAAGCCCTACCCTGTTTCCCTGAAAATAAGCCCTACCCTGAAAATAAGACCTACAAGGACTTTAATTAGGGCTTATTTGGGGGGTAGGGCTTATATTGCAGCCATCACCGACAATCACGCTAGGTCTTATTTTAGGGGAAACAGGGTACCTTCGTTGCTTGCATTTAAAATAATAAATGTAATTACTGTATGTGTTAATGAATACTAATTAATGAATATTAATGAATACAGAGCTGCAATAATGTATGTATTTTATATCTGCCTGGAGTTCAGCTTTCAACTATGTAAAAAAAAAAAAGAAGTCCCAAACCCATTATAATTTCCTTTTAACAAAACATCTGCTGTTTTTTATCAACAGTAGTAAAAAAGAAAAAAAAGAAGAAGAAAAAAGAATTAACGCACTGTGTAAACTATCTATCCTGTAAACTGTTCTGACAAGCTTACAGATCTCAGTCACTGAACGATGAAGAAATATTCTGCTGCTGATCAGAACAGACAGACGAAAATCTGACATGTCGGCGTTTTCACAAAGCAACACTCCGCTACTAAAACAATTAGAGGTGTTGGAAACTGTGCAGACGCAGAAAAGGGAGCAGCTGCTCTACCCTCGCACCATTACTCCGCCGCCGCCGGGGTCACCGAAACACCGGCTCCGGCCGGCAATTATCCACTATCACATGAAATCATGTTTTTTTTCTTAGCCGCGGCCTAACTCTTCCAGAGTATGTCAGACTCAATCTGTCCACGCCTCAAACATCTGCTAATGAGTGACCTGACAGCGAGGGTGTGCTGCTTTACACCCTTTAATTCCTAAACACGGAGGTAACCTGACTCTCTTACTGATGAATTTCACACTTCGGCTTACGCCGCTGCCCTGGCAATCTGACCTCTGCGTACAGATGGGCACAGGCAGACCCCCTGATTATTATTATTATTATTTTTTTTTTTTTGTTAAATAAAACCTGTGCTGAAAGAAATATGCAGCCTGTTTGAAAACGCTAGATCCTTGACTGTATTTGGCTTTAATGCATCAAAGGCTCAGAAAAAGTCTTACTGAGCCCCCAATTTGCTTATATCTCTTAAAACAGACTTTGTGTTGAAGGCAATCTATCAATATGACAGCCAGGAAACTGACACCTAGCCTAGGCTCGCACCTGTTCATCTGCATTTTTCATACTTTTTTTGGTGCGTTTTTGATTCTTTTTCATGCGATTTAATGTGTTTTTATGTGGTTTTCTGCCAATTCTCCTGCCTTTCTAGGGAAGGAACCCTGTTCTGTCCCTGCTAAACGTTTCCCTTAGGTTGACCACATTTTCAAACTGCCATTCAGGGACACCCCCTCCCCCCTTCTCAGAGAAAAGATTTTTGATACCTTTTTAGATTTCACAGGTTCATGTTGGGACCTGTAGTTCTTCACTAGTTGAGGGGAGGCGGGGGGTGTCACTTCTTCAGCTCTGAGGGGTTCATGCTGGAACCTGTAGTCCTTTACTTTTGGGGGGCTACATCCCACAAGGACTACTTATATCCAAGGATGTGACCCCCTCCCCCCAAAAAATTGAAAGACTACAGTTCCCAGATTGAACCCCTGGCATCTAAGGGTGTGACTCCATAGTTTTTAAGGGTTCATGCTGGGACCTGTAGTTCTTCACTAGCTGGGGGGGGCGGGAGGTCACATCTTCAGCTCTGAGGGGATTCATGCTGGGACCTGTAGTCCTTCACTTTTGGGGGGTCACATCCCCCAAAAGTGAAGGACTACAAATCCCAGCATAAGCCCCTGATATCTAAGGTTGTGTCCTCCTCCCATTCCTCCGACGGTGCCATCTGTCCTCTGCTGCCAGCTCATCTGCTGTCCTCTCTGCAGTCAGTGCTTCATGACACACATTGTGTTCCATCCATCCTGGCCTCACCTCTGTGTATTGAGAGTTGCTCTGAAATCCCGGCAGTTCCCTACCCTCTGTGCATGCCGCCGGAGAAGATTGAGGAGCAGGTGGGTGGAGCTAAAGCACTAGGTACGGAGGAGGAGGAAGTTAAATCCTCCTCCACTCTGAATGCTGGGGCCTCGGCCTTGCTCTATGGTGACGTGATGTCACTGGTTGCTAGACGCCAGGTGGTCCTAGCAACCAGTTCGGGCAGTGTAGAGCAAGCAGTGGAACAAGTTAAAACAGGCCTTGGCCGGCCATGACAAGTACTGTCAGTGAGTAAAGCAGCGATGTGGCTGGCTTTTTTGGTGGCATCAGATTGTCTCAGAGTGAAGGTGCCCGGGACCCAGGACACTGTATTGTCCTTGAATGAAGGTGCCCAAGACCCGGGACAATGCAAAATGCAGGACTGTCCCGGGCAATCCGGGACATATGGTCACCCTAGTTTCCCTGTGTGTAGCGACATGCAGCTAAACCCTGCTATTCTGCAATAAGCCAGACTGTGTGTCATTTTGAAGTTTTAATCACAAAACAGAGTGGGGTGAAACTATTGAGAAAAAACAAATGCAGATACATATAATCAATATATGAAATATACAGAAATACAATGAACAATCTAGGCTGTAGATGGCAATAAATAATTCTTACCAGTGATGCTGCATTTAGAGGATGCAAACGGATGCAAGTTTTAATCCAACTGTGCTCTGGTAGCTGGTTCCTTCTTTCAGTCTCTAAGATGGAGTCTGAGTTCCCAGGATGCACCTGTTTCTCTTCCTTAGATTGGAGAACGATGGGAAGTTTTGTTAAAGGTCAACAGTGTCTAGTTTCTGCAAAAAACAGTAACTTTACCACTGGCTCCAACTTGTGGTAAAATCTGATATTGCAGACAAAACAACTTAATATCCTGCTGGAGGCCAAACAAACCCTGTGATCAGAGTGCAGTATGGTGTAGCAGGCTATGAGTATGCATTGTGATTGATGTAAAACGCGTTAGCAGTGTGTTTTGGTCTGTACTTATATGTATTTAGATTCTGTTTTCATGAAATAAAAAGTGAACATTTGGATTGCGGCTATCCAGCGTTTTGTTTTAATGATGTAGCTGCATTAGGGAACACACACAGGTGAATTGTGGTGAACTGAATATTTTTAAAATGTTCAAACAAGGTACAACCAGGCCCAGCGGGTAAGCAAAGCCATCCAGAACCTTTTACAAGACTCACAACAGTGATAGTGCGGCTTGGAGTGATGCTGACAGCGTCTGCAATGAGAAGTGGATGTGTGGCCTGACTGGTCCAACCCAACAGGGAGGCTACTCCAAGGAGGAAGACATAGCCCCTTCACTTTTCCCACTCTTCTAGAAGCTTTCCCTACCACTAAATACTATGAAAAAAGGGGGTAAAAACACGCATAAATCCAGTATACTGCTATAATAGCAACAGCTAAAGATAATGGTTACCGATTCGTCACAGTTTTGGACGGGATGCCTCCAGAGAAATGGAAAAGCATGGAAAAAAATGGTAGAGGATGAGGCCAAGGGGGGCCCCCGAAAAGCCCTTACGGAGAATCAACCACGGTATAGCGTAATAAATTGTAAACTTTATTGTTGGATTAATGTCCAAATTCTAAGCATCCAATTTCAATGCAATATTAATATAATTGTTACATAGCAGTACTACTCGGCTGTGTCCTTCTAGCTGGACGTATATATAGGAGTGCATGTGTGGGGCCCCTAGGTCTGGTGCCTTGGTGTGACAACGTTGTTATTTTTCCCTGTTTTGTATGTATGTTTTTTGTTGACGGGTTTTGATAGGGTAATATTCCTCACATGTATTATGTTACATTTAGTGGAATTGTAACACATCTTTTGATACAAGAAAAAAGTTTACAATTTATTATGCTATACCGTAGTTGATTCTCCGTAAGGGCTTTTCAGAGGGCCCCGCATCCTCTACCATTTTTTTCCCACTAAATACTATCCCTACTCTAGCCACTCGCAAAATGCCCCCAAATCAGGGGACCAGGGGCCTTAAATAAGCTCTGCCCTCACCCAAGATGACGGTGAAGGTCACAAAGGGGCCAGCATCCAATCAGACAGCGTCCCCCAAGTCACCATAGGAAATTCTAGAGGAAGGACAGAGAAGAAACAGAGGGCAGTGAGCGTATACCCACCCCTTCCTGAACCATACCAGGCCACATGCCTTTCAACATTGGGAGGATATCTTGCAAGAGGAGGCAGAAAAGCCTCCTTCTCCAGGCAAAGCAAATTTTTCCTATTTGAGAGGACAGGGCCCTCATTCCAACATCCTGTGCTTCAAAAGGGGACATGAGGATTTGCACGGGAGGGCTTATCAGAATCTAGAAGCCCCCATTAATACTAAGAGGACCCTCCATTTATCTGCTCCTCTCCTAGGGGAATGAGCACAGGGTACATGGGTGCATTATTTGCCCTTATTACTCATTCCCCTCTAAGTAAATACACTATAATAAATGGTATGTGAGCTCAACGATGAAAGACATCTCTAATCTGCTGATTAATTGAGCTCTTGTGAGACAAGAGGTGCATTGATGATCCCTTAGTGTGTTTGCAGGGCAACTGCAAGAAGGCAAATGAGGTTAGCTCCCCTGAAGTGTTGGCCCAATATTTTTTCCACCCCCTCCTGTAGCTTTTTGCAAGCAGCCTGTAGTGGGTGGGGCCTGCTGGGTCAATCTCATTTTCCAGGGTGTGAAGAGCACAGACTGGGAACATCTTACATTATGTTACAGCCTTTGTCCCCTCGTACCCTCTGTCAAGTCTGTAGGAGAAATGTACTAGTATATTACTTCCATTCCAGCCCAAAGATATCACAGAAGGCGGAAATTCTATGTCTTTTTGGCATTAAAGCTCAAGTAAACCCAAAGCTTCCTTTACCCTTCGTAGCACTGCCCCCTTGGGTGTTGCTTAGAATTGCATGTTCATCTGAGTCACCTTGACCCTGTGAACTTTCCAGCCCTCCTGACACTCTAGGTTAAGACATGTTGTGTATACCTTTTAAATAACACACTGATACAAGGTATACTGATTAGCTCTCTCAAGTTTTACTTAATCAAGAGGAGAGTCTTGTAACAGGGTATTAGTCAGCCAAATCATGGATAAACAGCCAAGACTCAGTTGAAAATGTCCCCCAAAACAATTGAGAATGATAGAAATATAATATCAAGGCATACAGAGAGCCCGACAATAAATTGATGGATTTCAAAAGGGCTACTGGTTGCTGTGTATAATGCCACTAATAAAGAGGAACCTCTGGCCCGCCTATTATATCTTTAATCCTAATGAGAGATGTAGTAATATAGGTGCTACTGCTGTGTCCCGTTAAATAGCAATAGAATAGCAATGTCCAGGATGCAAGGCCTTGCAAATTATCTTCAATGGCACGTTGGAGCTCAAAGAAACAAAGGTTCTAAATGTGGCACAATGATATGCAGTCAAGACAAAGCAGCGGAGATTGACCAGTAGTAATCCTTAAGGCGATTCCGGGTGTAAGGTATCTGTATACAGTGTCCCGTGGAGTATGCTAGTGGCTAGTATTGGAATAGTGGGCAGGTGCCCGCTCACCAATCTGGAGAATAGTGTAGAAATTCCTGAAGAGCAATCCAATCAATTCTTCCTTCTGCAGAATGAGCTGAGATGACAGTCTGGCTGCTGGAACAGTGAATCATCTGGTTGTGCTAATTACAGAGGTGCTGCAGAGGTGCCCCTTGTGTAGCAAGCGGCGATGGACCCACCTGGGTCTGAGCTGGGAGCGCCGTGTTGCCGCGTAGTAGGCCGCAGTCCCCTCGCACAGCAGAAAAGGGGTGTTTACTTGATGAGATCTGAAAAGCAAGAGAGGCTTGGGCCTGGTCTGCTGATCCTTTTATAGCCTCTCCCAGAGTTCACTCTCTGGAACAGATGACCTGCTGGGAGGTGTAGTTCATGGGTAGTTCTGCAGATCAAGGCTATCTGTTCAGGAAACTATAGTTCCCACAATGCTCTCTGCTTGGCTCAGAAGTATGATGCAGGTAATCCGATTCCAGCACTAGAGGAATACAGAGACAGTCTAATGCCCCGTACACACAATCGGACATTCCGACAACAAAATCCATGGATTTTTTCTGACGGATGTTGGCTCAAACTTGTCTTGCATAGACACGGTCACACAAATCTTGGCGGAAATTCCGAATGTCAAGAACGCGGTGACGTACAACACGTACGAAGAGCCGAGAAAATTAAGTTCAATAGCCAGTGCGGCTCTTCTGCTTAATTAGAAGCATGCGTGGAACTTTGTGCGTCGGAATTGTGACCGATGGAGCCTACACACGGTAGAAATTTCCGACAACAAGCTCCTATCGAACATTTTCCATCGGAAAATCCGACCGTGTGTACGGGGCATTAGAAGGCAGAGGGTAAGTCTGCAGTGCCAGATAACTGTAGTCCACTGTCAGCTACACCTTAGAAGAATTATTCCAAACATAGATAAAAATATCCTTTTTCTCAATGGTTTATATACAGTCATGTGACTGCTATTTGTCCTCCATTTTATTTTTTTGTTAAAGTGATCCAGAGTATGCACAATGTGGTGGCAATGCTACAGAGGCTGGATGAGCCTACAGTGCAGGAAAAGTGAGTCACTGGAAGGATCACCAGGATTAACAAATGCAAGACATATTAAAAAAAGGGCACACACATTTTTTGGGAGGCTGCAATGTGTTTTTTTTTTTTTTTAGTTTGCTACTATTTCAGGTGTGGCAGCCCTATTGGATTATCTGTGGGGGTTGCAAAGCTTCCTGATACTGTACTCCACAATGTAGAAGTTAACTAGAAAATTCTTCTTTGGCCACATTTAGACCAGTTTCACAAATAGAAACTGAAATTTTGAAACCCGTTCTATAATATAAACTATGACCAAGGTAGATCAAGAAGATCACCTTCCTTTTTAATCACATCTGACCACTGTCCTAACCCCACCTTTCCAAAGTCTCCCCAAAGAAGTCTAATTACTTAAAGTGGCATTAAACCATAGCAGCCTTTTCTTATAAATAACACACAAAACTTAAATATAATTAGAGAAACCAAACATAAAATGACAGATCAAATAAGATTGCAGGTCCTTGAAGGCAGCCTATAACGGTACCAAAATCTTTGTGGAACCAGTTAGCTATATTTTGCCCCCAGCTGCAAAACACCTCCTCGGGGGATGATCTCAGCTGATCTCAGATACACATTGGTCTCAACTACCTGGTCCCTATTGACTGGACCAGGTAGAGGACACTACACCAAAGAGGGCCTCCCAAAAAAGACCATATTAAAACACCTTCAAGGACCTTCAAGGAAGCTTGCTTGCTCCTCTCCCAGCCTATCCTTCAGAGCTACCCCCATCAGACTGCTTCTTTCAGTGGGACCAATCCAATAAGTCGCACTACTTTACTTTCTTTTTTTTTAAACAGTTAACTCCATGTTGTCTGCTTCCCGTTCCACCCAATCATGTAGGCCCAGCACTTTTTTCATTCCTTCATAGCTATAGATATACTTTAATGTGATTGTATACATACAACAAAATTTTTCCGTGTTGGGTGATTCTGTGTGAAAGCCCATCTTTGGAGACCTAACTTCCACAAAAGCAATGCTTTTCGAGAATTTAGCATGTTATTGGTAATTCTTAATGAAGAACAGATTTGGTGAGGCTTGTCAAGGAAAGGGACTGAAGCAAACCGTAGCCGGCCAACAAAAAAGGTAATCAATGTAATGCAGAATTATGGCGGTGAAGCAAGTTGTTGGCATTTGGTTACTCTGAACAGAAATCTACGACTATAAACAGCCATGAGGATTTGTTCCGCTGGCCATCAAGCAAATCCGGTTCTGCCTTCTGTTGTCGTGGTTGAATTATTTGTGTAGATTGCCATCTAGTATTGAACTAGTAGAAGAGTCTTTTAGATCCATTGCCAGTCCATTCCAAATTTGGGGTTTTGTTTCAGAGTGTAGATCTTAGCTGACCATGTGAATGGGCCAATGGGTGTTCTATTATATAAACAATGGCTTCTGATTGGGGATGTGCTGGAGAATGTCTGTAATCTGTGGGTCGGTGGCAGTATATTTAAAGCCAAAACTTTTTTTTTTTTTTATGATGTATAGAGTAGCGAATGAATAAATCCTCTGTGAGATTTTTTCTTTTGCTATCTGTGTCCCATTTTAGATATTTTGCATCCTATCCTATGGACAGAACAAAAACTGAGAGGAAATCTCTCCATAGTTTGTTGAATCTCTTAAAAAGTTGTCACCTAAACAAGTGCAAGATTTCCCCTTCTTGTTCCAATGACAACTCAATTTTCTTATTTTCCCGCACGTTCTCTACCAATGACAATGGCCACCAGGACAAATAGCACAAGTAAATCCCCTAGCAGTGACACAGACAGCAAAAAAAAAAAGCTCAGGATACATGCATAAGAGGCATTTAATCTTCGATTATTAACTTCCAATGTTGTGAATGACCGTTTCATTAATTAAAGTGACACTAAACAATATTCTTTTTTAAATATAATCCATGTACTACTTAAAGTGATATTAAAGTATTGAGTTTTTTTTTTGTTTAAAAATAAAAAACCTGTTATACTTTTGCACAGGGCAGCCCAGCTCCTCCTTTTGTAGGGTCCCTTGCCAGCGCTCTTGGCCCCTCCCTCCTGCAGAGAATGCATTAAGATAACAAACCTTCTGCCTTTAGAACCACTTTAACCCTTCAAGTTAAAATCCATCTTTTTTGCTAGAAAGTTACTTAGAACCCCCAAACATTATATCTATTTTTTAGCTGAGACCCTAGGGAATAAAATGGCGATCATTGCAGTATTTTATGTCACACTGTATTTACGCAGCGGTCATTCCAATCCAATTTTTTTGTGGAATAAATACACTTTCATGATTTAAAAAAAAGAAAACATTAACGTTAGCCCAATTTTTGGGCAAACTACGGTACTTAAAAATATACAGGCGACGCTTTAAAAATCTCTACAGGTTACCATTTTAGAGTGCTAGAATTATTGCTCTTGCTATAACGATCGCGGCAATACCTCACATGTGTGGTTTGAACACTGTGTACATTTGCGGGGCGCGACTTACATATGCATTCGCTTCTGAGCGCGATCACGGAGGGATGGGGCGCTTTAATTTTGTTTTTTTTCCAATTTATTTTATTTTTTTTATTTTTAAACTGTCCCCGTAAAAAAAAAATCTGATCATTTTTATTGCTGTCACAAGGAATGTAAACATCCCTTGTGACAGTAATAGGCGGTGACAGGTACTCTTTATGGAGGGATCTGGACCCCAAATCCCTCCTTTGCACTTAAAAGCATTCAAAATGCCAAGTTTGGCAGCTTTGAATGCTGTAATCTTTTGAAATTTGGCGCCTTTAAGTCTTTTGTAAACCGGAAGTGATGTCATGACATCGCTTACGGGTTACTAGATCCGAGACCCGATCAATGCCAATTCCGGATTTGTTCAGGTCTCCGGCCAGCCGGCGTACATGCCGGCTGGTCGCTCTGGCCTCCCGGTGGGACAGGACAGCCCAAACGAGCCGTGGAAGGCGGTGGGGGACATCCCCTCCCACCGCTTGGGATAACAGCCGAGTGGTTACTTAACCGCATCGGTTGTTCCTACAATAAAGCCGACCGTCAACCTAAAAAAACGGTACCAGGGTGATGAGTGCAGCTGCATATCACCCCGGTACAACCCCTTCCAGCCGTGGGCCGCATATTTGTGTTACGTCTGCAAAACTGGGTTGAGGCTATTAAGAGACGCAGTTTGTCTACATGGCCTGGCTCTACAATCTTTGAGGTACCTACCAATCTTTGAGCTACTAGGCTGTTCTTTTCTACAAATTTCTACAACAGACTATACTGTACAACTACACTAATACTGGGGTACAAACCAATACCTATACCCCTTTGACGATGTGTTACTATTTTCCTGTCTCTTAAAATATTTAAACATTCTTGCTTACCAGCAATTTATTATACTGCCTGTTCCGCATCCTATCACTACATGAACTCCCTATGCTCCTGAAGAAGCGTACCTCTACGCGCAACATGTCGAGCAAACTAAAGAATTTTTATACCCGGATTCACAGCCTGACCCACAAGCCTGTCTATCTAGATCCTTAAGCGGCACATTTATACGGAAATTCTGATTTCCGTTTTTTTGGATACACTACCTTATCTATATACCATATGAAGTGGTGGTAAAGGTTATGTGTAATGTATATTGTAGATCAGCAGAAATATTTAAAGCATGCACTACCCCTGAGGAAGGAGTTTAATTGACTCCGAAACACGTCGGCTAAAAAAGTACTGCTTCAAAACTCTGTATATATACGATTGTAATACTGATGGATTTACATTCCTAACAATAGAAGTTACAGTTGTTGTCATATGTTATTATGTTAATTCAATAAATTATATTTGTACTAAGTATACTTCTTTTATGATTGCTATATGTGCCTGAAAAGTCCACCACTAGGGGACCCCCTTTGCTGTTATGTAAAGGTTATGTGTGGGGTTTAAAATACCAATTTCATGAATGTAGTTTTTTATGTGTATTTATATGTATCAACTGTTTTCACCTTATGAAATTTATATCCAATAAACTAATCTTACCATTTTTAGACAGTCTACCTGTGTGCCTTTAAAGTCCATTCCTTTAGTTTTTAGTTTCTTTATACACGTGTCACTTTTGTATATTTGATTTTTGTATGCTTTCACTTATATATCAATATATGTGCATTTGTGTTAGCGCTACAATATTCACCATTTATGCTTCATATGTTTGTCGCATTTTTTGTAGCTGCTTCTTCTCTACTCATTTGAGGTTAGCGCAGTCACGCCTACATCCACATTTTGATTTACTAAAGGCCAATAGACTGTGCACTTTGCAAAGTGCAACTGCACTCTGCAAGTGTAGTTGCTCCAGAGCTTAGTAAATTAAGTAAAGCTTCACTTTGCAAAGGATACCATATCACATAAAAGGCATTTTTGCTTGCACGTGATTGGTTGATGCTGCTGTCAGTCAAACTCCTGTGAGGGACAAAGGTTTAACGGGTGCTGCGTGTGTCTGTGAATGCACGCAGCCCAGCTCAGGAGTGTGCGTGCATAGGTGCCACTTAAGCACCCACCTTGTTAAGGAGGCACCTGGAGCAGGGAGAAGCTGGTAGCACCCGCGGGGGACTGCCAGAAGAGCAAAAAACTTTTTTCTGTGTAATATCGTTGCACAGAGCAGAGGTAAGTATAACCTCTTTTTCTATTTTTTGAATTTTTTTAAAGACTTTTGTATCACATTAAGATTTGTTTTACCCTCAGGTACGAAGGGGTTAATCAAGCTTTCATTTTGTTTCTTAAACAATAATAACCTTCTAAATGATTAAAGTGAACACGCAGTAAAAATCCTATAATATTTTCAATATTCAATATTTTCAATATAGCCAAGAAAGTTATCACAAAAAAAGATGAGAAATATAAAATCATTATAAGCGTCTGCGCTAGGGAGCGGTTCATCTGGTTTCAGGAGTCAGAGATTGAAACGGGAGGATGAATTCACATACCGAGTTTGCGGTGTTTGCAGAGGGCCCTGAAAACTACGGCTCATTGACTAGAGTGCGGAGGGGCAATGCTCGAAATGGACCAGATGTGGTCATACTAAACCGCTGTCTCTCTCCATTCCCCGTGACCTGCAGAACTCCGTGGCCTGGTGTAAAAATATCTATATTTGTGGAGGGCAGAATCAGCAGTTTATGTTTCTTTCCAATTCAGCTCCCTGAAGTTATTCAACGAAATCCTCAGGTCTAGCGGAATTTGCTCTGTAAAGGCAAGTAAGGATAAAATGGCCATAAAAATATATCAAGATGTCATTCCGTCTGAGTAGGCGCACTTAAAGTTGGGTCAATTAAAGAAGAGCTCCGGGGCGGTTGTAAAAACCTCCATTTGGTCTAGGCATATGTTTACAGAATGTTTACAGAATGTTTGCTGAAGGTAATAGTACATGTTAGCAATTTCACGTTAAACCAACTCAGGGCACACTGCCTATGTGCTGAAAGGTTATGAATGTTATCCTGGCATCCATCGTTCAGAGGCGGCTGGCTGAGTCACCAAATTCCTTTTGGTTGCTTGTAACATTTTTTCTGTATACAAACCTGTGCCAAGACAGGCCATACAGTATATATATATATATATATATATATATATATCAAAATGTGAGTAATATGTTTCTGAATGCCACCATTCAGATTCAAACCTGCCTCAGAACATTGACTATAGATGGTAGTAGTACCATATCCAGAGAGAGAGAGATATGGCTACACAGCACAGAGTTCAAGGAACCACCCAGTACACATGTGTGGGGCTTTGTAGAATTTGCCTGGATAACAGAGCATTCAGATTAAGGTAAATTCAAATGATTTCTGAACATCTGCAATTTTTGCTGGTCATGGTGTTACCCTCTGCTTAGCAATAAGTCACTTGGGGGGGGGGGGAAACAATGGACATCTTTGGGTCAGGGCAGTCAGAGACGTGAACACAGGACTCATCGATCCACACAGATCACAGGGGGGGCTCCAACCCCAAGACCACACCATGGCCTAGAAGTAACCTGCACTGATTCTCCCAAGTCACCCAGCAAAGAGGCTCAAGTCACAATCAACTGCATTGGAACCATTAAGATGCCTTCCCACACACCATTACTGCCATAGACATAGCGCAGCTACTTGGTGAACCAAATTGGCTCAATCTGCTTCCAGAGTTCAAAATATTCAAAGATGTTTGCCCCTATTCCTCCAGGTACAAGTTCTTCTATCAGGAACACTCCCCAAGCATAGAATCGAATGTCCAAATGGGATAATTTTATAGAAATTACGTCAGAAGTGGGTGGGGTCACACGATTACGTCAAAGGGTTGCCCCGCCCTTGCCTATATAAGAACTGTCAAAGCGAAGAGAGAGCAGTCGGTGGGAGGCCTCCCATAGAGGCGGAGCCTTTCATTTTTTGCTGCATGGCGGCATGATTGGTGGTGGATTTACATCGCGGGACACTTTTTTTTTTTCTTTTTTAATAAAGAATTTGTCAAAAACTGTCTCTTGTGGTTTTTACTTTTTGACACTTTTTTGGTGAATAAGTAGGGGTACAATGCCTCCCCATGTTGAGGGCAAGCAGCCTGGTATGGTTCGGGGGGGGGGGGGGATTCGCTCGTCCCGCCCCCCCCTTTCCTGGCCTGCCAGGCTGCATGCTCAGATAAAGGTCTGGTATGGATTTTGGGGGGATCCACGTCATTTAAAAAAAATAAATAGTCGTGTAGTTCCCCCTTAACGTCTATACCTATAGACCCTAAGAGCCTGGTATGAATTTTGGGGAGGGGGCACGCCGTTTTTATTTTCTATTTTGGCGTTGAGTTCCCCTTAAAATCTCTACCAGACCCAGAGGGCCTGGTAAGGATTGGGGGGGGGCATGCCATTTTTTTTCTTAATTCTGTCATAGGGTTTCCCCTTATCCACTTCAATACACTGTATTATATACTCTTCACTGTATCATATACACTAAATTGCACTATATACTCTGCACTGCATTATATACACTACACTGACTGCACTGTATTATATATTCTACACTGACTGCACTGTATTATATACACTACACTTAATTCACTGTATTGTATATTCTATACTGCCTGC
Source organism: Lithobates clamitans (assembly GCA_037952925.1). Taxonomy (NCBI): domain Eukaryota; kingdom Metazoa; phylum Chordata; class Amphibia; order Anura; family Ranidae; genus Lithobates; species Lithobates clamitans. Next base: position 2,183,455 of record JBBGZY010001542.1, read on the forward strand.
ATTGTATATTATACTGTCAGGAAAGAAGAAATAAGCCCAGGCACATAGTTACGTGCGAACGGAGAATCTCTGTTAGCCAGATTCATAGACGGAGAAAACCTATTAGCCAAACCCATGGACAGAGAATCCCCGCTAGCCTGACCCGCGTGTATGCACATACGCATGTGCATGGGCGCACGCGCTCGCCACTAAGTGGCCTCAAATGGACTACATAAATCCCTCACCTGCACTAGGACTTTCCCTTATGGTCTACAGCGTTCTGCTACCTGTTTCCTGTGTTTGATCCTGTTGCCGTTCTGATCTGTCTGACCACGCTTGTACTCTACCTGAACTGACCCCTGGCTTGCTCTTCAAACACGTCTCTGCTTGATCCCTCTGTTTGTCTGTTTGCCATTGCCGACTCCAGCCTGGACCTGACTACTCTGCTGCCTACTGCTCTGTTCCTGAAGTGCATGCTAGTGACCGATCCAGCGTGTCTGACCCTGCTCTGTACCCAGCCTGCCAAGTACCTGCTGTCTGCTGTCTGCCAGCCTGCCAAGTACCTGCTATCATGAATGACGATCTAGCCTGCATCCACGTGCAGCCTTCACCATCTGAACTACTAGGCACTTGTGCCACTCCATGCTTCCAGGCCTCCTGTTTACTCTATTAGGGGCACCAGGCCGGAGGAATAAGAGATCGCCTTACTCTCCACGTCAGGCTCCATCTCCAGGTATGTGACATATACACTACACTGCCTGCTCTGTATTATATACACTACACTGACTGCACTGTATTATATATTTTACATTGACTGCACTGTATTGTATACACTACACTGACTGCACTATATTATATATTCTACACTGACTGCACTATATTATATACACTACAGTGACTGCACTGTCTTTTATATATTCTACACTGACTGCACTATATTATATATTCTACACTGACTGCACTATATTATATACACTACAGTGACTGCACTGTCTTTTATATATTCTACACTGACTGCACTGTATTATATACACTACACTGACTGCATTATATACTCTGCACTGTATTATATACATTACACCACTGCCTGCACTGTATTATATACACACTGACTGCACCCTCAATCCACTAACTACCCGCCTAATCTCCATTAATTCACACTATACACAGCTGCCAAGTAAGCAGCCTTATATAGCGTGGGGCGTGGACTTAGCACCTGAGCCATGATTGGCCAAAGGCACCCTGCCTTTGGCCACTTATGACTCTCATTGTACATCGCACTGTGATTGGCCAAAGCATACAGGTCAGGTGTAGGTCGCAGTGCATTAAGGGGGTCTCCGCGGCGGGCGACCGTCCCGCGAATGCCCCATTTGTTCGTTTGTTCTACTAATCGATCCCACCATCACAGGAAAGTTGCATTGGGTGGACTTCACTGGTAGGATCAACGTGTATGTATAGGACTTTGCAGGGGTACTAAGAGGAGACTGTAAGTGCAGATGCTTTTATGTTTAAGGGTTGCAGCACATATTTTTTTAACTGGAGGCTATAGTTCTATTTTATACATAGGCAAATTGTCATCTATGCAATGGATGCAATGGATTCTGCAAAATAAAACCATTTTTATTTTCAATTAAAGGGGTTGTAAAGGTTCATGGTTTTTCACCTTAATGCATCCTATGCATTAAGGTGAAAAAACATCTGATGATTACCGGCCCCCCAGCCCCTCGGTTTACTTACCTGAGCCCTCGAAAGTCCCGCGCTCGATCGTTGCCAGGGCTTCTCCGGTCTTCTTGGCTCTTTATTGGATAGATTGATAGCAGCTCAGCCAATGGCTCGCGCTGCTGTCAATCACATCCAATGACGCGGCCCGCCAGGGGACGGGACCGAATCTTACACGCTGCGTCTATGGACACAGCGTGTATGACAGGGAGCGCCCCCGCAAGCTAACCCCCTCGGGAGAGCGTTTCCCAGAGGGTGGTTAGCTATTGCGGGAAGGAGCTGAGACAGCTGCCGAGGGACCCCAGAACAGGAGGATCGGGGACACTCTGTGCAAAACGAACTGCACAGTGGAGGTAAGTATAACATGTTTGTTATTTAAAACAAAAAAACAAAAAAAACAAACAAACCCATACAACCCCTTTAAGCCTTCAGTTTGCATGTGATCACTGACATAGTTATCATATAGTTGGGATAACACTTTGGTTCATTCTTGATTGTTATCAACAATTGTCAAAGGAAGAACATTAGTTAATGTATCCTTAGCTATATTCCCCATCATACTGACGAATGTTAATGCACAGATTTAGATCTAAGATCTAACTTCAGTCTTTTTAGTCATATGGTCCCCTAGCTTGACTGCAATACTTACCTGCAATCTGGAGCTGTCGTTTGCATCACTTTGTTTTTTGCTACAAGATGTACTTAGTCTTCCAAGTTGAAAAACACAAGTTCAACCCAGGAGACTGAGGGGACCTGCGGAAAAAGGTAAGTATTAAAAAAAAAAAACCTGCATGAAATACTGCTGGGGGACAGGGTGGGGGATTCAGCTGACTAAAGGCTAAATCCCGAGTTGGGCTTTAATAAATCACATTATTGTAACATTTTTATATGTTAAGAGTGCCCTCGGACTCCAAATGCATGGGCACTGTGATATGAAAGTGTAGCACCCTCTAGTGTGCTAGAAGTAGAATAGCTAGAGTTTTGTGAGAGTAGGTACATTTCCAGGCCTGGCTTGAAGCCTGGGTGTGTTTTAAATCTGAGTTGGGAGTGACTCAGAGTAGAGCTGGGTGACTGTCAGGCAGCATCACCCAGACCTCCCACTTTGTTTCAGAGCCTTCTAGAATATTCTGAAAAGGAAGGAGGAGAGGGGAGGAGTAGCTGTTTGGGGTGTTTTGAGGAGCCCTGACCAATCCCCAACCTTAATTGGCAGGCCTCCTTAAAAACCTAGGGTCAACCCAGCTAGGGGTGGAGTTCTTCAGGTGGAAGCCAGAGATGGAGTGTTAGGCCTTGGAGGGAGCTCCCCAGTCTGGGGGGGAGTGACCTTGGGCCTGGGGCTCGGGTGTGGACAGGACCCTTCTCACGACACATGGTGTTGTCCTGGACAGGTGGCACAGGAGCAAGAGAGGACAACGGGATAGCACTGCCAGGAAAATTTTCCAGGAGAGGAATAACAGGTCACAGCCACGAGGGCTTGTGAGTGACACACAGTCAGGAGAGGACTGGGGAGGCACGTCTGAGAGGACTGGGAGATTGCAGTCTTTAGATGGGTGCAGAGCCAGTAGAGTGGACTGTGGTGGCACGGGCAATAGAGAGAGGCAGCTGCGGCCAGGACAGCTGGCCTAACCTGAAGAGGTGGTACTGGGAGCAGTAGCCACGAGGGCAGCTAGCGCTTAGACTTTCTACATTTTTTTTGCTACACCTGCCTGCAAAGGGCATGTGCTTTAGGCCTGGCTGAGCCAGTGTCAGGCCTACAAATCAGTGCTAGCTGGTCCAGGAAGTGCAAGCAGTGGAGTCGTTGAGGAGAGATAATCTACAAGCAAGTGATGTGCTGGAGTTAAAGACTGGAGTTGTATATACCAGAGGTGTATATAAACAGTCCCAAATATATTTTTCTGCATTTCATTAATATGCCATCCCCATCCAAGTTTTTTTTTTAATTGGAAAAAACAACTTTATTAAGAAAATATATGCTTGGTACATAAAAATAATATATGCCAACATGGCAAAATCAGTGATACATACATGAACACATTAAATTATCCACGTAGTATAGAGTGAAATATCCACCGGACATGAAGCCAGTACACCATGAAGAAGAAAGGGGAAGAAAAAACAAAAAAGAAAAAAGAATGGGGGAGAGGAGAGGGGAAAATAAGAGATAAACATAACAACGTTTCAAGTACATGTTTCACCGTCTTCTAACCATCTGTTCCAGACCTGCTCGTATTTATGTGGGCATCCTCTACTATGTATATAAATCAGTTTCTTATATGGGAGAGTGTCGTTAATTTCTTTTTTCCAGCACTGTATTGTAGGGGGTAGGGCCTGCATCCAATTACGGGCTATCGCTTTTCTCGCCAAGAATAGTGTTTCATGTAGAAAGGTACGGAGGGGTTTGTCAGTGTCTAATTCAGGTAGCAAGCCGAGTAGACACATCTTGGGGTCTAGAGTAGCCGAAGAGCCCATCTGGTCGTGTAGGAAGCGAATCACCAGTGGCGGCTGGTGAAGTTTTAGGATGGGGGGGCGCCAGACCCCGCCCTTCCTTTTTGACCCCTCCCACTTGATGGAAATGGGCGTGGTTTCAGCAAAATAGTGGGCGTGGCTCTAAGGTGGTGTGGTTAGCGTCTGAGATGAATGAGGGATGGAGGGAGAGGGCGAGGGAGAGAGGGACAGCAGGCCTAGATCCTACACAACAAAAGAAATGTGTATTCTACAAAGTTTAACAATCATCAGATAAAGATACTCCAAACACCTGGTGTTAGCGCTTCAATCATCCCGGCACCATGGTTGTTATGGTGTCAGGATGATTGAAGCGCATTATTTCTTTTATTACATTGTAATATAAAATGAAATCGTTCAACTCACCATAATGCAGAATCAGTGGGAGCCCCGAGTGTGTCACTTGCCACGTCGCCTGTCACCAGATGCCATCAGGTGTCCCCAGCAGTCCCTTCTTACATGCAGCCTGTGTCACATCAAATGCAGCCTCTGTCCCCCCCCCCCCCCAAATGCAGCCTCTGTCCCTTTACATCAGAGTCCCCCCACAGCATGTGTCCCCATCAGAGCCCCCCACAGCAGGTGTCCCCATCAGAGTCCCCCCACAGCAGGTGTCCCCATCAGAGTCCCCCCACAGCAGTTGTCCCCATCAGAGTCCCCCCACAGCAGGTGTCCCCATCAGAGTCCCCCCACAGCAGGTGTCCCCATCAGAGTCCCCCCACAGCAGGTGTCCCCATCAGAGTCCCCCCACAGCAGGTGTCCACATCAGAGTCCCCCCACAGTAGGTGTCCCCATCAGAGTCCCCCCACAGCAGGTGTCTCCATCAGAGCCCCCCACCAGAGCCCCCCACAGCAGGTGTCCCCTATCAAAGCCCCCCACAGCAGGTGTCCCCCATCAGAGTCCCCCCCACAGCAGGTGTCCCCTATCAAAGCCCCCCACAGCAGGTGTCCCCCATCAGAGTCCCCCCACAGTAGGTGTCCCCATCAGAGTCCCCCCACAGCAGGTGTCTCCATCAGAGCCCCCCACCAGAGCCCCCCACAGCAGGTGTCCCCTATCAAAGCCCCCCACAGCAGGTGTCCCCTATCAAAGCCCCCCACAGCAGGTGTCCCCCATCAGAGTCCCCCCCACAGCAGGTGTCCCCCATCAGAGTCCCCCCCACAGCAGGTGTCCCCCATCAGAGTCCCCCCCACAGCAGGTGTCCCCCATCAGAGTCCCCCCCACAGCAGGTGTCCCCCATCAGTGTCCCCCCCACAGCAGGTGTCCCCCATCAGAGTCCCCCCCACAGCAGGTGTCCCCCATCAGAGTCCCCCCCACAGCAGGTGTCCCCCATCAGAGTCCCCCCACAGCAGGTGTCCCCCATCAGAGTCCCCCCCACAGCAGGTGTCCCCCATCAGAGTCCCCCCCACAGCAGGTGTCCCCCATCAGAGTCCCCCCCACAGCAGGTGTCCCCCATCAGAGTCCCCCCCACAGCAGGTGTCCCCCATCAGAGTCCCCCCCACAGCAGGTGTCCCCCATCAGAGTCCCCCCCACAGCAGGTGTCCCCCATCAGAGTCCCCCCCACAGCAGGTGTCCCCCATCAGAGTCCCCCCCACAGCAGGTGTCCCCCATCAGAGTCCCCCCACAGCAGGTGTCCCCCATCAGTGTCCCCCCCACAGCAGGTGTCCCCCATCAGAGTCCCTCCACAGCAGGTGTCCCCCATCAGAGTCCCCCCACAGCAGGTGTCCCCCATCAGAGTCCCCCCCATCAGAGTCCCCCCCATCAGAGTCCCCCCCACAGCAGGTGTCCCCCATCAGAGTCCCCCCCACAGCAGGTGTCCCCCATCAGAGTCCCCCCCACAGCAGGTGTCCCCCATCAGAGTCCCCCCCACAGCAGGTGTCCCCCATCAGAGTCCCCCCCACAGCAGGTGTCCCCCATCAGAGTCCCCCCCATCAGGGTGTCCCCCATCAGAGTCCCCCCCACAGCAGGTGTCCCCCATCAGAGTCCCCCCCACAGCAGGTGTCCCCCATCAGAGTCCCCCACAGCAGGTGTCCCCCATCAGAGCCCCCGACAGCAGGTGTCCCCCATCAGAGTCCCTCCACAGCAGTTGTCCCCATCAGAGCCCCCCACAGCAGTTGTCCCCATCAGAGCCCCCCACAGCAGTTGTCCCCATCAGAGCCCCCCACAGCAGTTGTCCCTATCAGAGTCCCCCACAGCAGTTGTCCCCATCAGAGTCCCCCCACAGCAGTTGTCCCCATCAGAGCCCCCCACAGCAGTTGTCCCCATCAGAACCCCCCACAGCAGTTGTCCCCATCAGAACCCCCCACAGCAGTTGTCCCCATCAGAGTCCCCCCACAGCAGGTGTCCCCCATCAGATTCCCCCCGACAGCAGGTGTCCCCCATCAGAGTCCCCCCCATCAGAGTCCCCCCCATCAGAGTCCCCCCCACAGCAGGTGTCCCCCATCAGAGTCCCCCTCACAGCAGGTGTCCCCCATCAGAGTCCCCCACAGCAGGTGTCCCCCATCAGAGCCCCCGACAGCAGGTGTCCCCCATCAGAGTCCCTCCACAGCAGTTGTCCCCATCAGAGCCCCCCACAGCAGTTGTCCCCATCAGAGCCCCCCACAGCAGTTGTCCCCATCAGAGCCCCCACAGCAGTTGTCCCCATCAGAGCCCCCCACAGCAGTTGTCCCCATCAGAGCCCCCCACAGCAGTTGTCCCCATCAGAGTCCCCCACAGCAGTTGTCCCCATCAGAGTCCCCCACAGCAGGTGTCCCCATCAGAGCCCCCCACAGAAGTTGTCCCCACCAGAGCCCCCCCTCAGCAGGTGTCCCCCCGATTCTCCACACAGCGGTACTTACCTTCAGTCTCCTGCGGTGTCCTCCTCCTCACACTGGCAGCAGCATTCTTCCTGCTTCCTCTCTCGGGCGCAATGAGAGAGAGAACCAGGAAGTGACATCTGCCTCAGGGCAGATGTCAATCAAATCTGCAGTGCCAAGTAGCTTCCGCCCGGCGCCTGTAGTATGTATTGCTATGGCTGAGCGGAGGCTACTCGGCGCTTCAGAAAACGCCCCAAGGCGGGCTAAACGCCCGCAAATGCAGCGCCACGTCTGCAATCTCGTGATTGCATAGACGTGGGCGCTTCCTAGAAGTGCACTGTGTCCGGCGTCGCACTGTATCCGGCGTCGGAACACAGTGCACTTAAGGACCTTTTTTTTCCTTTTTTTTTTTTTTAAAGGGCCAGTATTAAAAAAAATTTGTTTTTTTTGTTTTTTGTTTTTTTGCTGCCTGGAGGGGGGGGGGGGGGGCGGCGCCCAGGCGCCCCCTATGGACGGGCCGCCACTGCGAATCACTTGTATCCAGTATGCTTGGATAGTTGGGCAGGACCATATAAGGTGGTAGAAAGAGCCTGGGGTGTGGTCACATAAGCGGCAGCCTGGATTATACATGGGTTTGAAACGCGCCAACCTCTGAGGGGTCAAATATGTCCTATGTATAATATACAATTGTGTTAGGCGGTCTGACAATTTAGGGGAGACTTTTTTCGCGTCTTCCAAGATCTCGTCCCAGTCCTCATCCTCAATCAATCCGACGTCCGCCTCCCATTTAGTCTTAGCACCATAGGCCAAGGCTGTGGAGTCTGGAAGACGGATAGCGGAGTAAAGAGTGGAGATTAGTTTGGCAGGTTCAGTACCTGTGATCGTGTCAACTATGGAGGGGACTGTAAGGGATGGGTTAGAACCAGCAAACTGAGTTTGTATAGCATGGCGGAGTTGTAAGTACCTGAAAAGGAGGTGATTGGGAAGTGAGAATTCGTCTTTTAACATTTGGAATGTTTTAAGTCCCGTGATGGTCATGATCTGGTGTATGTACAGGATCCCGTTGCATATCCAAACCGTAGGGTCTGGGATAGACAACAGCTCAGGTAGGCGTGTGTTGAACCATAGGGGGGTGTGGGAGTGAACCTGTGGGGTCCCAAGTTTCTGAAGTGCCAACCGCCACACCCTCCGATGATGTGTCAAGATGCCCGCTTTGTGTTGGGGGGTATGCCCTGTCGGTGGGGCCCTAAGGACTGACTGAAGTGGGGTGTGAGCTGGGTTATCAGGGTGTTCACAGAGCAGTAGTTGGTATCTTGGTAGCTCGCTCTTGTCAAAATGATAGAAATGGGACAGTTGGGAGGCAAGATAATAGTCCTGAAAATCTGGAAGGGCAGCTCCTCCCAATGTCACTGGGTTCTTAAGTATTCTCCAGGATAATTTGTGTCTGCTGTGTCCCCATATAAACGAATTAAGAATAGACTCAATTGTTTTAAAAAATTTTTGTGGTATATATAGGGGAGCGTGCCACACCAGATAAAGTATTTTTGGGAGAAGTATCATTTTGACTAGACTGATGCGTCCCATGACACCCAGGGGTAGTCGAGCCCAATTTTGTGTCTTAGTCTTGATCAGAGTGTACAGGGGTTCAATATTCAAGAGTGTGTAGTCTGTAAGTGATCTAGTAACTTGCACTCCGAGGTACTTAATTACAGAAACCCTTGAAAGCGTCAGAGGGGGGGATGTGAGTGGAGGGGGAAAATGGTCAATCGGGAGGATCTGGGACTTGGACCAATTAATACTTAGGCCCGAGTGACTGCCAATTTGCTCTATGGAGTGGAGGGCTGCAATGAGGGAGGGACCAGAGTCGGCTAAATAGAGGAGCGTATCGTCTGCGTACATGCCAATCTTTTCCTCCAGATTCCCTATCTTGAGGCCTCTAATATTACTGTCCGCACGAACCATGATGGCCAGCACACAGCATGGGGGAGAGGGGTCAGCCTTGTCGGGTCCCTCTCTCTAGTGAGAATTGATCAGAGAGCCAGCCATTTACCAGCACCTTGGCCTTCGGGGACTGATATAGGAGTTGAACCCAAGGGATAAAATTGGGGCCAAGTCCAAATCTCGAGAGGCACTCCCATAGGTAGTTCCACTCCACTGAGTCGAAAGCCTTGGCGGCGTCTAGAGCCACCACGACCCTCGAGCCAACTTCATCGTGGGAGCCCTGGAGATTCATGAATAGGCGGCGGATATTCATAGCAGTGTTCTTCCCTGGCATGAAGCCTGTCTGATCAGGGTGAATCAGGGAAAGAATGACTTGATTAAGGCGGGAGGCTAGAATCTTGGCAAGTATTTTAATGTCGACCTGTAGTAAGGAGATGGGTCTATATGATTCCGGGTATTTGGGGTCCTTACCAGGCTTAGGGATTACTACAATTTGGGCTTCTCTCATAGAGGGGGGTAGGATTCCCGTATCAAATATAGATTTATATAAATCATGAAGTTTAGGAGTTAAAATTTCAGAGTAGGTGGCGTAAAATTCAAGTGGTAGGCCGTCTGACCCTGGAGCCTTAGATGTAGCCAAACAGGAGATAGCCTCAGAGATATCTTCCCTAGTAATGGGAGCTTCTAAAAGTTCACGTTGTACATCAGTCAATCTAGGGAATTTAATTCTCTCTAAGTAGTCTTTGGTATCTTGGGGAGTGTGAGTGACCCGGGAGGTGTAAAGTGCACGATAAAATCTTGCGAATTCCTCCGCTACTTGTTGCGGATCAGTGATGTCGTTTCCCCCGGGGCCGGCCAATGACACCACCACCGGGGGACGCGAATCTAAGTGAGCAAGATATGCAAGCAGTTTGCCCGATCTTTCTCCATATTCAAATATCCTTTGCCTACAGAAAAAGTTGCGCTGCTTGGCCTTCTCAATATGCAATTGGGAGACCTGCCGTGTCTGAATCTTGAGATTGTTGGCAGTGCTAGGCGAGGGGTCCCGGTGGAACGCCTCCTCCAGCACCTGTAAGTGTTCTGTGGCCTGTTGGACAATAAGTTGTGAAGATCGCTTAAGTCTGTTAATACGTGTGGAGAGCAAGGAGCGAGAGTGGAGTTTGAACGTCTCCCACACTACATCATGTGCGGCAGATTCCCCATTGGCCGCAAAATAGTATTGCAGCTCCGTGGGGATATCATCCTGGTCCTGCAGGGCAGTCAGCCAAAACAGATTTAACCGCCAAACAGGGGCAGGGGGGGCCTTCAGGAGCTGGATCGTAATCCAGTAGGGTGCGTGATCCGATAGTATTCTCGGAGCAAAGCCTGCGTCTTCTAGTTTAGGCGTCAGGGTCTGTGAAATTATAATAAAATCAATTCGTGACATTGTGTTATGGCTGGCTGAGAAACATGAAAAGACTTTAGAGTGTGGATGCTTGTGGCGCCACGTGTCTACAAGAGCGAAGTCAGTCAGTATTCGGTGCAGTCTGGTATGGGTCGGCGGGTCTAGGGGGGGGTCTGGTGTGCCCATTCGGTCTAGAGTGGGAATGAGGGTCATATTAAAGTCCCCCATCCACACCGATGGTACGGAGGTGTATTGTGCCATAAAGGCTAAGCCTTCCTTTATCACAAGTGAGTTGTATGGAGGGGGGATATAGCAGGCTAGTATCAGGATAGGGGATCCATTAATAGCGGCGTGTATAAATACATATCTGCCCTGCTGGTCCGTCTGGAGCAGTATTAGGTCAAACAGAACCCTTTTGGCGATCAGAACTGACATACCTCTAGAGTAAGAAGTATGGGTGGCGTGATATGCCCACCCAATCCAAGGTTTTTTAAGAGAGGATTGTAGGTGGCCCGTAATGTGGGTCTCAACTAGCGCAATAATGTCGGCCTGTTGGGATTTAAGGAAAGTCAGGGCGGCTGTGCGCTTAATCTTATTACGCAGGCCTCTAACATTCCATGTTAGGAACTTCAGAGAAGTCATGGCGGAAAAAGGGTGTATATGGTGGACCACAGTTGGACCAGGACCAGCAGAGCAGACAGGTGTAGGGGCCGCAAAAGTGCAGCGTCATTACAGCTGTGCAGGGGGGAGGCTCCGCTTGCCATCAGGTTGATGAATAAGTAGTTAACAGAGTCATTAGTATCGTTCAATCTACTGATCACTACAGGCATCTCACATGTAAAGGGGAAATGGGGATCACGAGTCAGTGAATAGGAAGGGGGGGGGCCAAAGTACTCACAGCTTATAAGTAAGGTGGTATATTCAGTCTCGATGATCCCTCTGGTCAATCCAAGCGGATGCTAATTCAGGGTCTTCAAAAAAATGGGTTCGGCCCTCACACTCGACACGGAGCTTTGCAGGAATCCCCATCCAAGTTTATTCCCCTCAAAAAAGATTTAAAAAAATTTCAAGGTCTGGTTTTCTGCCTGAGGGTGAAGGTACCGCTACTCAAATCTTAACTTTCTCTGTAAGATCGGAGTTCTGGCTCTTTAACTAATAGGAAGTTACAGAGGGACATGACCTCCTGTCATGTTCTAGATATTAGAGGGCCTCTGTCCATTGGGGATGAAGTTAAAGTGGTTGTAGGCTGAAGGTTTTTTACTTCAATGATGATCAGTGCCCTGATTACATTAGAACGCCACCAGTGCCAGCAACCCATGCTAACCAGTGCCAGCAACCAGTGCCAACCAGTGCCAGCAATTAATGCCCACCAGTGCCACCAATCAGTGCCCACCACAGCCAGAAATCAGTGCTCATTAGTGATGCCAATCAGTGCTGGCTTTCAGTGCCACCTATCAGTGATGCTCATCAGTGCCCATCGGTAAAGCCCATCAATGCCCATCAGTGCCACCCATTAATGCCCATCAGTGCCCATTAGTGCTGCCCATTAGTGCCGCTTATCCATGCTGCCTATCAGTGCCCACCAGTGCCGGCTATCAGGGCCTGTCAGTGCCACTCATTAATGCCCATCAGTGCCCATTAGTGCTGCCCATCAGTGCCCATTAGTGCCGCTTATCCATGCCGCCTATCAGTGCCCACCAGTGCCGGCTATCAGGGCCTGTCAGTGCCACCTATCAGTGCCCATCAGTGCCACCTATCAATGCCAACCAGTGCACTCATCAGTGCTGCCTATCAGTTCAGCAGTGCCACCTATCAGTGCCCATAAGTGCAGAATATTAATGCCTCCTCATCAGTGCCACCTAATCAGTGCCCATAAGTGCCACCTCATCAGTGCCCATCAGTGCAGCCTCAACAGTGCATATCAGTGAAGAAGAAAAATTATTTATTTACAAAATTTACTGACAGAAACATTTTTGGTCTTTTTTTTGTTAGGAAAAAAAAACCCAGCAGTAATTGAATACCACCAAAGAAAAGCTCTATTTGTGTGAAGAAAATGATAAAAATTTCACATGGTTAAAGTGTTGAGTGAGGTGTATGACCGCGCAATTGTCATTCAAACTGTGACAGCGCTGAAAGCTGAAAAATGGCCTGGGCAGGAAGAGGGTGAAAGTGTCCTGTAGATAAGTGGTTAAAGCTGAACTCCAGCTAACACTTTTTAAGCATTTACTTTAACATTTTTTTAATTATTTTTTTTTTCCTTTTGGGATAGAGGTTAAATGAATAAAGTCTGTCTCTCATGTTATATGGACTATCTCAATCTTCTAACTTTTGCTGGACAGGTTGGTCTGTTAAAGTTTACAAAATGACAGGCTTACTGTCGGGACTACCAGGTGAAAATAAAGTTTAAAAAAACCTAAAAAAGAAAACGAATGCAGACACCACGTCTTAGAATTGGTAAGCTGCAATACATATGAGATTTTTGTCTTTGAGTTTAATAATGCTTTAAATCATCACAAAGCCTTGTCTTGAAAAGGTTAAAAAAGAGATGTTTAGAATGAAGTATTTCATAACCCAAAGGACAGTATAATACCCGGTGTGTATAAATCACAATCCATGTGTAACACATAATAACCATCCCCACACGGATTACACTTGTACTCCGGACAAGATATTAATGGGTGGGCTAACAATGACTTTACTGTAACCCATTATTCATTATGGCACACGGTTAATCCGAGGATGAGTCTGATTTCTGGTAAGGAGCCTTATTTTCCAGAACTACCACGAGCTGGACGGCTTTTGAAATACCCGCCTGTCAAAGACAAATATTCCTTCTTCCTCAGTCATAACCTGCTAAGTAAACACGACCGAGTCCTTACTTATGTTTTTGAGGCAGCCGCTGTATAGACAAAATTGTTTTAGAAACTTTAGTCCAAGTTGTGAGATATCCTGGATTCTGTTCCAGAGGTCCGCAGTTCCCGAGGGGGTTCTAAGAAGCCGATCTTGGAGGTGTTTTTAATTTCCGACTTGCCCGTTTGTACATTCCAAGCTCTGCCCTTTTTTTTTGGTTTTTTGGCGGCCCACGTAATGAAACTCTGTACGAGGTAGAGATGAACTTGAGGCGTAGTCTGTGTGGGCGCTGCGTGTTTTTGGATTGCTTGGAAGGAAGTTAGACGTTAGACTTCCAGCTCTGAAGCACTATAAAAGTGGGTCATGAGGGACCCAAAGTCTTCATTGTTTAGGGTGCCAACCTATACAAGACCTGGAAAGCTGCCTCACATCCCAACATTTACCCCCACCCTCTGGGGACCCAGCCTACCAAGTCATAATTCTATATGGACAAAATAAATGTGAGGCACTGAAGGCAAATTGTATTAGTTCTATCACACTAACGGGAGCTGGCTTAGAGGGTAGCACTTATGTCTTGACCTACCAGGGCCTCAATTTGGATCTCAGCCAGGAGACTATCTACATGGATTTTGCTTGATCTTCTTGTGTTCAAAGGGATTTCCTCCAGGTAAGATCACCACTGGGGTCACCACTTTGAATCTTGTCCAGGACACTGCATGGAGTTTTCATGTTACCCTGTGCTCACATGGGTATCCTCCAGGTACAGGTTTTCTCCCACACACATGCAACTAGGCAGTGGTGGCTGTTTGACGGTCGGTCTGGCACTTACCCCATCTAGACGGGTAGCGGGTGGCGGGCAGCATGCAGAGCAGTGGCGGTGCGTCCATAAAGGGTGCAGGAGCGCCGCCCCCTCTCTCCTGGCACCGCTCTATCACCATAGATAGATTCATGCATTGCATGAATCTATCTATGGTCACTGTTGACACCCCCTATTCAGGTGCCTGGCCCCTTTTCGGGTGACGGGCACCTGAATTACAGCAGCGGAGGTGGCGCAATGCTGTGCGTTCGCTGTTCACTCAGCTGTGTGTTAGCAAAGCGAAGGAATTCGCTTTGCTAACACTGAACCGCCTCTCAGCCAATCAGGTGCTGGGGTCTGTTACCTGTCACCTGATTGGCTGAAACGTCAGGCGCTGTGATTGGATGCTTGATAGAGAGGACGGAAGAAGACATAGAGGAGCGTGCAGGACACAACGCCGCTGACCCGCTGCGAGACAGGTAAGTGCCGGGCGATGCTCATTTTCAGCATTTGATGGGGCACAGTAGCGGCAATTGATGGGTACACTGGCAGCAATTGATGGGTACAGTAGCGGCAATTGATGGGTACACTGGCAGCAATTGATGGGTACAGTAGCTACGTTTGATGGCACAGTGGTGGCAATTGATGGGCACAGTGGCAGCATTTGATGGGCACAGTGGCTGCGTTTGATGGGCACAGAGGCTGCGTTTAATGGCACAGTGGCAGCATTTGATGGGCACAGCGGATGCGTTTTATGGACACAGTGGCTGCGTTTGATGGAACAGTGGCAGCATTTGATGGCACAGTGGCTGTGTTTGATGGGCACAGTGGCTGCGTTTGATGGGCACAGTGTTTGCAATTGATGGGCACAGTAGCTGCGTTTGATGGCACAGTGGAGGCAATTGATGGGCACAGTGGCTGCGTTTGATGGCCACAGAGGCTGCGTTTAATGGCACAGTGGCAGCATTTGATGGGCACAGAGGATACATTTGATGGGCACAGTGTCTGCAATTGATGGGCACAGTAGCTGCGTTTGATGTCCACAGTGGAGGCAATTGATGGGGCACAGTGGCTGCGTTTGATGGGCACAGTGGCTGCAATTGATGGGCACAGTAGCTGCGTTTGATGGTACAGTGGCTGCGTTTGATAAAACAGTGGCAGCATTTGATGGCACAGTGGCTGCGTTTGATGGGCACAGTGTCTGCAATTGATGGGCACAGTAGCTGCGTTTGATGGCACAGTGGAGGCAATTGATGGGCACAGTGGCTGCGTTTGATGGGCACAGTGGCTGCGTTTGATGGGCACAGTAGCTGCATTTGATGGGCACAGTGGCTGCAATTGATGGGCACAGTGGCTGTGTTTGATGGCACAGTGGCTGCATTTGAAGTTTTTTTTTTTGTTTGTTTCACCCTTCAAAAAATTTTGAGCACCAGTCGCCACTGATGCAGCAGCTCCATGTCCTCTCCTCCATCGGCGGCCTCCAGTGTGCGGCTCCTCCCCTCCTCCTAGGCATCCAATTGTCCAGGAGGAGGATCAGTGTTACAATAGCGAATATTCATTCGCTGTTGTAACACACCTGGGTGGGCTGTGAGCGCATTCTCTGCCCCCCCCCCAAGCCCATCCTATTAATGAAGCCTATTAGAGCCTCTGGCTCTAATCAGTGCTTCAAAAAAAAAAAAAACATCCACCCCGCATTAGAATCCATGCATCCGGTGTCCTGAAAGGGGCCATATGCATAGATAGGGGAGGCAGCGATAGATAGGGGGAGGGTGCGCCTGTGCACCCTTAATGGGCGGGCTGCCCCTGTTTAGGTCAGGGGTGTCAAACTCAATTTTATCGTAGGCCGCATCATCATTATGGTAGCCCTCAAAGGGCTAGTTGTATCTGCCATGGTGTTGTGTCTGAGCGGTCTCCAATAAAGTTTCTGACCCTCCCCCCAGTGGTGTCCGACCCTCCTGTTCAACTGGCATAGAGCTGTATTATTCTCATAATAATTCTAAGCAGATGACCAGAGCACCCCACCCCCCTTACATCAGATGTCAAGATCCCACCATCAGAAGCCAAGAGTCTCTCAACCTCCCCTATATCACACTGCACCCCTCTTATCTTGTGCTGCTGATGGGAAGAAGGTGGGGGCCGGGCTGGGAGGCAGAGAGTGCAGAGTCTGGAGGAGGACCTGAGGAAGGCTGGAGTCAGCTGACTGCTCATAGCAGGGGAGGCAGAACCGAGGGGGTGCTGCGGGTGCACAGAGAGGCGCAGTATCTATAGGAGGATTTCTTTCCTGCTCTCTGCTGCTGACTGCTGAAACAGGAAGGGGAGACAGAGAAGAGCCTCTCCACAGCTGCACAGAGAATCGCAGGATATGGCAGAGGAGTTTGGCCCTCCTTTCTGCTGCCAACCTCTGAGACAAGTTGGAGGCAGAGACGAGAAGGGTGCTGCAGTTGCAGGAGAGAGTCAAGGGCCATATGAAATGGCCTGGCTGGCCAGATTCGGCCCACGGGCCTTGTGTTTGACACATGTGTACTAGGTTATTGGCCCCCATCTAAATTAGCTAGACATAAACACATAGTAAAGTGACGGCAATAAAAGACTGAGTAGTCCATCAAGTCTGTCCATTTTTTTTTGGGGGGGGGGGGTTCCCCTTTACTTTCTTGTCTGAATATAGATGTACACTATATTACCAAAAGTATTGGGACACCTGCCTTTACACGCACATGAACTTTAATGACATCCCAGTCTTAGTCCGTAGGGTTCAATATTGAGTTGGCCCGCCCTTTGCAGCTATAACAGCTTCAACTCTTCTGGGAAGGCTGTCCACAAGGTTTAGGAGTGTGTCTATGGGAATGTTTGACCATTCTTCCAGGAGCACATTTGTGAGGTCAGGCACTGATGTTGGACGAGAAGGCCTGGCTCGCAGTCTACACTCTAATTCATCCAAAAGGTGTTCTCTCGGGTTGAGGTCAGGACTCTGTTCAAGCCAGTCAAGTTCCTCCACCCCAAACTCGCTCATCCATGTCTTTATGGGCCTTGCTTTGTGCACTGGTCCAAATCCTTTGGTGGAGGGGGGGATTATGGTGTGGGGTTGTTTTTCAGGGGTTGGGCTTGATCCCCTCAGGGGTTGGGCTTGGCCCCTTAGTTCCAGTGAAGGGAACTCTTAAGGCGTTAGCATACCAAGACATTTTGGACAATTTCATGCTCCCAACTTTGTGGGAACAGTTTGGGGATGGCCCCTTCCTGTTCCAACATGACTGCACACCAGTGCACAAAGCAAGGTCCATAAAGACATGGATGAGCGAGTTTGGGGTGGAGGAACCTGACTGGCCTGCACAGAGTCCTGACCTCAACCCACTAGAACACCTTTAGGATGAATGTGAGCGGAGACTACGAGCCAGGCCTTCTCATCCAACATCAGAACCTGACCTTACAAATGCGCTTCTGGAAGAATGGTCAAAAATTCCCATAGACACACTACTAAACCTTGTGGACAGCCTTCCAAGAAGAGATGAAGCTGTTATTGAACCCTACGGACGAAGACTGGGATGCCATTAAAGTTCATGTGCGTGTAAAGGCAGGTGTCCCAATACTTTAGACAATATGGTGTATGTTTGTCCCAAGCATGTTTGAAGTCATTTACTGTTGACTGTCTTACTACCTCTACTGGAGGTTTATTCCAAGCATCAACTACCCTTCCAGTAAAATAATACTTTCTAAAATTAGTTTTGAACTTTCCTCCAGTTAGACACGTGTATCACATTCTGCATGCCAGTCCCAAGTCAAGCAATTGGTGAGGGTTGACCTGGCAACCTACTTCATAGGAAACTTATATGGAACAAACTTTCAAGTGTATCAGACTCGCTCTTTCTATTTCTAACAGACAGACGGATATGGCTGAACCGATATGTTCATATATTATACTACTAATAATCACTATGGGGTATATTTATAATATATTAGCTGTGTGAATGTGTACAGTATTTCATCTGATGGTCAGCTCCATCTAGTGCCCAAAATGTGGTATTTTCCTGAAATACCTTCAAAAAGGAAAATACTGCATTGTGGCCACTAGATAGAGCTAATGATAAAAAACAAAAAAACAAAAAAAACAAAACATATTCGATTTATTATGGAGATTACTCCGGGATACACAAACATGTACCATAGGGATCAACTGCACACAAATGGAGAATTGTGCAGTTATGTGAGGCTAACCTCCGCTACATGCTTTTGGTATAGTTTACACCATAGAAAACTAATCGTTTCACCTAGTGGCAGATTGTTATTCCTAGCAATTATTCTTTAGTGATTTTACTAGTCTGATGAAGCTTCTAAAATGTAGCTCTGGCCTTTTATGAGTCAAAAAGTTGCATACACACGGCACACAATTGTTGGCCAACAAATACGAACTTAGTGACGTACTACGTTGGTTTTCAGCTCTTTATCGCCACCCTTTGGGCTCCTTCTGCTAATTTCGTGTTAGTAAAAGTTTGGTGAGTGTTGATTCGCGCTTTTCATTTCGCACTTTTCATTTCACACTTTTCATTTCATTTCTGAACGGCCGTTCGTGATGTTGGAGGAGATAACGTGTTATTTATTTATTGCAAATTATCCGAAATAATGAATGCCGCAATAATAATAAAAAAAACATTTTTATTATTATTTATTATTATTAATTCGTCACCTTCCATTCGTTATTTTGGATAATTCGCAACGTCAGATAAATTTGTATTCATTAAGTTCACTAACTGTCAAATTTGAAAGGAAATTCCAATACCTATAATTTATTAGTTAGCAATAGTTATTATTAGTTAGCTATTATTTCAGATTTTTGAATTTTCAGATTTTTGTTCTTTTGAATTTTCGTTCTTATTTTCGGATTTTCGAATTTCCGAATCTGAATTTTTAATTTTCGGATTTCTGAATTTTCGGATTTTCGATTTTCGGAAAAATTAGTTAAATTTTCGTTAATTCGAATATTTCTGAATTAACACATTTTCTGAATTTCATCGAAAAACGAATTTGGAACAAAACGAATTACACATGTCTACTAAGATGGTACAATCTTGGCTGTAAGGCTAAGTGTACACATGTGGCAGACTTTGCCACCCCTCTTGAAAACAATTCATTGTGGATCATTTTTCAGAGGCTTTTGACAGACGTTGAGGAGACCCGTGTCATCTCCCCAACTTTAAATATTGTACCACCAAATTGAATGGGTCGCGTTTGGTGGCAGTACTGCCCACCGATCTTGACCAGAGGAAAATGTTTGGTGTGCAATGTGTCCAACCCTGTCCACCTACCTTTACAGTTTTTAGGGGGGCAGTCAGAGGCTGTAAAAATGCGGCTCAATGAGTAAACATGTAAATGTATCCTAAGAGAGGTGGGGTGTGTCTCTTATCTTAACTGTGGCGTTTAAGGACCGTCCCACATTCATATACTGCGACAGGGCATCCTTTCAGCACAAAATCACATACTTGTACGGAATTTTTTTCCTTTGGCCCCGGCGTGCGCTCGGACACAGCGGACCCGCTGATTGGTTCCCGCTGTGTCCGACATGCGCTCGGACATAGTGGGAACCAATCAGCGGGTCCGGAGGACGCTATGTCCGCCGGAACCCACCGATCGCTCTGAGAAGAGGCAGAATGGCAGTCTCCCTATGTAAGCAAGGCAGATCGCTGTTCTGCCAGAGAGGAAAATGGAGATCTTGTGTTTCTGCTAAGCAGAAGCACTGATCTTTGTTTTGTTTAGTCTGGACAGACACCCAGACATTTATGTCCTACACGTGGGGGGAAATGATTTGGGAATCCGCCCCATGAGGCAGGTCATCAAGGATATCCAGTGGGATTTCCTTCGATTGCGGTCCTCTTTTGCTGACATGATTGTTGTGTGGTCAGACATTGTGGCCCACATGTCCTGGAGAGGGGCTCGGTCGATTGAGAAACTTAACAAGGCCGGTATAAAGGTGAACAAAGAGGTGGGCAGGTTTATTGCTCCTAATAGTGGGGTGGTGGTTAGGCATTTAGAGGTGGAAATTGACACATGGAGGTACCTTAGAGGGGATGGCGTACATGTCAATGCGGTCGGGATCCACCTATGGGTGTTGGGCTTGCAGGATGGTATCCAGAGGGCTGTGCTGGTGTGGCGGCGGGCACAAGTGTAAGGTGTCACACTTATGCCGATGTGGCGGTTGGGGTCCTTGACGAGGGATACAAAATGATGTATTTGATGAAACGGTGGGACCCATCTCAGGTATGCAGTCTTCCCGGTTGGGTATGGTTCAGTCTAGACCAGCGGGGAATAAGGTGGTAGGGGTCTGTGGTCAGTTAGTGAGTCCTCGAGGCGGTGTTGCGGCTGGGGACAGAATCTAACTTAGCAGGTACCACAGATTCCAAAGTTGGGGAAATGGTGTTGTCAAGGATGTGCAATCAGTTAGTTGTATTAGAGCTGGAGCGTTTAAGAAGGTTTATGTTTAAATATGGTTTTGAATTAATGAAAGGCCAGACAGCTATTTAAATCCAATACAGTGTCAGTGTCCTTATTTAAGGAAAAAAGGAGGTTGTAGGTACAGTTTTGAGTTGGGGCAGTAAGTTATCTGAACTACCCCAGTCCAGACATATACGAAGCTGGAAAGTAATGTAAGCGCAGGACATACATGATGGGGTGGAAGTAACTACCAGACGGCAACAGGTTAAATTAGGGGATGGTTAGACAGAATAAACCGCTCTTACCTGCTTGGAGGAGTTAGGTGGTAGATGGCGAGGAGCTGGATAATAGTTGAGGGGAGGAATGAAGGGGGCATCAGTTGCCGGTGGAAAATCTTTGGTGGAACGTCCCGCCCTCCCGCCCTGGTGGAAGAAGTTTATTGCTGTAAGTGGATGAAGATGGTCGTTGCAGTTGGGGTCCTTGACAAGGGTATACAAAATGAGGTATTTGATGAAACAGTGGGAACCATCTCAGGTATGGAGTCCTCTCAGTTGGGTCTGGTTCAGTCTAGACTACCGGGGAGTAAGGTGGTAGGTGTCTGTGGTCAGTTAGTGAGTCCTTGAGGTGGTGTTGCGGCTGGGGACAGAATCTAACTTAGCAGGTACCACAGATTCAAAAGTTGGGGAGATGGTGTTGTCAAGGATCTGCAATCAGTTAGTCGTATTAGAGCTGGAGCGTTTAAGAAGGTTTATGTTTAAATATGGTTTTGAATTATTAAAAGGCCAGACGACTATTTAAATCCAATACAGTGTCAGTGTCCTTATTTAAGGAAAAAAGGGAGTTGTGGGTACAATTTTGAGTTGGGGCAGTAAGTTATCTGAACTACCCTAGTCCAGAATTGTATATGTAATGGTTGACATTGTGGCAATATACCTTTAAAACCTTGTTGATAATAATTTTATCTGAAAATACCTTTGAAATAAAGAAGTTTGTAAATCAGATTTTTGTCTCAGATATGGTACCTTAAAATTCCTATCTGTTTGTACCTTTTCCTTTTCTAATTAAAAGTTGGGGATGTAAGTTCTATAAAATGAGCTAATTAAATAGTGCCTCTACTGCCTTGATGCCTGATTCAGCATAATTGATGTCTTTTGTACTTCTTTCTTATTTTTAGTACATACAACTAGGGGAATACACCCATGGCTACATTCCACCTTGGTCTGATCCTGGTAGTTTGACCCAACCAGTGGGCTTTGTATGATAACCTTCATCTCTGTATGGTGCGAGCCACACATATTTGCATTGCAAAGTTTTGTTCCGTTTGATTTTGTTATGTTTATATTCTCCAACTCTAGGTACTGCTTGACCTTTTTCTTTGTTTCTTTGCCCCCTGTGTGGGCCATGCCAACCAAGTGTTTTTGCATTTCTTCTAAAATCTTCATTAAAAAAAAAAATCTAGAAAAAAAAAGTTGGGGATGTGGTACTAGGTGATTACCCGGCGATGCTGCCTCTATTTATTAAAAAACAAACAAATTTTTTTTTTTAATACTGAACGCACCTTTTCCCTTTAAAGTGACCCTGAAGTCATTTCGTTAGTTAATTTTTGTTTCTTTATTTGAAATGCATTTTCTCTTAAAGGTTGGGGGTGCAGACAGGGGAAACTCAGACCCATGACCTAAGAATCAGCAGAAACAAGTATTACTGTCCCAGCAATTTTCACGTTTACCTTCATCCTTCAGAATTTTAATCGTTAAACATCCGGTGTCGCTCACATTAACCTTTGTGGCTGAATGATTCAGCTTTTTACAATTTACTTTCCTATATTTACAGACTCCTATTAACACACAATCTGATGTAGTCAACTCTTTTTTCTATGCTGTGTTTACTACCCTTGTAACCATTTTTTTTTATTTTTGGCGTGCACTTTCGTAAATTGTCCCAGAGTCATTTGCATGCAAATATTCTATAAGGACTGGCAAAAAAATGTGTATAACATTTTAGTAAATACTGTATATTTCCAATGAAGACTCAGGAGATCTAACCCTTCCAACACAATTTTTAACAAGTGATTTTTAGTTTGTTTTTGCATTTATTAGAGATATTTCCTATTTTCGAGGGGCCTCAACCATCTGTTAATTTATGGACAGTATGTAGAGAAATAGTGCTTCGCTCTCGTCCATTAAAGTTGGTATTGTCATTGGGGCAGAAGTTAATGGGAAATCTCTTCAATGGGATCTTAGGCAGCAGTAAAAACCAGCAAAAAATTAAACCGTACCACACAGACTTTCATGGAAAAGGCATGAGTGCAAGGCTTGGAACAGTGGCAACGCTTAGATCCAATGAATAGTAGAAGCCAGCACGCCAGGATCACGTCCAACAGGTTTTCTGAGGTTCCATGCCATGGGACCTCAGTAAACTTGTTGGATGTGATCCTGGTCTGCTGGCTTCTGCTGTTCACTTGCAATAAAAACCTTCCTCACTCTGTCCAAAACTACAATTAAAAAAAAAAAAAAAATTGGCTAAGGTCACACTTAAAATGTTTAACATAAATTCAGTGGTCGCGCAATGTCTATTTTTGTCAAATACAATTTATGCCCTCTTGTTATTACATCAGTATAATAATCTTAGTCATATTTAGTCTCTATGGATGTAAACATCTCCTGGCTCTCACTGCTCATCACACAAGGCCTCTTACCGCCTTCTCCAGAAGTCCGCTCCATCCTGACCTCATACATTAAGCACAAGACCTGAGAAATATGCTGTTCTCTCATGGATGGTGTAGCCATTTCTATATGACTGCTGCACATCTTAGTAGACATCCATAAAATAGAACGTGACCTCTGCTGCTGTATGCTGGCTTGGTTTTATATTGATCAAATGGTATCTGCAGGCAGTTTTGGATAATTTTCCCAGAGGTGGAGTTTTCTGACTGGGGGGGCCTAATGCATGGAACTGGATTTGCAGATCAATGTATCATTGTCTTTTAAGAGCTTGAAACCAAATCCTATTTTTATTGTCAATTGTTGTTTAAAACATGTGTTGTAATAAAAGACTTCTCTGGCCAATAAAATCCACTTAAGTTAGAAGCCTCCTTAAAGACTGCCTATTTGTATAGGAAAACAAAATAAGTGTAGCGCTAATATAAAAAGTATGTAGCAAACAGACCATTAAATCTTTAAACTGGCAAACCCCAAAAAATAGGAAAAAAAGAAGAAGGAAAGTAAAAAAGAGGGGACATCAAAAACAGTTGAATGTATGGAAGATGATGAAGTGGTAGTCCTCAATGAGTATATAACTCATACAAAGTAATGAAGTGATAGTCCTCAATGAATGTATAACTTCATACATAAAACATATCATTGTGCACGTGACATCTAAAATGGAAGGAACACCACCACTAACAATGGGAAGGCTTACCGGAACGTTTTAACCCAAAGGAACATACGTTCGATTGGGTCAAGCAAGCTTGGGTGGTGAGCAGCTGGTAAGGTTCCGTGGACGTAGCAAGGAGGTCCTGGGATGATCCGTGAACCGGTGTGTCCCTCAGGGGTGATGCCCAAAATGGATGGTGATTACATTGGATGGAAAAGAAGGAAGGCCACATAGTGTAAATCCGTAAAAAACAAGTACCAAATTTATTATAAAAAAAGGTAATGCACTCACATAGTAATGAATAAAAACAGCGCTGTGAGAATAAAATGGCGGCAGTGGGGTCCTACCCAAAATGGCTATTTTGGCCTATTTGTATAGCCCTAGATTGCCAGATCAGGTCTGTATTGTTGGTAATCAGTAGATCCAGTAACGCTTTATTTCTAGTTGGTGCGTCTACCATCTGAACCATGAAATTGTCCTGCAAGACATTTAGGAACTGGCGAGCCTTAGATGAATGCGTGGTTCCCTACGCCCAGTCTATGTCTGGATAATTAAAATCCCCCATTATGATAACACTTCCCATCATTGCTGCTAATCCAACTTGTGATAGGAGATCCGTCTCCCCCTCCTCCCTCAGGTTAGGGGGCCTATAGCATACTCCCAGTATTATTTTCCCTTAAACTTCATTCCTTTGGAGCTCTACCCATAAGGTAGACATTCCCACTGTCTTCCCCTTGGTTGACACAAAACCTTTTTTACTTTGGCCAATTGGTTTATCCCCAGTCTCGTAAATTTCCCACCATTTAACAAGCTTAAAGACAGATTTGACCTTCTCTGTCAGGTGTTTTATGGGTATTTACAGATCCACCACTATGCCCAGTCTATTACCCCTATGCTACAATTCTCTTACCTGACCCCTTTTGAACGAACAATCTTAGTAGGTCCTTCTCAAAAGGATGTTCATAAGATTTTGAATGCATATCCGATGCAAGCTCATGGTAAGTACTCTTACATGCTCAAATGGGAGAGGATCCTAGGTGAAGAACTCTCCTTAGAGGCGTGGCAGGTGGTCTGGTCTCGGGCAGCTAAGAGTTCCGTTTGCACTCTTTATAAAGAAAATTCATATAAAATACTCTACTTTTGGTACCTGATGCCAGGTACGCTCTCAACGCTATCAATCCCACCAGCACTAACCGATGTTGGGTATGCTATTGAATGAAATGCTATTAAATTGTTGTGAATGATGTGACACGTCCATTTACATTACGCTACGATTTTTGGAAAGGTGACATGATGTTTTCTCTCCATATTTTGAGATCTTTTTATGTTTAATATTTTACAGTTTACCAACTTACAATATTGTGAGCTTGGACTACACAATGTGAATTAATGTATACCGTGTTTGTACTGCCTTTCATACAAATTCTAATAAAAAATGAATGATAAAAAAAAATCCAGTCAAGCATGGTTTGGTTTTGTTGTTTAAAGCCTCATACACATGATGAGAATATCGGATAAAGCAGCGTTAGTTTGTCACTGATGTCCCTGAGCAGCTGGAATCTACATCAACGCTTTTCACCCCTCCCACAGGGCGTTATCAAAGACCAGATCTTTGATAACACCTTGTGGGAGAGGGCGAAACGCGTCAACGTAGATTCCGGCTCGTCTGTGACCTCACGTCCAATGAGCGGTGGAACGCAGGTGAGGTTGCAAGAGATCCAAGCCACTTCCTGGAGTGAGCAGACCGTCTTTGGATATGTAAACCCATGTATTTATTACTCTGTTACACTGTAAGTGAGATTTTAACTTTCTATTGAAATAAATCAAGACGTTCTACACTATGTGGGTTCTCTCTCCTTAAGTGCGAGTCTGAAATAGAAACAAAGATACTGTATATTTAAAGTGTCATCTCATCACCCTGCTCACCAGTGAAGCGAGGAGAAGGAGAGAAAATGGGACTTTAAAGGTACATCATATATAAGGCAAGACAAATATAATAGTATAAAAAACACCCAAGGCTGTGCATATTCTGCTGTCTTATATATTTTTTAATTGAACACCCGTCCTTCTCCTGATGAAGCCGTCACGGCGAAACATGTCGAAATTCTAGGACGTCGGAACACTTTGTATGCGATTTCAGTTCTCTCATTGATCAGGGTTCAGGATATGTGTGTCTACCCAGGACTATGATTGTAACTGCAGTCCTTACTTTTATCTTGTCTTTTTTAAATAAATGATTTTCATTTTTTATACTATTATATTTGTCTTGCCTTATATATGATGTACCTTTAAAGTCCCATTCTCTCATTCTCCTCACTTCACTACTATTAGGGATGTTGGTACTTTTGTATGTTGGGTCTCTTTTTTGGTGCTGACCCCCCCCCCATGTTTGAACTCACCCTGCTCACCAGTCTAAGCCTGATTGACCCACATGCAGTACTGCTAATGGGTCCATTCGATCTGGTGAGTTTAAGCACAAACGTGGGTGCGTGAAGCATGGATTACTTGTGTGGTTTTTGAGCACTACAGCACTTTGGATTAGAGTTTGCACAGGAGCACTTTTGAAGAAAATTGTGTTTGGGACTGTCTTTACAATCTAATACGGATTTTTTTTTTTAATTCTCTTAGATTTTTTCACTTGCATTAATTTTGTCTGTTTGTGCACAACACTTGCACTTTAGTAATTTATATTGCACTTTGAGTTTGTTTGCGCTGTGGTTTATATTTTCACAATGTATTGTATTTGTATGGTATTGTCGTATGAAAACTATGCTGATTAAACGAAAATCGTACAATCTGATATCGTATGAGAAAAATTTTCACGCTTGTGCCTTTCGGATAATTTCGGATAACAGGTTCTAATCGGCTCTCGAAAGCTCTGTACTAACGATCATATTATTGTACGATCACTTCGAAAGTGATATTTTTCGTCCGATTTTCTAATCATGTATACTAGGCTTAAGAGAGATGGTTCGGATTAGATATGGCAATGCAGTGGGTTCATTTGGTTCCATGTGAATTACCCTAGCCATGACATAGAGCAGGGGTCTCCAAACTTTATAAACAAAGAGCCAGTTTACTGTCCTTCAGACTTTAAGGGGGCCGAACTGTGGCCAGTGTGAGTAGAAAATGCCCTGGTGTCAATGGGAATAAACAATACCCAATCATCGTTATTGGTCGGAGAAATAGTGTTCCATTGTTGGTATCAGGAGAAGGAATAGTACCCCATCATTGTTGTCATTGGGAAGAATAGTGCCCCATTGTTGGTGTCAGTGGGAGGAATAGTGCCTCTTCATTGGTATTAGTGGAAGGAATAGTGCCCCATTGTTGGTATTAGGATAAGGAATGGTGCCCCGTTGTTGTTGTCAGTGGGTGGAATAGTGCCCCTTGTTGGTATCAGTGGAAGGAATGGTGCCCCATCGTTGGTGTGAATGTGAGGAATGGTGCCCCATTGTTGTTGTCATTGGGAGGAATGGTGCCCCATTGTTGGTATCATTGGAAGGAATAGTACCCATCATCGGTACCAGTGGAAGGAATAGTACCCCATCATTGGTGCCAGTGGGAGGAATAGTGCCCCACTGTTGCTGTCAGTGGGAGGAGTGGTGCCCCATCCCTGGTGTCAGTGAAAGGAATAATGTCCTGCCGTTGTTGCCAGTGGGAGGAATGGTGTCCCCTCGTCGTTGGCATCAGTGGCAGGAATTATGGTCACCAATTCCATCATGCACTAAATATGTGTTAATAAGATTCCCAAGGTAGTAAGCACAGAACCTATTTATTAAATGAATACACCTCGGTAGTTGATTCCAATACCAAAGACAATGGGGAAAGAATACTGGCATGCAAATTTGGAATCCATTTTTTGTCCAACCCCCCAATACGAAGCGAGGTTAGAGGTTCAAGGAGGTACCAAAAATTCTTGCTTTGACAGAAATAACTCTAATTTTATTTTCTTACCTCCTCATTGCTTAGTGAAGCTGCCTTTCAGTTCAAGAGTGGACTTTTTCTATCTATAAAAGATCAGTTTGTTTTAGAAACTGGCACTAGCAGATCAAAATCACCTTCCTAACCCTCCAACTCAAGAAGAACAGATGCCTCGTATTAGTTCCCCTCTAGACTAAAACTTTCAGATGGAGCTGAAATCTTGAACAAATGGTCAATGCAGCTGATAATGATTCCCATCAGCCGTCTTCTCGTCATCTGGACGACCATCTGCTATTTAATAATTCTTTAATGTCAGACGCAGTTCACTTGTTTGCATGCTACGGTGACGCACTGCGCCCTGCCCTCTGAATGGACAATTCAAAAATGTCTGACTTCATTTATCCAGACCACAAAAGGAAATCTGAAAATCTGTTAACGGGAAAAGAGCATTTTTTTTTTCTTTGCATAAATCTGAAGAGCTTACTTAACTTTACATAGCAAAGGATTTCTAATTCTGTTCAGACAGACTATTTCTGTGCATGCCTCCTCCCGGCACGGCCTGCCAGGTGACACCACTATTTTCATGATCAGCTTTGCATATCCCTGTGTCACCTCTTCACTTCCTCGGTCTAACAGGTGATCCAGGAAGCTTACATTGGGGTTTGTTTTTATAGGAGTAGAAGCTATTCACTTAAAGTGGTAGTAAACACCTGTAAGACAATGGCATATTGTGCTAGTATGCATCGCAGTATGAAATACTTAACTCAGAACAAAGCCCTTCCAGGGGTGGGCAGTCACCGTTGAAAGGGCTGACATGTTCCCCCGGCCTTTCTTCCAGGTTTGTGCTGTTAGTGGCCGGAGCCGAGATGACGTCACTCCCGCCCATGCGTGTGGGGGCTCTTGGTTCTGCCAAGAAGCTCTGAAGGTCGCGGTATGCTGGACCAGACCCTTAGAACTAGGATGGATTTTGAGTAGAACCCCCACGAGAAAAAATAAAAAAAAATTGCGTGGGGTCCCCCTCAAAATACCAGACCCTTATCCAAGCATGAAGCCTGGCAGGCCAAGAAAGGGAGGGGACGAGCGAGCGCCCCCCCCTCCTGAACCATATTAGGCCACAAGCCCTCAACATGGTGGGGTCTTTGGAACCACTCCAGAGCACCTTGTCCCCATGTTGTCCCCATTCTGAAGGATCCACCTCCAATTAACCCAAACACAATAAGTAGGAATCATATTATTTCACTTTTTTAACTTACTGTATTTATTGCGATATGTTTCCATTTCATATGCAGTGCATTTTTTAGAATTAAAATAATGAAAAATGTTAATGCAAAAAGAATCAGCTGATTATCCAAGAGTCAAAGACTACTGTGCTACTCTCAGCTGAATAAAACAAACGAATCCGAATTAATATGTAGCCATTCGTTGTTATTAACCCTTTCATGACTAAGCCTATTTTTGAAATTTGGTGTTTACAAGTTAAAATCCGTATTTTTTGCTAGAAAATTACTTAGAACCCCCAAACATTAAATATATATATTTTTAGCAGAGAATCTAGAGAATAAAATGGAGATTGTTGCAATAGTTTATATCACACGGTATTTGTGCAGCGGTGTTTTAAACGCAAATTTTTGGAAAAGGGACACTTTCATGAATTTTAAAAAATCCAAACAGTAAAGTTATCCCAATTTGTATAATGTGAAAGATGATGTTACGCTGAGTAAATAGATACCAAACATGTCACGCTTTATAATTGCACGCACTCGTGGAATGGCGACAAACTACGGTACCTATGAATTTCCATAGGCGACGCTTTAAATTTTTTTTTACGATTACCAGGTTAGAGTTACAGAGGAGGTCTAGGGCTAGAATTATTGCTCTCGCTCTGACGATCGCGGCGATACCTCACATGTGTGATTTGAACACCGTTTACATATACGGGCACGACTTCCGTATGCGTTTTCTTCGTTGCGCAAGCTTGCGGGGACGGGGGCGCTTTAAAATTTTTTTTTTTTCTTAATTTATTTTATTTATTTTTTTACTTTATAAATTGTGTTTAAATTTTTTTTTTTTTTTTTTACTTTTATTGCTGTCACAAGGAATGTAAACATCCCTTGTGACAGTAATAGGTGGTGACAGGTGCTCTTTATGGAGGGATCGGGGGTCTAAAAGACCCCCGATCCCTCCTTTGTACTTCAAAGTATTCAGATCGCCGAAAACGGCGATTCCGAATACTGTATTTTTTTTTAAATTCGGCTCCATTGGCAGCCGAGTAAACGGGAAGTGACGTCATGACGTCGCTTCCGCGTTTACAACGAGAAGGCTGGAACGAAGCCGCCCACAGCTTCGTTCCAGCCCGCCCCCAGCCGCCGAAGGCACACGATTGGACACCGGGCCTCCCGATCGCACGGGAGGCCCGGTAAGAGCGGCGGGAGGCGGCGGGAGGGGGGGATGTCCCCTCCCGCTCCTCCGGTATAACAGCCGAGTGGCTTTTAGCCGCATCGGTTGTTATACTCGGGTAGCCGATCGCCCGCTGTGAACAACGGTACCGGGTTGATGCCTGCAGCTGCGGGCATCATCCCGGTATAACGCCGGAAAACCGAGTACGCATATCTGCGTACGGTCGGCGGGAAGGGGTTGTAAACCCTCATTTTTACTTATTTTTCCTAAAAATAATGAACATGCCTATGCTTACCTGCTTTTACCTGCTCTGTGCAATAGTTTTGTGCAGATCAGCCCCGATCCTTGTCTTCTGTGGCACCCCGCCGGCGCTCCTGGCTCCTCCTCTTCATCAAGTGCCCCCGCGGAAAAGCGTCTTTCCCTGGGGGGCACTCGTGTGGGCTCGCTCCTGAGTCACACTGCTGAGTTCATTGACACAGACAGCGTCCAATGAGGAGAGAGACAGCAGCTGGAGCCACTGCGCTTGTGCACATCGCTGGATCAGCTCGAGCTCAGGTAAGAAAATAAGGAGGGGGTCTGGGGGGAGCTGCAGCACAGAAGGTTTTTCACCTTAATGCATAGAATGCATTAAGGTGAACAATCTTGAGGCTTTACAACCACTTTAAGTTGAATTCATTTCCTTTTTCACAACTGACTTTTGTTGGTCCACGTACATACAAAATAAAAGAATGGTCTCTCAAGTTTTATTCCAGATATAACAAGAATCTTATTTAACCGCTTCAGCCCCGGAAGTTTTGGCTGCTAAATGACCAGGCCATTTTTTGCGATTTGGCACTGCGTCGCTTTAACTGACAATTGCGCGCCCGTACGATGCTAGACCCAAACAAAATTGACGTCCTTTTTTTCCCACAAATAGAGCTTTCTTTTGGTGGTATTCGATCATTTCTGTGGTTTTTATTTTTTGCGCTTTAAACAAAAAAAGAGCGACAATTTTGAAAAAAACACAATATTTTGTACTTTTTGCTATAATAAATATCCCCAATTTTTTTTAAAAAAAGCATTCTTTTTCTCAGTTTAGGCCGATATGTATTCTACATATTTTTGGTAAAAAAATTGCAATAAGTGTATATTGATTGGTTTGCACAAAAGTTATAGCGTCTACAAAATAGGGGATAGATTTATAGCATTTTTATTATTAATTTTTTTTTTTACTAGTAATGGCGGAGATCTGCGATTTTTATTGGGGCTGCGACATTATGGCGGGCACATCGGACACTTTTGACACATTTTTGGGACCTTTGGCATTTATACAGCGATCAGTGCTATAAAAATGCACTGATTACTGTAAAAATGTCACTGGCAGTGGAGGGGTTAACACTAGGGGGCGATCAAGTGGTTAAGTGTGTTCCCTAATGTGTGTTCTAACTGAAGGGGGAGGGGACTGTGTAGGGGAGATGACAGATTGCTGTCCATACTTTGTATGAACAGACGATCAGTCTATTCTCCCCTCAGAGAACTGGGATCTGTGTGTTTACACACACAGTTTCCGGTTCTCGCTGTGTCACGAGCGATCACGGGAGCCTGTCGGTCATCGCGCCCGCCGGGCACTAGCATCAGCTCGGGGGGGCGAGCTGCTGGCAGGCGCGCCCCTAGTGGCCCCAGGGCGAAGTGACGTAACATAACGTCGTTTCGCCCAGCCGTGCCATTCGGCCACAGTAAAACTGCGGCGGCTGGTCAGCAAGTAGTTAGATATTCACTCTACGTTCACTAGAATGAAAACAAATGAATTTGGATCATTCATGTTTTTTTCGGATGCTTCAAACATTAACAAAAGGCCCAAACTTTTATCCGAACTAAATAAATGAATACAAATGATTTTGTTGTTTTTGTTATAATTTATTTCAAATTAGTTGAAATGTGTTACTTTTGTGATCCGGAGATTCAGATACATCCGAATCACGCAAATATTGTCCGAATTTTGACTGGTAATCAAACGAATTGCACATGTCTATCAGATATGTTCAGCTACAGAGAAAGCATTAAAAATCAAACATTTAATTAAGAGGTTGGTTTTACTTTTCAGCTTTAAAATGTATAGCATTTCACATATCATTTAAATACATTAAATATGTTATTACATGTTAGGATATGCTGAGCTTGTAGGCCCCCCACATCTGAAGAACCACAGGCTGAATATCTCTAGGAGGTTTTCACCATTCGTTTTTGAGAGCCATTGATCATTCTCCTGAAATGACTGACTGCAGAATGTGGCTTGGATGCCCTTGAATCTATTAAGAATTAAATCATATGGCCACCGTATGTCTGGACCTCGGTTGCATTGCCCCCCCCCGCCGTGACTGCATGTGAAAAAATAAGGAACGTTGGAAAACCGAAAAGGAAAGGAGAAATGGCTCTTTTGGGTGGAAAGCTGGATGCACCTCGGAGGACGTTGCCTGCATGACGGCACGGTCTAAGGCACTTCAGGATGCTTGAATGACTGAGGACAAATGTTCCAGAATATAAGAACATCTCCAAGGACATCATGGGAAAAAGATGGTGTTTATGTCATTACTGCCAGGATGGGATGGAGCCCTTGTTTTTCATTGGATAGAGCAGTGCTTCTCTACTCCAGTCCTCAAGGCGCCCCAGCAGGTCATGTTTTCAGGATTTCCCTCAGATGAAACAGCTGTGGTAATTACTAAGGCAGTGAAACTGATCAAATCACCTGTGCAAAATAATGGAGAAGCCTGAAAACATGACCTGTTAAGCCCCGTACACACGAACGGACTTTCCGACAGGAAATGTTCAATGTTGGCGGACAATCCGACCATGTGTATGCTCCATCCAGGGCCATCTTTAAGGCAGGGCAAAAGGGGCAGCTGCCCTTGGCCCTGTCATTGTTGTGGGGCCCCAAACAGCTGCCTCATACTTACCAACTATCCCAGTTTAAATTTCCTGGTCCTTTGAAGTTTTAGTCCTGTTCTGTGTCCCAATATCTCAATGGGAAGTGCTGGTACTAATGCTGCCTAGACCCTGTGTTTACATGTAAATAACCGGCATTCATATGTAAATAGTGGCGGCATTCATAAGTAAATTGCTGTGGCATTGATATGTAAATAAAGGCGGCATTCATATGTATATCATGAAGTGAGGAGATGATGTGCTGTAACCTCTAGCAACCAATCAGTGAGCAGTAATACTGTACAGAATTCTCTAGCAACCAATTAACAAGCAGAAACAATTTGCTGTAACCTCTAGCAACTAATCAGTGATCCGTAACGTGTGCTCTAACCTCTGGCAACCAGTCAGTAAGCAGTAATGATATGCTGTAACCGCTGGCAACCAATCCCAACTGCTGCCTGATCTGATGCAGTAAAATGATTTTAAGTCTAGCTGCTATTTATTGTATGTCTCACAGCAGGTGGAGAGTGAAATTGCAAGGGGGGGAGGCCCAAGAAAATTTTCGCCCAGGGTCCAATCAATATTAAAGACGGCCCTGGCTCCATCGGAACTATAGGTGGCAGGAGCCCCAAATTTTGACCAGTGGCAGGGTAGGACTTCAGCTACCTAAACCCCCCCCCCCAAATTTGGGGTCTCTGTCACCGAGCTAAGACCCTCGAAGCTCGATTTTTTTTTTGTTTTTTTTTCTATGTTCATGGCAGGTGAGGTTCTGCCTCCACTGAGTGCACGTCCCTTCTATGGAGCACAATGCTAAAGCATTAGATCTTGATCAGAGCATCTGGAGATGCTGCTGACTCCCTGGAGACAACTCCTGGGGGTGATGTGATGACAGGCAACCCACAGGTAAACACACCTGGTACCCAGTCAAAAGCACAGCCAGGCAGGCAAGAGTACAAGGCAAGTCAGAGTCAGAAGCATAGTCAAAGAGCAAGGGGGCGAGGTGGGCAGTAGAGAGAAGTGATTTCCACACAAGAGACTGAGACCAGATTCCAGAAAGAAAGTGCTGACACATTGTAGTCAGGTAGGCTTAAGCCTCGTACACACGATCGGATTTTCAGACGGGAAATGTGTGATGTGTCAGGCTGTTGGCGGTAAATCCGACCGTTTGTACGCTCCATCAGACAATTTTTATCAGATTTTCCGAGGATAAATGTTGGCTAGCAGGTTTTAAAATTTTCCGCGGACAAATGTCTGTTGTTGGATTTTCCGAGCGTGTGTACACAAGTCCGTCGGACAAAAGTCCAAAGTACAAACACGCATGCTCGGAAGCAAGGACGAGCCGGAAGCGGTCGGTCTTGTAAACTAGCGTTTATAATGGAGAATTAACATTCGTGACGCGGCAAATTATGAAATCTGGAAATACAGCGCACAATTCTCTTCTTCTTTAATGGGATAATAATGAAGCTGCTTTGCTGCAAACAAATTTTCAAAGGCTTTTTTTTTCTAGTGATATCAAGAATAATATTATTATGCTTCTTTTTTTTTTATATGGGCAAGTTACCACAACACCATTATCCCGTAGTTTTTAAGATCAAAGATACAACTATATTGGTGTCCCTTGTCAATTTTACATTGTATTTTATAAAATGTAACTGCCTACTCCCAAACTGACATTTGAAGTAAAACACATAGCCAAGTATTATTCTCCACAATTTTTTTATTGTGCATTAAAAAAAGAAAACAAATAAAATTAGACATGCTATCTGCCTAGAACTTAACCAAAAAGTGCATTCTATACATCCAAAAATATAGAAAGTATAACAAATCAAATTTATTTATTTATTTATTTCAGGTACTTATATAGCGCCGTCAATTTACGCAGCGCTTTACATATACATTGTACATTCACATCAGTCCCTACCCTCAAGGAGCTTACAATCTAAGGTCCCTAACTCACATTCATATACTAGGGCCAATTTAGACAGGATCCAATTAACCTACCAGCATGTCTTTGGAGTGTGGGAGGAAACCGGAGTACCCGGAGGAAACCCACGCAGGCACAGGGAGAACATGTAAACTCCAAGCAGGTAGTGTCGTGGTTGGGATTCGAACCAGCAACCCTTCTTACTGCTAGGTGAGAGTGCTACCCACTACACCACTGTGCCGCCCAAATCATTTTATTCAACCAAAAAAATAATGTCAAAGCAATAACTCCAAGGCCAATAATAGCTTTATGTGTGGGGAAAAAAGGACACAAATTTTGTTTGGGTACAACGTCTCACGACCGTGCAATTGTCAGTTAAAGCGACGCAGTGCCGTATCGCAAAAAATGGCCTGGTCAGGAAGGGGGCAACTCCTTCCGGGGCTGAAGTGGTTAACTGACAATTGCGCGGTTGTGCGACGCTGTACACAAATAAAATTGATGTCCTTTTTTTCCACAAATAGAGCTTTCTTTTGATCACCTCTGTGTTTTTTATTTTTTTGGGCTATAAACAAAAAAATGACCAGGTCCGGAAATGGGTAAATCCTACCGGGACTGAAGAGGTTAATAACCTTAAAAATTGAGAAGCAGCAGAATCTGAAACTATGTCCAAAAATATGGAAGATTACGCTTGTAAATTTGTAAGTCACAACAAATAATATTTATCGAAGACGAACGCTGCAATAAATTTTCGAAAACTAAACATACTTTCTACTTTCCCCCCAATGGCAGATCCTCGATTCGTATCTTAACCGGTTCCCTTTAAAGTTGCGTTTCGCCTTTCCTTGCCAATGTATATTTTGTCCTGATGGTCTGGGAAAGGACCTCAGAAATCTGTAGACTGCAGGGGAAAAAAAAAAAAAAAAAGGGAAAATTGGTGTGGAAGCAAAATATTTGCTCTGATGTCAGTTGCAAGTGAAGGTTCATTTTGTCAGTGATGTCAGATTTGCATAAACAGGAGCACATGGCGTGCCTGTGGCCAGGGCCGGTACCCCGTGAATGGAAGCACTGTGGGCAGAAACCAAATAATTGTCACTTTGCAAAATATGCCTTATGAGAAAATTACTTGTGACATGAAAAATGATTTTATGATCTCACCTTAAAGGAATCCAGATTTTGAATACATATTCAGAGACGGTTCGAGATAGTTCTCAGAGATCGACATAGCCAGCATTGAAGGGAATGGAATGGACTGCAAAAAAACAAAAAACGGAATTAGAGTTTCTTTACTGTTTTACTTAATCAAGCCGCGTTTTTCTACAAACATAACAAAAGATCACTTTCACATTAAGATAAGATGAACTGGCTATGGTTACTATACAAATAAATCCACATTTAATAAACTTCCCCCCCGCCTCCAGCTTACAAAATCAATAAATAATTCTGAACAATTGCTTTCCAGACATTTTAGTTTTTTGTATATTTAGATCTAAACCCAGAATATAGGCAAACAATTTGATCCCCCATATGTTTTCTTTAACAGATCATTAAAGCCTAACACAAACAATTTTTTTTTTTAACCACTTAAAGACCAGGCCCGTTAAAATCATTTTGTTTTGCTAGAAAATTGCTTAGAACCCCCCAAACATTATAAATATTTTTTTCAAAATAAAATAGCGGTCGTCGCAATACTTTATGTCGCACTGTGTTTGCGCAGCGGTCTTACGAGCGTATTTTTTTTTTTTTAATTAAAAAAATAAGACAACAGTAAAGTTAGCCAAGTTTTTTTTTTTTTTTATATTGTGAAGAATAATGTTACGCCGAGTAAATTGATACCCAACATGGCCCGCTTCAAAAGGGCGCCCGCTTGTTGAATGGCGACAATCTTTGACCCTTAAAAACCTCCACAGGCAACATTTAAAAATTTCTACAGGTTAGCGTTTTTGAGTTACAGAGGAGGTCTTTTGCTAGAATTATTGCTCTCGCTCTAACGACCGTGGCGATACCTCACATGTGTGGTTTGAACATCGTTTTCATATGGGGGCGAGACTTACGTATGCATTTGCTTCTGCGTGCGAGTTCGGCGGGACGGGTCGCTTTACATTTTTTTAATCTTTTTATTAACCACATGTGTGGTTTGAACATCCTTTTGATATGCGGGCGCGATTTAGGTATGCGTTCACTTCTGTGCGCGAGTTCGGCTGGACGGGGCGCTTTAAATTTTTTTTATTTTATTTTACTTTTTATTTTTTATTTTTACACTGTCCTTTTTTAAACAAAAAAAAAATTGGGTCACTTGTATTCCTATTACAAGGAATGTAAACATTCCTTAGAAAAAAAGCATGACAGGACCTCTTAAATGTGAGATCTGGGGTCAAAAAGACCTCAAATCTCATATTTACACTAAAATGAAATGAAAAGAAAATATCTTTTTTTTTTCAATTAAAAAAAAAAAAGGTACCTTTAAGGCCGTTAGGCGGAAGTGACGTTTGACGTCGCTTCCATCATCCAATGTCTTTGAGTCGAGTGGGGGGCCATCTTCCCCCTGCAGAGAAAGAGTCTGCTGCCATAATAACAGTATTCAGCGTCACAGTACCGATGTATATCGATGGCGGGCGGTCCGGAAGTGGTTAAAGTCTGTACCAGGCCTGGTATGGATTTCCAGGGGAAACTTTTTGAATTTTTTTATTTTTTTTTATTGTGTGTGTGAGGTATCCCCTTAACATTCATACCAGACTCAGTGGGTCTGTATGTATTTAGGGGGGACTGTGCACATTTTTTTTCCATTCTTGCTATAGGATGTGCATTTAAAATAAAAAATGGATATACGGTAGTTTAAATTGCCAGCAAATTACATTTTTTGCCAGCTTTAATTAAAAAAACAAAAACAAAAAAAAAAGCACACACACCCCTCCAAATGCCCCCCAAAATACAGAGCAGATCATTGGAGGAGTCTGGGTGCTGTTTTTTTTTTTTTTCAAACAAAAAAGCTGGCAATGACAGCTATCAAAGTCATTTGCTATTTTAAAACATGTTTTCCTTTGTCAATGCAGCACTTTCTGTACACTGCAGAGATGCGCCCCTTAACAGGCAGGATTAGGATACCTCCCAGGCATGCTATCCAAAGGAATTGCACATTTTTTATATTTTACTTTAAGCCTTTTTCTTAAATCACTGCTCCTGGCCGGATGGATTTTTAAAAAATATTTTATTCACTGTTACATGTTTCCCAGGGCAGTGCCCGCCCCCACGCTATTTTTTTTTAATACCCCCTGGCCTATTAGCCTAGAAAATGGGTATTTTGACAGATTCATTGATTTAAATGGGATTCAGGATTGGCACCCAAACTTTTTTGAAGTTTGCTAAACCCTTCTCAAACTAAATACAGGGTGGTTCGGCTCATCATCTTATCCACTTGTAGGAACCCTGCCTTTTGCTGTTGTGTCACCACTCAAATTTAGCGTGTTGTTGTAGGCTGTAACCAGTATGGGCTTTGCAGGTTTTTGCTAAAGCTGGCCATACAATGCTCAAATTTCTGGAAATTTCTGGGAACATGGAGTTCAGCTTTAATTCTATGCACTCCAGTTCCACAAAAGTTCAGGAGTATGCTACATACAGAGTGCAGAGTTTAGGAGTATGCTACATACAGAGTGCAGAGTTCAGGACTAAGCTACATACAGAGTGCAGAGTTCAGGAGTATTTTACATACAGAGTGCAGAGTTCAGGAGTATGCTACAAACAGAGTGCAGAGTTCAGGAGTATGCTACATACAGAGTGCAGAGTTCAGG
Source organism: Lithobates clamitans (assembly GCA_037952925.1). Classification (NCBI taxonomy): domain Eukaryota; kingdom Metazoa; phylum Chordata; class Amphibia; order Anura; family Ranidae; genus Lithobates; species Lithobates clamitans. Next base: position 2,222,132 of record JBBGZY010001542.1, read on the forward strand.
AGTAAGCTACATACAGAGTGCAGAGTTCAGGAATAAGCTACATACAGAGTGCAGAGTTCAGGAGTAAGCTACATACAGAGTGCAGAGTTCAGGAGTAAGCTACATATAGAGTGCAGCGTTCAGGAGTAAGCTACATACAGAGTGCAGAGTTCAGGAGTATGCTACATACAGAGTGCAGAGTTCAGCAATATGCTACATACTGAGTGCAGATTTCAGGAGTATTTTACATACAGAGTGCAGAGTTCAGGAGCATGCTACATACAGAGTGCAGAGTTCAGGAGTAAGCTACATACAGAGTGCAGCGTTCAGGAGTATGCTACATACAGAGTGCAGAGTTTAGGAGTAAGCTACATACAGAGTGCAGAGTTCAGGAGTAAGCTACATACAGAGTGCAGAGTTCAGCAATATGCTACATACTGAGTGCAGAGTTCAGGAGTATTTTACATACAGAGTGCAGAGTTCAGGAGTATGCTACATACAGAGTGCAGAGTTCAGCAATATGCTACATACTGAGTGCAGAGTTCAGGAGTATTTTACATACAGAGTGCAGAGTTCAGGAGTATGCTACATACAGAGTGCAGAGTTCAGGAGTATGCTACATACAGAGTGCAGAGTTCAGGAGTAAGCTACATACAGAGTGCAGAGTTCAGGAGTAAGCTACATACAGAGTGCAGAGTATAGGAGTATGCTACATGCAGAGTTCAGGAGTAGGTTACATACAGAGTGCAGAGTTCAGCAGTATGCTACATATTGAGTGCAGAGTTCAGGAGTATTTTACATACAGAGTGCAGCGTTCAGGAGTATTTTACATACAGAGTGCAGCGTTCAGGAGTATTTTACATACAGAGTGCAGAGTCCAGGAGTATGTTACATATAGCGTGCAGAGTTCAGCAATATGCTACATACTGAGTGAACAGTTCAGGAGTATTTTACATACAGAGTGCAGAGTTCAGAAGTATGCTACATACAGAGTGCAAAGTTTAGGAGTATTTTACATACAGAGTGCAGAGTTCAGGAGTATGCTACATACAGAGTGCAGAGATCAGGAGTATTTTACATACAGAGTGCAGAGTTCAGGAGTATGCTACATACAGAGTGCAGAGATCAGGAGTATTTTACATACAGAGTGCAGAGTTCAGGAGTAAGCTACGTACAGAGTTCAGGATTATGCAGAGTGCAGAGTTCAGGGGTGTGCTGTGTTCAGAGTGAAGGGTTGAGGAGTGAGCTACATGCAGAGTTCAGGGTTTAGAGGTTCAGCTCTCTTTCATAGGCTGTCCACATCTCACTTTTACCCTTCTGCCTTGGCTCAGACCTCTGAACCACTCTTCCCACACCCCACCTCTGCCCACATCTCCCTCCACAGCCCTCCTCCCCCCCCCACTCCAAAAGCTTTCTTGCATCTCACCTACCTGGCCTGGCTCTAGTACCTGCAGGGGTCTGTGAGAGCCATGAGCTGCCAAGAGGAAATCTGTCCTTGTAAACAGAGAAGGCTTCTTTGTTTACAAGTGACAGTGGTGGTTGAGAACTGGAGGTGGTGAAACAGAGTTCTGCCGCTTTCTGAGTGAAAAAAAAGGCCATGGGTGCAAGGGCCACATGAAATGGCCTGGGGGGCCGGATTCGGCCCATGGGCCTTGTGTATGACGCATGTGACCTAGAATATTAGTTTTATTTAAACATCATATCATAGTAAAATGGGGATGCAGTTTAGTTCACACTGGTCTCCCACCCTACTAAGGACTTTAACGCCTCATCCCCTGGAGGTGCTATTATGGGTTCTGTCAAAACTTGAATACTTTGGAATGAAACCAACCAGCAATGCCACTCATGCCATCCCTTGTTGAAAGCACATTGATCTCGTTACAGGTTTTTGTTATGGAAAAACCTATTTAGTAAACACAGCATAGGTCCGTCTATATTGCACAATGTAACTGTCAGTTCATTTTTTTCTCCAAAGTCAAATTAAATATTCAGTAATTAGTTAGCAGTTGAACATGGCACAGAGAGTCAAAAGGCTTTTTAGCAACTTGTTTCTCCAAGGTGGGCTGAAAAATACATGATCTCATGTTTGTTGCAGAAGTCCGGAGAGAATACATCTCACTTCTGATGTTTTTCCTCCCGGCAATGCCAGCAACATCTCATCTTTTCCTGTTCTACGGAACAGATTCTGGTCCAACCTATGGCAGTTAGTCCACTTTGGTAAATAGTGTCATCAGTTTGGAGCTAATATGTTCTGAAGGTCTTTGAAAGCAATCACGGGCAGGCTTCTGGAATAATATTCTGTAGCTTGGTATCCAGGATGTGTATTGTGTGATGTGATGAAGATAATTGGCGAAACGTGTAGACAGGGCAAAACCCAAAATATAAATATTCTTACTGTGTGACATATATTTTTTCTTCTCCTGACAAACTCTGCATTACTGGAGGGTTCCTTCTACTGCCTTATAGTTTATAACTGCTGAGGCGCAATGGGCTTAGGTCCCAATTAACGTAACACAAAGGGATGAAATCCCCCACCACCACCCTTGCCCTTTGCCCCATTAAATAAGACACTTACAACCATTAGGTTGGAAAAGGGCAAGGCCACAGCTTTATTAAATTCCAACACATAACATGTGAACATATTTAACCAGTGCCAGTCACAGTCGTACTGTGAGCACTTAACAAAAAGATGGAAGTGGGGCCCGTCCTTACCATAAGTGCTGGACAGACAGCCTACTTCCAATTTTCCATCAAGGTCATAGCCCATTACAGCAAATTTAACTGCTGCCAAGGCCAAGAAAACCGCAGCAAGCTGTGACCTACCATAACATAGGAAAAAAGGGGGGACGGGAGGGTGGGCAGCTCTTCCAACGACTCTTCTGAAAGCTCAGGCCCATCCCATCCCACATGTCCCAACCAATCGTTCCCCTTGTCATGCACCTAGTCATGCCCCCATCAGTCAAGGCTCTCTTTCCCTAGGGAGGGACTCAAGAGGCCTTCAGGAGTCTCCAAACTGCATCCCATGGACCACAACCAGTCTGCTGCTAGATTTCACCTGGTGAAGCAACTCTGACGTGATGGGGCGCTTATGATATGAAGATGGGGCTCTGTGAAGAGGGCTTATGATGTGAAAGAGTGTATTCTGATGTGAAAGAGCATATTTTGATGTGAAACGGGGGGCACTGATGTGAAAGAGGGGCTCTGATGTGAAACCGGGGACACTGATGTGAAAGAGGGACTCTAATGTTAAAAGGGGGCTTCTGATTTGAAGGGGAGATCTGATGTAAAAGGGGGACTCTGATGGTGGGGGGGGGGGGTCTGATGTGATGGGGGGAGCTTCTGACATGAAAGGGGGACTGTGATGTGATAGAGGGGGCTTCTGATGTGTAAGGGGGCACTGATGCAAAAGGGAACTAATTTTTGTGAGGAATGTACCCCTCATACTGAAAAGATTAGAGAACCTTGTTATACTTGATAGAATGAAAAAATACATACCGTATATCCATCAAGTTTAGGTAAAAGAACCAAAATCGAAATTCTCATTACAGATTTTTGGGTGTTGTTGAAGAGATTTTGATATTATACCATCATCATTAAAGTGTAATATCTTCTTCTCCTCTTAGTATATTTACCATACACATTTCACTTAGAAGTGCCTTTAAATTAAATGTACCTAAACTCAAAAGCAAAAATGTAATACATTATGGCATTCTAGTTTCTAGACATGATGGCTGTAATAATTTTCTCAACTTTAAGCTCCTTTTTCTTGATTTTCACCTGGTGATCCTGGCAGTAACACCTTCCCTTTTCTAGAGTGGCAACACTTACTTACTGTATCTATGCAGTGTTGTCACCCTAGGACAGGAAGTGTGTCCAGACTACAGAACCCCCTCCCCTTCTTCATCTCCACAACATAGGAAGGAAGTGTTTTGTAGTTCACAGAGTTAACCTGAGCAGGTTTAATAAGACTACTTGAGATAACGCTTCAGACTACACAGGAAGATAGGCTTTCATGGATTTCTATCAGAATTAAAGTGTCAGTAAACACACATCATAAAAACCTTCAATAAATGGTTTATTACATGCTGTTCATAGTCACTCAATCACTTTCTGTATTCTGCAAAAAATCTTGTTGATCCTGTTGTTCTCTATCTCCCCCTTCTGCCCATGTCCCCAATTCAGCTAGGGATTTTGCAGAGCAGTGTTGGCAACTTTGCACATGCTCAGTTTTTAGTTTCAGTTTCTATGCTGAGCATTTCCTCCCTATGACATCTGAGCAGCCCATGTGACTATAGAGTCACACATGTGGGTGTATACACAGTGGTAAATGGAAGACCACTCCCTCCCTACTCTTCCATGCCCACTAACCAGCTAAACACAATAGGGGTGGGATATTACATGTAGATTGATGGAGGCTTCACCTGCCTGTTATTCTAATGCCCCGTATACACGATTGGACCGTGGATTTTTGTTCGAATGTTGTTGGCTCAAACTTGTCTTGCGTACACACGGTCACACAAATGTTGGCCAACAATTACGAATGTGGGAACTCTGTGACTTACAAGACCCGCGACAAGCCGAGAAAAAGGAAGTTTAATAGCCAGTGCGGATCCCTCTGCTTGACTCCGAGCATGCGTGAGCTTTTGTGCAACGGACATGTGTACACACGATTGGAAATTCCGACAACAAAGTTTTGTTGGCGGAAAATTTGAGAACCTGCTAACAAACATTTGTTGGCGGAAAGTCCGACAGCAAATGTTCGATGGAGCATACACCCAGTCGGACTTTCCGACAACAAGCTCACGTCCAACATTTGTTGTCGGAAAATCCGAACGTGTGTACGGGGCATAAGACACAGGTTGGAGGGACGTGACATAGCATGTGACTAACAGATATTCACGCACACCAAGTTATTGCCAAAAAGTAATAAATATTTGTATGACAATTCAAAACAGTTTATTGATATTAATTATTTATTTTTACCTTGTATTCCAAAGGCTGTTTTTTTTTTATTGTGAACGTGTGACCAGCAGCAGAGGGCTAGAAGCTCCTCCTCCTTTTTTGTCCCTGCAGACAGGCTGGGAAAGATAGTTTACGAAAAAGGTATTTAGAAGTTGTTGTTTTTTTTTTTTTTTAATTAAAATAATTGCAGTGCTATCATCCACATACAAAAATGGAAGAGACAATGCAAATTAAACTGTGTGTGTTTAGTATCACTTTAAGACAATTTTTGCACTTATCAAACAAATATAACAAAAAACGCTTTCAACTGTGTATCAGACCAAAAGGGAGCAAATAACAGAAGTTCATTGCGAGGCTTTACATTCACTTTAAAGTATATATCAACCAAAAAAACTGTACCAATAGAGATCATAAAATGCATAGGCATGTGCACAGGGTGTGCCAGATGTGCCTGGGCACACCCTAATCACCCTGTGCTGGGCACATTTCCCCTGCTGCTTGGCTGCAGAGAAAGGGACTGGGGAATATCTGTCCTTAGTCCCTTTCTCTGTCTCAAAAGTGAGACATCAGGGGTCTGTTTAGACCCATGATATTTCACCAAAGCCCCCCAATGGAGCTCCTAAAAAAAATTGTAAAAAAAAAGTAATAAAAAATTGTAAAAATAATTTTTGTAAAAAATTGTAAAAAAATTTTTGTAAAAAATTATAAAATTGTCAAAAAGTAATAATAAAAAAATATATAAAAAATAAACTACTGACACCAATCTCTGCCCTTCTGACACTGTCCACTGCTCTACTGTCCGTTACCCTGCTGCCCTATAAATACAGTATATGCACACATATGAGCTTTGAGGTGCACACCCTAATGCAATAGGCTGCGCACATCTATGATTGTATGACAAATGTAATATCCTTTCTTAAAGTAACCAAAGACAGTACTGTTACAGTACAGTACAGTAGAGAGTACTCAGTACTCACAAAGCATATAGCAATACAAATGCCATGCAAACACAGATTAAAATACAACTTAATACCGTACCCCATATACAAACATCCACCAATCTGCAAATAAATAATCTTCATGAGTCCCAAGCTGAGATGACCTAGGTTACTGTGTTTGAAAAATTCAATGTCAGCCAAAAAAAAATAACTAGAGAGCAATATGCTGTATACAACAGTAAAGAAGTAATGTGCTCTATCATAAATGCCAGTGATCCTCAACCCCAGTCTTCAACTACCCCAACATGACATTATATCCCTTAGATCAGGGTTTCTAAACCAGGGTTCCATTGAACCCTTGGGTTCCTCCAGAGGTTGCTAGGGGGTTCCTTGAGCAATGGGCAATTTCTGCTTCTCAAATAAGTTCCCACTGACACCACTGATCTTTTAAGCTATCTGTAAGGGGGTAATTCTTTCCAATGACCACAAGTTTAAGAAGCATTCTTTGCCCTCCCCTTGACCCTCGCCTCCCATAACATACTCCAGGACCCTCCAAAATGTAGGCAAGGTGCTTACATCATGTGACTCTTCTTTTCTTCCATCCAAGATATCTCACGCTGAGTCCATTCAGGAGAAGAGCTTTGTTCAGAAACAGACAGAGCCTTTCAATTAGCGACAACACCAGAGGGTTCCGCAACAATCCAGACGGCTTTAATGAAAAAAAGGGGGCTTAGAAGATGGAAAATGTGGCAAGTATTGGCTACCGATCTCCGTTTTCAGATCGACTTACATCTCTGAAACCTTCAACAAACGAGACCCATATGATTCAATTTTAAAATAACGAGCTCAGGGTAATGAAACACATACTGAGAAAGTTATGACACATCCGTGACTAATCCGGGTGAGAAGAAATTGTCTGTGTTATTCCCTGTGAAGGAAAGTGAGAAAGAGATAGTTCCAATAAACCCACCATCCTCAACGTCAGTCGTCCAAACTTAAATTAATCCTTAAACCACCAGCTAATATAGTTTTCTCGTAAGGTTTATAAATCTCCTTATTAGGCTTATTCATACGATTAACATCTGCTTGACGCTGCCTGTGTGTTCTTATCTATGTCAGATGGTCTTTCTATGAACGGTAAAAATGGCCTTAAGTAAGCAAAAGATTTCAGATCAGTAAGTTCCATCATTGGGATTTGGGAACTGGTCTGTTTTGGGGCATAGGGAGGACTGGTCATTGATGCAGAAGACCCTGACACAGGAGGGGTGAGTATAAGGGATAAGTAGAATGGTTTGGTCAAGGTAGAAACTCTGATTTACTAAAAGCTCCTTTACTCAGATGGTAGCCCTTGACGCCACTTTGGCGTCAAGGCGGCTTAATCCTTTAAAGCCCACAACACTGTGCCACAAGGTCCTGCAATGCACGTGTTTGCTGGACAGTTGCATTGCGGTTCCTCTTCGCTTGAATGAGTTGCATTCGGCAACAGTACTGCCCACCTAATGCAAAAGGGGGTAAGAATTTGGCCGCAGCAAGTGAACAACCAGCAGCCTTTTCAGCTTAGAGGGTTTGATAGGAGGTGGGCAAAACTGAAGCTCAACCACCTATTTTTATTACCCTGTGGCTACCTATGTGCATGAGCCCTAGTGGAGTAGAGCGTGTTCACTTCCAAAGTTAATTTTTACTTATCAGGCCTCATGCACATGGACGTTTTAAAAAACGTGCTGTAAAGCTAGGTCCAACGCCTGAAAAAATCGGCGTTAAAAACACGATTTTTACAGCGTTTTGCATTAGCGTTTTTGAGCGTTAGCGTTAAGTAGCGTTTTTAAAGAAAAACACATCTCTCAGCTATATGCACTCCCTTTGGAGCAAAAAAACACTGGAGCTCAAAAACGCTGCACCAGCGTTTTTTGAGCGTTTTTGCGCGTTTTTAAGCATTTCGTGTTTTTACAGCGCTAGCGCGGCACCACGAAACGCACTGGTCCTGGGGTTTTTTTACAGTTTAAAAACGGCTATGCCATTTGCAGCTCAAAAACGCCTAGGTGGGCATGAAGCCATAGACTAACATAGACAGGCGTTTTTAAGCTGCAAAAAACGCTCAAAAAAGCAGCTGTAAAAATGTCCGTGTGCATGAGGCCTCAAAGTGAGAAAAGTTCAAATTCATGTTGCAAAGAATACTCAATCATTTGCAAGAAGAATTAACTAAATTGATATTTTTGCTTGCACATGATTGGATGATTGAAGGCAGTAACAACTTTGCCTTTTTACGATGTAGATTGCCCTTGAATTTTTAATTTTAAAGTGTACATGCTCCACTGATTTAGTACATCAACTCTTTAAAGTGGGAGCAAACTCCTATGTATGATGTTCACCTATAGGTAAGCCTATAATAAGGCTTACCTGCAGTGGCGACTGGTGTTTTTTTTTTTTTGGGGGGGTGGCAAATCCCCCCCCCCGCCCCCCTCTGTCAGTCAGTCGGTCGGGTCATCTGCACTACCCATCCCCCCCACGGGCAGTGTTGGTCGGTGTCGGTCGGTCACCAGCCTCGCACTTACCCAATCTAGGTTGTGAATGGGCGGCAGCTTACAGCTTCCATCGGGTCTTCTCCTCCTCCTAGACATTCAATACGATCACCTGTCCTTTCAGCCAATCAGTTGACTTGTCTCATACCCGCTTCTTGATTGGCTGGGAGGAGGATCAGTGTTTCAATAGCGAATATTCATTCGCTATTGTAACACACCTGGGTGAGCTTGGTTCGCCCCCCCCCCCCCATTGGAATCCATGCATCCCCCGCTGAGCTGTTGTGTTCTGACTTATCAGGGCGCCGGGTGCATGGATTCCAATAGGGGGGGGGATTTTTGAAGCACGTGATTAGAGCCAGAGGTTCTAATAGGCTTCAAAAAAGGGTGGGCTCGGGGCGCAGAGCACTGCGTCCCGATCCCACCCTTTTGTGTGAATATAGCGAATGAATTTTCCCTATTTTCACACTAAAGTTCCTCCCCACCAATCAGGTGGCAGGTCGTGAGAACTGTTTCCTGATTGGCCTAAGTCTCAGGCGATCCTATTGGAGGCCTAGCGCTTAGGTGGAAGAGGGAACAGTATGCTCTAGAAGATGGAGGAGCGGACAATAGAGCCGCTGTTCCCCACACCTCCGGGAGAAGGAGGAGATCACAGCCCGGACCTACAGTACACTGTGAGGAAATACACTGGTGCCGCCGCTCTCTGCACCTCCGGGCCACTTCCTGCACCTATGGCCACTGCTCCCTGAACCTCCAGCCACTGCCTGCACCTATGGCCGCCGCTCCCTGAACCTCCGGGCCGCTCCCTGCACCCATAGTTGCCAACAGTCCCGATTTTCCTGGGACAATCCCGATTTTGGGACCCTCGTCCCGATTGGAAGCTGTCCCGAATCGGGATTTCCATGAGGAAAATCGGGAATGTTGTCTTTTTTAATTTTTGGAGCAGCTAACTCCAGTAAAATGGCCGCCGGCGCCGCCACTCGATCTTCCCCCTAGTGTTCAGTGGAGAGAGGAAGGGGGCTCGATCCATGCAGCCAATGAATCGGCTTCTTTAGCTGTACGGATCGGCCCTTCCCCTCTCCACTGAACACACGGCGCCAGTGTCTTGCCGAAAAGTTCCCCAGCACGGCTGTTTCCGCTGGCTCGTACTGCGCAAGCGCTTCGCCTGCACAATACATGGGGTCCTTACTTGCCAAGGGGAACTTTCTTGGCAGAACACCGGCCGCTCCTGGATGAGGGGAGGGTCTGCACTAATAGAGGAGGGCTGCACTGAGGAAGGGGCTGCACTAATAGAGGGTGGGTCTGCACTAAAAGAGGGGGGGCTGCACTGAGGGGGGCTGCACTAATAGAGGGGGGTCTGCACTGAGGGGGGTCTGCACTAATAGAGGGGGGGGCTGCACTGAGGGGGGCTGCACTAATAGAGGGGGGTCTGCACTAATAGAGGGGGGGCTGCACTGAAGGGGGGCTGCACTAATAGAGGGGGGCTGCACTGAGGGGGGCTACACTAATAGAGGGGATGCACTAATAGAGGGGACCCCCCCTCTGGGGACAAGGGGCCTCCTCCCCACAACCCTTTTTGGTGGTTGTTTGGGTCTGCGGGCAGGGGGCTTATCGGAATCTGGAAGCCCCCTTTAACCGGGGACCCCCAGATCCCGCCCCCCATGTTAATGGGTATGGGGTACATTGTACCCCTACCAATTTACCAAAAAAAGTGTCAAAAATAGTAAAAATTACAGGAGACACTTTGGGACAAGTCCTTTATTAAAAAATTAAAAAATAAAAATGTCTCACAATGTAAATCCATCTTCAATGACAGTGCCCGATGGACCAAAAAAAGAAAAAACAAAACCCGCAACAACTCCTCCTCCATGGGGTTCCTGCCGACTGACGCTTCTTTGCGATGACAGCTGTTATATAGCTGAGGGTGGGGCCACACGGTGATGTAAACGGGTGACCCCGCCCCCTTCTGACGCCGCGTGACTTTAGAGGAAGGCGGGGCCACCCGGTGACATAAACGGGTGACCCCGTCCCCCCTCTGATGCCACCTAACGACAGAGGAAGGCGGGGTCACCCGTTTATGTCAGCGGGTGGCCCCGCCCTCAGCTATATAACAGCTGTCATTGGGAAGATATGTCAGTCAGCGGAAGCCTCCCATGGAAGCGGAGTTGTTGCGTTTTATTTTTATTTTTTCGGTCCGTAGGGCACTGTCATAAAAGATGGATTTACATCGCGGGACATTTTTATTTTTTTTTATTTTTAATAAAGGACTTGTCCCAAAGTGTCTGCTGTAATTTTTACTATTTTTGACACTTTTTTTTGTTGAATTAGGGTACAATGTACCCCATACCCATTCACATGGGGGGGTGGGATCTGGGGGTCCCCTTGTTAAAGGGGGCTTCCAGATTTCGATAAGCCCCCTACCTGCAGACCCCCACAACCACCGGGCAAGGGTTGGGGGGGCGAGGCCCTTGTGCCCATCAACACGGGGACAAGATGCTTTGGGGGACCCCAAAACATCTTCCCCATGTTGAGGGCATGTGGCCTGGTATGGTTCAGGAGGGGGAGTGCTCTCTCACCCCCCTCTTTTCCTGCAGCCTGCCAGGTTGCGTGCTCGGATAAGCGTCTGGTATGGATTTTGGGGGGACCCCTACGCCATTTTTTTAAAATTTTGGCGCAGGGTTCCCCTTAAAATCTATACCAGATCTGAAGGGCCTGGTATGGATTTTGGGGGGACTCCCATACATTTTTTTTTTGGTGAGGGGTTCCCCTTAATATTCACACCAGACCCAAAGGGCCTGGTAATGGACTTGGGGGGAGGGGGGGGACCCATGCTGGTTTTTGTTTCAATTAATTTCTTCTATATTGCAGGGACCCGACAATACATTACAGCTGCGATCAGTTTTAAATGACTTTTTTTCCTTTAGAAATGTAATTTTGCTGTGGTACTGTTCTAAACAAGGGAAAAATGTGCTACTTTACAGGCAGACTAAGGAGGCCCCCAGGCACGATATTTAAAGGAATATTTTATTTTTACTGTTTCACTTTAAGCTTTTTTTTAAACTTTTTTTTGCATTGACACATGTCCCCTGGGGCAGGACCCGGGTCCCCATACACTTTTTATGGCAATAACATGTATATAAGCCTTTAAAATGGGCACTTTGGTTTTTCATGTTAGTGTCCCATAGAATTTAACGGTGTTCCGCGGCTGTTCAAATTTGACGCGAACACTGCATAATGTTCACTGTTCGGCGAACACCCAACTCGACTCGAACATTGGGCTCATCCCTACTCACATGTTTGATGATTAAAGGAGGCACATCTAAGTATGCAGGGTAAAGCTGTCCACATAGACCATCCTTCTCACCGCCATCGACTTTGTCCCTTCCACGCTGCGCTCCACGAGCGATTCAAGCCTCGCTTTCAGCTCGCTCTACTGCAGGGTAGTCTTCCCAGTCACAATTGCAGACTGACAGCGGTGCGAGCCGGCGGTGCGGGGGATGGTCTATGTGGACAGCTTTACCCCGGATGAGTGTGCCATGTGCCTCTTTTAACCATCAACCATGTGAGTTGCTAAATGTTGTACCTTCATTTAATGTTCCATGTTGCTACACTTAGAGGTGCCTCTCATCTCTTTTATACTCTGTAGCTTCTGCTGGATTTTGCTTCTAATACCCTTGTGGAGGCTTCCATTTGTGGATGGTCATTTTATGGTTACACAACCCATCACATTGCTATAATCTTTTTATATGGACTATAAACTGAAGGACTTATGAATAAATGGTTGTGGAACGAATCATCTGAGTTTCCATTATTTCTTATGGGGAAATTCGCTTTGGATTACAAGTGTAAAGGCTAGCCGGAGGCTAGCCTGTATTTGTGGGAGGAGTCTGAGAGGGCTATTTAAGCCTCCTCCTCTGTCAGGCCAGGGCTCGTCGGCGTTTCTGGGTTCCCACCCACCCGTTTCCCCCAATCTTCATACATACTCATATTACTTTTCTTACATTCAGGGTATGCCCTCTTTTCAGGCATACTGGCCAGTCAGGCCAAGGCACACCTCAGGCCTTGGTGCTTAGGAGTATCACTTTCTCACTCGAAGAATCTGACTACAAGCATGTTTTTGGAACAAATGATGCTCGCAATCCAAGGTCTTACTGTATATACCAGTGATGGTGAACCTTGGCACCCCAGATGTTTTGGAACTACATTTCCCATGATGCTCATGCACTCTGCAGTGTAGGTGAGCATCATGGGAAATCTGGTTCCAAAACATCTGGGGTGCCATGGTTTGCCATCACTGGTATATACAATTCCGAATTATGAACAGGGGAAGAATTGGATACTTACTTCTGGTTGCTGACTTGCCCCCTTGCAAAGTAAGGAGCTCCATAAATTAGTAAGGTGGCCCTTCGAACATCTGAGCACCATTTGTAGGAAGACTTGTGGTCTGTTACCTGCAAGTACATTATATTCAACGAGTAATGTATTCCTCCGCATACTCATTTATCTAGTTTCAGAGAGTACAGGGAATCGTTCAATGGTCCGTTTACTGCAATAACAAAATGATATTCTAAGAAAGTATAGCACTCGATTAGGTTTTGGGCCAGCAGAATCACATAAATGCATATAGTACTACACAAAAACTTTAGCAAGTAAAGTAGATGTTAGATATGTGTTCCGACTGGTGTTCAGCTTTTTTTGCTTGGAGTTGCCTTTTAAGTGTCGATGTGTTATTCATTTATTGCGCGGCTGTAAATCCCACCATACTGGGCTCTTTTCGGGAAATTAGAGCACCAAGTTAGCAGGGAATGAGACGAGCCGGGTTTTACGACTTGTAGCACATGTTAACTCATAAAATTATAGCTGGCATGGGCTTACTGGTGTGTGCCATTCAAATTCACGCTGTTTTAATTTCTCCCCATGTCCCCGTACAACCTTCGCTGCAATCTATCTTAACTAACGGTATTGTAAAATATTTATTTTTAGGCAGCGATCTTGAGCGAAGCAAATATAACACTGACTCGGTCTTTCAAAGCTTAAAACGGTCAGGAACTAATTAAGAAACAAATGGGAAGGCAACACATTTTGGATACATTATGTAAGCAAAAGCCATTACATTAAACCGAAATGTGTGTGTGTGTTCTGTCTGAACTCAATCCTTTTTAGTCATTTTCTGAGGGCACGACACTAAAGTGGAAAATATGTCATGCTCAAAGTAGGCTGCATTTTTAACGTCTCTGATCTTTTTTTTTCTGCGCGCGGTGCAGCTTATATTCAAGAATTCATTGGGGCTACATTACTAAAGAAGTGAGTGTTAAAGTGGCTTTAAACCCTAACAATGAATTTATCTTATTTGCTCCTTTTTGATGTGATAAATTTAGTGTTCCATCGAAAAAGTGTTTGTTGCCGTTGCCAGAAAACTTGTGAGCTGATAATTTCCTGTTCAATCTGCCTCTGCTGCACTGTTATCAGTTACTTATCAGGTTTATCGGTGCTCTCTGTGGACTACAGAACACCTCTTCCATGTTATAGGGAGGAGGAAAGCAGGTGAGGTGTTCTGTAGCTCTAATACATTTTCTGTCCTACAGTAAGGTGACCAGATTTTCAAAATGAAATCCGGGGACATTTTTTTTTTGGCAAATGGTAAGCGATTTTATAAGCATATATTCCTCAAATTATATATGCAGTTTATGTGGTACATGTTTATGGAAGGATTATACGATATATACGTTATTTCTCACATTTCATCCATGAGATTAAAAAAAAAAAATTCTTAGAATTTTTTGGGATACGACTGCCAAATGTTAAGAAGATAAGATGGAGATAAAACTTTTCAATGCATATTTTGTATTTTATTCTTGCCAAAGAATTTTGGTTCAACAATAACAATAACAATGAACAATAAATTAACAATTCAGAACAGTAAAAGAATACATGGTAACAACATGTAGGATATCTTCGAACATAAATAATAAAATATTAATAGCTAACTGTTATAAGACTACAAATGTACGGTAAAGTGCCGCTAAAAATAGCGGCGCTTTACCGCCGACCCCGCCCCAGCGTGAAAGCAGCCTTACAGCAGATGTCATTTGTGGACTGAGCTCCTGTATGTTTCATTGGATTCACGAATACAGTTTTTTTTGGACTGTTTTGATATACACAGCTCTAATTGGACTATAATTGTATGGTTTTTGCACGATTGACTATCACATATACAAAAACATATTTGGGGGCACACCCTACAATGCGTTTAAATTCAAGATGGTGCTGCTATAAGACCTACAAACAGTACAAAACAGATTACAGCGCACACATTCAAGAATGACATTTCCTGCAAGGCTAGTTAAACACCTGAACATATTCAAAAAAATACGGGGGTTTGGTCACACTATATGGTCATATAGTGCTAAGCCCACTAAGACCCCTTTCACACCGAGGGCGTTTTGCAGGCGCTATAGCGTTAAAAATAGCACCTGCAATCCGCCCTCAAACAGCTGCTCTATTATTTCCAGTGTGAAAGCCGGAGCGGTGTGCTGGCAGGACATCAGGAAAAGTCCTGTCAGCAGCTTCTTTGGAGCGGTGAAGGAGCGGTGTGTTTACCGCTCCTTCACCGCTGCTCCCCATTGAAATCAATGGGGCAGCGCTGGGATACCGCCGGCAAAACCCCGCTACTGCGGCGCATTGCGGGCGGTTTTAACCCTTTCTCGGCCGCTAGCGGGGGGTAAAAGCACCCCGCTAGCGGCCGAAATGCGCCGCAAATCCTACGGTAAAACTCCGCTAAAAATAGTGGCGTTTTACCGCCGACGCTATCGGCGGCTCGGTGTGAAAGGGGTCTTACTGCGACAAAGTACCCTGAATTAGTGGAGAAACATATTACAGCGCACACATTCAAGAATGACATTTCCTGCAATGCTAGTTAAAGAAAACTATCACATATATTTGATTTTTTTTTTATATATAATCAATTGCATATTTGATAGATAGATAGATAGATAGATAGATAGATAGATAGATAGATAGATAGATAGATAGATAGATAGATAGATAGATATAGATCTATATATATCTATAGATATATATAGATATATATATATATATATAAATATATATATATATATATATATATATATATATATATATATATATATAGTGCCACATGAGTGCTGCCTGTCAGTGCCCACCAGTAAAGGAGAAAAATTTTATCATGTTAGCTGCTAGCATAAAAACTCACCTGCTTGTGGCCATTCACTCTATACTACTTCTTGCCTACAATTCCCATAGTGCCTTGCAGGACCAGAGGGAAGGGGAGGAACGCTGTACTCTGTCCTCTCCCCTATGCTGCCAGGAGCGCGATTGGAGGAGGGAGCAGAGGTAGGAGGAGAGGGGCGGGATGCTGGAAGAGTCACCTGATGGATTTTTCAGCTGAGGAGGAGTGGCAGCTACTAACTACACTAGCACAGCATAGGTAGGCTGGAGACGCTCCAGCTCCTCCTCTACAGTCACTCTACATAGCTCTGCATGTGCTTTCTCTTGGGGCAACGCCCCCGTCCACTGGGAAACGCCCCCGTCCATCGGGAAACGCCCCCATACATCGGGAAACTGCCGCTGCCTAAATGCCGACTGGCAAAACCGGGGACAAAAGCGGGGACAAACGGGGTCCGGGGATCATAGTCGGAAAACGGGGACTGTCCCCGGAAAACGGGGACGTCTGGTCACCTTATCCTACAGAGAACATCTATAAATCATTGTTTCTCAACCAAGGTGCCACATTACTCTGGGGTGTCATTTGGGTTTGAGAGACCAAGTTTGCCCTGGATTTGAGATGGATGAGGGGACTCTGTGATCTGGGGGGGATGAGGGATGATGGGGGCTCTGGTGTGGTGGAGAGACTGTGATATGATGAGGGGGGCTCTTATATACAGAGGGGACTCTGATGTAATTGGCGTCTCTGACTCTGTGATGGGGGGACTCTGTGGCCATAGGGGACTTTGGATGACTGAAAACTCATGGGGCCCCCGGGCAATAGAACATCATGGGGCTCCCTGTGTCCCCGCCCACACACAAGCCACACCCACACAAAGCCCCACCTACATAAATCATGGGGCACACAGTAAGGCACATCACATGGCACACAACAGAGCACGGTGCACATCACAGGGCATGGGGCGCACAGCAGGGCACATCATGGGGCACAGGGCATGGGGAACACAGTAGGGCACATTACAGGGCACACAGGGGGACACATAATGGGGCACACAGCAGGGCACTGAGCACATCACAGGGAATAGGGCACATCACGGGGCACACAGCAGGGCATGGGGCACACAATAGAGCACATCACGGGGGACACACAAGGGTTTATTATGCTGTACAGAGCAGGGCACATTTTTGAGCACAACATGTTGCATCACAGGGGGTACAGGGCACATCAGGGGGTACACAGGGGGGCACATCACAGGGCACATCAGGAGGTACACAGCAGGGCATGCCACACATCACAGGGCATGTGGCACGTAGTAGGGCACACAGCATAGCCCACGGCACATCCCAGAGCATATCATTGGAAATAGGGCACATTAGGCGGTACACAGCAGGGCACCTCATTGCATGAGGCACACATCCCAGGGCATGGGGCACACAGTAGGGAACATCAGGGAGTACACAGCACATCACAGGGCATGGGGCACACAGTAGAGCACAACAGTCGGTACACAGCAGAGCATGGGGAACATAGCAGGGCACATCACAGGACACAGGACACATCACAGGGCAAGGGGCACATCAGGGAGTATACAGCAGGGCACATCAAAGGCCATGGGGCACGCAGTAGGGCAAATAGCAGGGCACAAACCAAAACACAGGGCACACAGCAGAGCACTGGGATCCTCCAGACTCAGCACAGTGTCTCCCAGGGTAGCCATCAGGGGGAGGGTGACACCGTGGGGGGTGGAGGACACAGGGGGACACCGTGGGGGGAGAAAGGCACAGGGGGACACTGTAGGGGGAGAAGGGCACAGGAGGACACCATGGGGGGCACAGGGGGACATTGTTGGGGGAGAAGACACATGGGGACACCGTGGGGGGGTTGGAGGGCACAGGGAGACACCGTGGGGGAGTTGGGGTTGGAGGGCACAGGGAAACATTGTGGGGGGGAAACCATGAGGGGGTAGATGGAGGGCACAAGGAGACACTGTGGGTGGTAGAAGGGCATAGGGGGACACTGTGGGTGGGTGGCACAGGGGGACACTGTAGGTGGGTGGAGGGCACAGGGGGACACTGTGGGTGGATGGCACAGGGAGACACCATGGAGGGGGGTGAAGGGTGCAGAGGGACACCGTGGGGGGTGAAGGGCACAGGGGGACACAGTGGGGGGGTGAAGGGCACAGGGGGACACTGTGGGTGGGTGGCACAGGGGGCACTGTGGGTGAGTGGAGGGCACAGGGGGACACTGTGGGGGTTGGGGGGCACTTTCGGGGTGAAGGGCACAGGGGGACAGTGTGGGGGGTGGAGGGCACAGGGAGACACTGTGGGTGGGTGGAGGGCAGAGGGGGACACTGTAGGGGGCACAGGCGGACACTGTAGGGGGTGGAGGGCACAGGTGGACACTGTGGGGGGTGGATGGCACAGGAGGACACTATGCAGAGGGAGGACCGTGAGAGTTACATGGGGCCTCCTGCGGACCTGTTGGGGCCTGGGCTGTGCAAGGTATTATTACAGCTGCTTCCCGAATCCCTGCTAGACTTGTATTACAGAGCCTCCCACGGACCCCCTTACGGCCCAGGCCCTCGGGCAGTGCTCGATGAGTCAGTCCGTCCCAGGGGGGACTTCTGACATGATGGGGGGCTTTGATGTGAAGGGGAGGCTTTGATGAGATGGGGGACCTTTGATGTGAATATGGGGGGCTCTGATGTGAAGCGGGGCTTCTGATGGATATTGCTTTTGGACATCCCATATGCCCAATTACTGAAACTGTGCCTTTTCATGAATAAAGTGAAAACAGTGTAGGGCTAGGAATTGATTATTGAGTGTATATTATTGTGCAGTGCATGGATGTGGACTCAAACCCCAGTTGAAGTCTTTGTAGTTGAAATGCGTCGGGTCTGATGAGTCCTTTCCATTCCATTGCACCTTTTTGATGCTTTTGTGATCACAGAGGAGATTTTTTTACTTGATGCAATAAATATATACATATATACAACATTCCAGTCATGCCGTACAGCGAGTCCGACTAGCACAGATCAGAGTGGGGTTCTCGGTCACCCTGTGCCCCTAATGGACACAGTGTGAGTTACACATAAGAGGGGCTGGGTGGGGGAGGGGTGAGCTGGACACGGTGTTTCCAGAGCTCTCCAAGGTAAGCTGAGTTCCACAAACCCCACTATGTGGAGGCTTTCTGTTGTTTTTTATGGATACTGTTAACCATAAACCTACCAAATGGTTCTGTGGTGGAACAAGGTTTTTTACCATCGGGGACATTGCCATCCTGATCCATATACTCACATGCCAGGTCGAGGTTGCCTGAGGTGGCTCAGCTGAGGAGGAGGAATTGCACCACTCGCTATCCAGAGCTTTGATATCACATGCCTGATTGATGCTACCTTCTGGTAAGCGAATTTAATCTTGTCCCCTGGGTGGTGGTTGCACACACGGCCGTGATTCCTTTAGTCCTACACTCCTGGATTCTTTCCCATCAATATATCCTAATGGATTCATGTTTTAATCACCAATGGGACTACACTAGCAATGTTGATTTACAATTTACACAGTGTACTTTATTTAGAGACACTATCAGTCAGATGACAGTGTTGAGTTTTTTGTATATGCTAATCACTATTTATTTGGTATATCACAGTATGTTGATATGTCAATACGCAGAGGTGGGGTTTTAGCCACTAGACTAGACGATCTGGCCAATTTTGCTTGTTGATTGCTCCTAAAAGCCTCCTCCTGCAGGTGGCGATATAAACCTATATGTCTAATGACTGAAGCTGTGTCCCTCAAAGAACATCATTAATTGCTAGAACATTGCTGACTGGGCTGCTCAGAGTCATTGGTTATTAAGATGCGGGTGGCCAGGCTGCTCAGAGTCATTGGTTTCTAGGATGCTGGTGGGTGAGCTGTTTAGAGTCATTGGTTGCTAGAATGCTGGTGGCTTTGCCCTACAGAGTCATTGGTTGGCAGGACGTGGGGGCCAGGTCTCTCAGAGTCATTGGTTAGTAGGGCACTGGTGGCTGGGCTGCACAGAGTCATTGGTTGCTAGGATGTCTCAAAACATCACTGGTTGTTATAGTGCAGCCGACCGCAAATGAAGCTGGATTAGAAGCTCTGCTGATTTCCATTATCCAATCATATTCAAACAAAAATGCAATTTTTTTACAGTTCCTTGCATGTGATTGGGTACTCTTTGCAAAGTGAAGCTTTACCCCATTTACCAAGGTCTAAAGCAAGTGCACAGTTTATTTGCCTTTAGTAAATCAACCCCAAAGTATTCTTAATCAAAATGGTGCTCAATGAGCTGCACGGTATGCAAATCTACCCTTTGCCCCAAGTTACTTTCAGGTCCCTCATCCCAGACTGCCGAATAGGTGCTGTTCAGTCCCTCAGGGAAGGTGGCTGTACTCTAACTCCGCCACATTGTTATATCTGCTTATACAGAATAATGCCAAGATGGGTTACCTGCAAGGGGGTTTTAGCAAAAATATTGGTACTCCGTGGCCAGGGCCAGCATTAAGTGCATTGGGCAGCTACCTTAGGGTGCCAGCAGTAAAATCACTGCCTCCCCACCTGTTACACTGCCCCTCTCCTGTCACACCACCCCCCACCTGTCACACCACCCCTCTCATGTCACACTTCCCACCACCTGTCACACTGCCCCCTCCTGTCACGCTGCCCCCCTCCAGTCACACTGACCCCCCCTCCAGTCACACAGCCCCCCCTCCTGTCACACTATGCCCCACCTGTCCCACTGTCCCCCACCTGTCCCACTGTCCTTCACCTGTCACACCATCCCCCACCTGTCCCACTTTCCCCCACCTGACACACTGCCCTCCCCCCGTCACACAACCCCCCTCCGGTCACACTGCCCAACACCTGTCACACCATCCCCCAACTGTCACACTGTCCCTCACCTGTCACACCGCCCACCACCTGCCACACTGTCCCCATCTATCACACTGCCCCCACCGGACACACTGCCCCCTCTTGTGACACTGCCCACCACCTGCCACACTGTCCCTACCTGTCACACTGCCCCCACCTGACACACTTCCCCCCACCAGACACACTGCCCCCACCTGTCCCACTGCCCCCTGCCTGTCACACTGTCCCCACCTGACATACTGTCCCCAACCTATCACACTACCCCCACCTGACACACTACCCCCACCTGACACACTGCCCCCCAATGGACACACTGCCCCCACCTGACACACTGCCCCCCCACCTGACACACTACCCCCCACCTGTCACACTGCCCCCACCTGTCACACTGCCCCTCTCCTGTCACGATGTCCTCCTGTCACAATAGTGGGTGTGGCAGGAAGCTGGTGTGGGGAGGTATGTCGGATAGATGGGGGGGGGGCCCAAACTAAACTTTTGCCTATATAGACAGAAATCCTTACATCAGCCCTGTGCATGGCAAAGGGGGTATAGCTTAATACCTTGTCTATATTATCTGATTACTGAAGTACAGCAACTTTTTTGAATGTGCATGCACTAGGACTAGTATCCTTGTGTTCTTCCTAAAGCTGGCCATACATACACTTGCAGAATTTTGTTTAAAATGTTTAATTTTAAGAACGTTCTTACAATTTTCTAATCATTAGTGGGGTTAATTCAACATTTGTTTTAGACTGCAGTGATGAGAAAATCGAAATGAGAAGAATAGAACATATTCTCAAAAAACGAATTTCCAACAGTGTATGTGGTTTTTGTTCAGGAAAGTCTGTTCATTCCAAAATCAAATGTTAAAAGCGAAATTTTGAAGCACTGTCAAACAACGTTTGTCACTGAATGTACTGAAATTTTTCATACATTTATTTAAAATTTTGGGCGAATGTTCATTCAAAAATCTACTAGTGTATGGCCAGCTTTAGTCACTGATAAGGAACAAGCATGACCATATGTTAATCAGATTTCCCAACAGTTTTCTGTCTATTCTTTGAGGATGAGTTACGAAGAATTGAAGAAGGGATAAGGATGACTGTTTAATGGAGCTTGCACCTTCAAACAAGCCTGCAATAGACTTTCCAACATTTTGATCCTGACATAATTTTTTTTTTTTTGTAAGATGTTGGGAGTTTTGCCAGTCGCCCCCATCTTGCTTCTTCCTGCTTTGGCTCTGGTTTCAAAAACAGAAGAGATTAGGCCTTTTTCTGCAATACAAAGTTATGACAGGTACGGATCTACAGAAGGAAGCATCTGCGCAGTACAAAAAAACACATAAACATGTCAACAAATTCAATTTTATTCCCGCTGGATGTAAACAGTCTTCTCTTACTGAATGTTGAGCCGGTATCTGAAGTCAACGCCAAGACAATGGTTTTCCATCTATCATGCTCCTTCGCTTTTATCGGACGCTTGATCTGAAATGTTTACTCATGCAATCAGTGCGTGTTTATACAATTCACTGAGAATATAATTATTACCACCTGCACAGGAGAAGTAGATATGTGTATGGAGATGTCAGGGGGAATCCAGACAGACGTATAATGGATTTGAAGGCTGAATGGTCTAGACACAATATCCTACCAGGAGCTCTTTGTGCCTGTAGAGCTGTAGAGTTGAGACTGCCCTAAAAAGTCACGATCTCCAGGCAAAAACTAGCAATCCCAACCATATATAATAAAAAAAAAAAAAAACCTTCCAAACCCCATTTTCATTTACCCAAATCTGTTATCATGTGACTCTCCACCTCCCCTACTGGGACGATACTGCAATCTAGACCCACCACCGACCGCTCTTCCCTGGAGTCTTTAGGACCTTGTTAGGATGCCATTGATGGATCACTAGGAGGTGTTTTTGTCACCAAGCATTACTTACAGTGCCTGGAAAAAATATTCATACCCCTTGAAAATGTCCACATATTGTCATGTTACAACCTTGTTAGGATGCCATTGATGGATCACAAGGAGGTGTTTTTGTCACCAAGCATTACTTACAGTGCCTGCAAAAAATATTCATACCCCTTGAAAATGTCCACATATTGTCATGTTACAACCTTGTTAGGATGCCATTGATGGATCACAAGGAGGTGTTTATATCACCAAGCATTACTTACAGTGCCTTGAAAAAATATTGATACCCCTTGAAAATGTCCACATTTTGTCATGTTACAACCAAAAACGTAAATGTATTTTATTGGGATTTTATGTGATAGACCAACACAAAGTGCCACATAATTGGGAAGTGGAAGGAAAATGATAAATGGTTTTCAACATTTTTTTACAAATGAAAATATGTGAAAAGTGTGACGTGCATTTGTATTCAGCCCCCTTTACTCTGATACCCCTAACTAAAATCTAGTAGAACCAATTGCCCTCAGAAGTTACCTACCCTGTTTCCCCCAAAAATAAGACCTAGTGTGATTGTCGGTGATGGCTGCAATATAAGCCCTACCCCCCAAATAAGCCCTAGTTAAAGTCCTTTTAGGTCTTATTTTCAGGGTAGGGCTTATTTTTGGGGAAACAGGGTTGGGCTTATTTGGGGGGGTAGGGCTTATATTGCAATCAACACTGACAATCACGCTAGGTCTTATTTTCGGGGAAACAGGGTATTTAGTAAATAGTTTTACTAGTTTTGCCATCTCCAGGCAAAACACGCAATCCTCTCCCAACCATACATAATAAAAAAAAAAACCCCAAAAAACAAAACCTTCCAAACCCTATTTTCATTTACCCAAATTCGTTATCATGTGACTCTCCACCTCCTCTACTGGGACTGTACTGCAACCTAGACCCACCACCACTTTAGGACCTTCTTAGGATGCCATTGATGGATCACTAGGAGGTGTTTATGTCACCAAGCATTAGTTACAGTGCCTAACTAAAATCTAGTGGAACAAATTGCCCTCAGAAGTCACATAATTAGTAAATAGAGTCCACCTGTGTGTAATTTAATCTCAGAATAAATACAGCTGTTCTGTGAAGCCCTCAGAGGTTTGTTAGAGAACCTTAGTGAACAAACAGCATCATGAAGGCATAGTTGGCTAGTGGTAGGTGGAGGTTATAGTTTTATCATTTTCTTCACACAAATAGAGCTTTCTTTCGGTGGTATTTGATCACCTCTGCGTTTGCGCTATAAAAGAAAAAAGACCGTCAATTTGAAAAAAAAACTGATGGGCACTGATAGGCAGCACTGACGGCACTGATACGCGGCACTGATGGCGCTGACAGGCGGCACTTATGAGGAATGATAGGTGGCACTGGATAGGCAGAACTGATGAGGAGCTACTGAGAGGCATTACAGTGAGTGGCACTGATTAGCACGTTGATTGGGCACTAGCAAGCATTACTGATGGGGCACTGATTTGCACTTTTTTGGGGCACTGATTGGCACTGTTGTGGGCACTGATCGGCACTTTTATGGGCACTGACAGGCGTTTATAGAGGGGGGACAGGCTGGCAGGTGATGGGCACTGATTGGCAGCTGATGGGCACCTTTTGATGGGGGCTGTGCTGATAATCAATGTGCTGATTAGGGATGAGCTTCGAGTTCGAGTCGAACTCATGTTTGACAATTTGGGATGTTCGCAGCTAATTCGAAAGGCGTGGGACACCCTTTAAAAGTCTATGGGAGAAATCAAAAGTGTTAATTTTAAAGGCTTATATGCATGGTATTTTCATAAAAAGTGTTTGGGGACCTGGGTCCATGTATCCAGGGGACATGTATCAATGCAAAAAAAAGTTTTTTCGGGAGCAGTGATTTTAATAATGCTTAAAGTCAAACAATAAAAGTGTAATATTCCTTTAAATTTCGTTCCTGGGGGGGTGTCTATAGTATGCCTGTAAAGGGGCGCATGTTTCCCGTGTTTAGAACAATCTGACAGCAAAATGACATTTCAAAGGAAAAAAGTCATTTAAAACTACTCGCGGCTATTAATGAATTGTCGGTCCGACAATACACATTAAAGTTCATTGATAAAAACTGCATGGGATTTCCCCACAGGGGAACCCCGAACCCAAATTAAAAAAAAAAACTGGTGTGGGGGTCCCCCTAAATTCTATACCAGGCCCTTCAGGTCTGGTATGGATATTAAGGGGAACCCCACGCCAAAATTTAAAAAAAAATGAGGAGTCTCACTAAAAATTCATACCAGACCTGAAGGGTCTGGTATTGATTTTAAGGGGAACCCAACGTCAAAATTTTAAAAAAATTGGCGTGGGGTCCCCCCAAAAATCCATACCAGACCCTTATCTGAGCACGCAACCCGACAGGCCGCAGGAAAAGAGGGGGGGACGAGAGAGCGCCCCCCCTCCTGAACCGTACCAGGCCACATGCCCTCAACATTGGGAGGGTGCTTTGGGGTAGCCCCCCAAAGCACCTTGTCTCCATGTTGATGGGGACAAGGGCCTCATCCCCACAACCCTTGCCCAGTGGTTGTGGGGGTCTGCGGGCAGGGGGCTTATCGGAATCTGGAAGCCCCCTTTAACAAGGGGACCCCCAGAACACGGCTCCCCCCGTGTGAAATGGTAAGGGGGTACAAAAGTACCCCTACCATTTCACAAAAAAACTGTCAAAAATGTTAAAAATTACAAGAGACAGTTTTTGACAATTCCTTTATTTAAAGTCTTCTTTTTTCCATCTTCTATCTTCTTTCTTCTTTCTTCCTTCGGTTTCTTCCTCCATCTTCCTCTTCCTCCGATCCTCTGCTTCTTTCTCCGGTGTTCTCGTCCGGCATCTCCCTCCGCGGCATCTTCTTATCTTCTTCTCTTCATCTTTTTTTCGGGCCGCTCGGCGGTTTTTATTTTTTGCGCTATAAACAAAAAAAATACTGTAAATTTTGAAAAAAATATTTATTATTTATATTTTTTACTTTCTGCTATAAAACATATCCAATAAAAAAAAAAATTAGAAAAATCAAAATCTCTTCATAAATTTAGGCCAATATGTATTCTGCTACATATTTTTGGGAAAAAAAACTCCAATAGGCGTATATTGATTGGTTTGCGCAAAAGTTATAGCGTCTACAAACTATGGGGTATTTTTATTTATTTATTTATTTATTTTTGTAATGGTGGCGATCATCAACTTATATAGCAGGACTGTGATATTGTGGTGGACATTCTGACACTAGCTGATGCTTTTTGGGGACCAGTGACACTAATACAGTGCTAAAAATATACAATGTCACTGTACTAATGACACTGGCTGGGAAGGGGCTAACATCAGAGGTGACCAAAGGGAAAGTGTGTGCCTAACCTGTGTTTTACTATAGTGTGTGAGGTGCTTTTACTAAGGGAAGAGATGGAATTTTTTCCCTGCGTTGCAAGGATACAAATTCCATCCCTTCCCTCCTGTCAAAACGGTGATCTGCCCTGTTTACATAGGCAGATCGCTGTTCTGCCTAACAATCGGTGGGTACCGGAGGACATCGAGTACCACGCACCTGCCGAACGGCTTCCGCTGTGTGTAATCACAGTGGAAGCGAGCCACCGCCGGCGTGCTTGTGTGCCACCTACCCAGAAGTGTCAGATCACATATATATATATATATATATACAGTCAGATCCATAAATGTTGGGACATCAACACAATTCTAATCTTTTTGGCTCTATACACCACCACAATGGATTTGAAATGAAACTAACAAGATGTGCTTTAACTGCAGACTTTCAGCTTTAATTTGAGGGCATTTACATCCAAATCAGGTGAACGGTGTAGGAATTACAACAGTTTGTATATGTGCTTCCCGCTTTTTAAGGGACCAAAAGTAATGGGACAGATTTACAATCATCCATCATACTTTTACTTTTTAATACTTAGTTGCAAATCTTTTGCAGTCAATTACAGCCTGAAGTCTGGAACGCATAGACATCACCAGACGCTGGGTTTCATCCCTGGTGATGCTCTGCTAGGCCTCTACTGCAAAATTGCTCAGAGGCGGTCTATGTCTCCTCTTTTCTCAAAACCAAAACGAAAAGAATCCTTTTACTTTAGGTTATCATCAGCTGAGGTAGTTTGGCACCAGCAGCTGGTTTAATAAAGGCCATAGCAGACATTATAAATTCTGATGAGTGAAAATCTGTATTAGAGATATATCATAACTCAGCATATATTGCAGCTTTTGAAGGTGTGCTTTTTAGATTAAAATGTACTATATGGAACTTACAGTGCATCCGGAAAGTATTCACAGTGCTTCACTTTTTCCACATTTTGTTATGTTACAGCCTTATTCTAAAATGGATTAAATTCATTATTTTCCTCAAAAGTCTACAAACAATTCCCTATAATGACAATGTGAAAGAAGTTTGTTTGAAAGCTTTGCAAATGTATTAAAAATAAATAAAATATGTCCATAAGTATTCACAGCCTTTTCCATGACACTCAAAATTGAGCTCAGGTGCATCCTGTTTTCACTGATCATCCTTGAGATGTTTCTACAACTTGATTGGAGTCCACTTGTGCTACATTCAGTTGATTGGACATGATTTGGAAAGGCACACACCTGTCTATGTAAGGTCCCATAGTTAACAGTGCACGTCAGAGCACAAGCCAGGGAATTGTCTGTAGACTTGAGACAGGATTGTATTGAGGCACAGATCTGGGGAAGGGTACAGAAAAATGTCTGCAGCATTGAAGGTCCCAATGAGCATAGTAGCCTCCATTATCCGTAAAAAGAAGAAGTTTGGAACCTCCTGGACTCTTCCTAGAGCAGGCCGCCTGGCCAAACTGAGCGATCGGGGGAGAAGGGCCCTAGTTGGGGAGGTGACCAGAAACCCGATGGTCACTCTGACAGAGCTCCAGCATTTCTCTATGGAGAGAGGAGAACCTTCTAGAAGAACAACCATCTCTGCAGCACTTCACCATTCAGGCCTGTGTGGTAGAGTGGACAGATGGAAGCCACCACTCAGTGAAAGGCACATGACAGCCTGCCTGGAGTTTGCCGAAAGGCACCTGAAGGACTCCCAGACCATAAGAAACAAAAGTCTCTGGTCTGATGAAACAAAGATTGAACTCTTTGGCCTGAATGGCAAGCGTCATGTCTGGAGGAAACCAGGCACTGCTCATCTCCTGGCCAATACCACCTCTACAGTGAAGCATGGTGGTGGCAGTATCATGCTGTGGGGATGTTTTCCAATGGCAGGAACTGGAAGACTAGTCAGGATCGAGGAAAAGATGAATGCAGCAATATACAGGGACATCCTTGATGAAAACCTGCTTCAGAGTGCTCTGGACCTCGGACTGGGGTGAAGGTTCATCTTCCAACAGGACAACGACCCTAAGCACACAGCCAACATACCAAAGGAGCGGCTTAGGGACAACTCTGTGAATGTCCTTGAGTGGTCCAGACTTGAAACCGACTGAACATCTCTGGAGGGATCTCAAAATGGCTGTGCACCGACGCGCCTCATCCAACCTGATGGAGCTTGAGATGTGGTCCTGCAAAGAAGAATGGGAGAAACTGCCCAAAAATAGGTGTGCCAAGCTTGTAGCATCATACTCAAAAAGACTTGAGGCTGTAACTAGTGCCAAAGGTGCTTCAAGAAAGTATTGAGCAAAGGCTGTGAATACTTATGTACACATGATTTGTTTTGTTTAATATTTTTAATGCATTTGCAAATATTTCAAACAAACTTCTTTCACATTGTCATTATGGGATATTGTTTGTAGAATTTTGAGGAAAATAATGAATTCAATCCATTTTGGAATAGGGCTGTAACATAACAAAATGTGGAAAAAGTGAAGCGCTGTGAATACTTTCCTAATGCACTGTACAGGCAAGAGCCAGACTCATCTGCAACCATCTCTTCTCTCTAAGCAGTTTCTTGATTGATGTACATTATATTTAGGTAGTGGTCCTGCATATAAACCAGACAACATGCTTGATAAGAGGGAACAGCATAAAACATTCTAAATCAGTGTAATTAAAAGGTGTATGTGTAGAGAATGCTAAGATGAGTCGCATGTCTCTCTGTAACTTAAGTAACAATAATGTCCTCTAGATTTTGTAAAAACTAAAAGGTGTCAATCTTTTCATTCTTTTAAGGTCATGTAACTGAACTGATAGTAGTATCTGTAAATTAGGGCTGCTAAATTAAAAAGTAGCTAGGAGGAGTTCAGTTGCAACAAAACTCTGTAGAAATGGAGATTATATGACATGTGTGCTTAAAAAAATACCAGAACAGATGTTAACATTAAAGTGTATGTCATCACCATTCTAAAGTTGCTAAACTAGACCAAAAAACCAATAGCAGGCACCTACACATACCACGGTACTGTATATTCATAGCCTGAGAAGCCCTCAAATCCTGGTGTATCTGTCGTGCAGATCATGAGGACTGGCCTTCTGCAACTCCAAATTAAACATGCAATGGATTGCGCACGCAGTTCACCTTTTTTGAAGCCTATTAGCACCTATAGCGCTAATCAGGTGCTTCAAAAACACCCCCTCGCCGCTGTAATTCGGGCGCCCGGCATCCAAAACGGGGCTTGGATGCCTGAATGGGGGTGTCTACAGCGCCCATGGATAGATTCATGCAATGCATGAATCTATCCATAGTACAGAGAGGGGGTGGCTGGAGAGAGGGGGCGGTGCCCATGCACCCTTAATGGATGTACCGCCACTGCTGGAAGCTCTGACATAAGGAAGCAAAGACCTGCCTCTATCAAGATGGCCGTCTCACAGAGAGACACAGTGTAGAACAAGGCATGCTAGGTCAGTAATAGGGAAAGATCAGCTGCAAAGAAACCACAGATAACACTGTTAACTAGTCCTTTGCCTTCTACCTGCTTTTTTTGGGGGGGCACAGCTTCCAGAGATCAGTTCCTTTTATAGCATCTTTAGCAAGATAACAGGTGAAGAACTGGTATCTTAAAAAGCAGGGAAGGGGATATCACCACTCCAGGTAGGTCAAACAAAGGTAGAAAACCTCTCCTCCAGTTTAGAAGCCCAGGTGCTGGCAATGCATATAGCAATCAAAATCGGAAGAAGTTCTGGACAGCCGGACTCCAAAAAAGTTTTTGCCTTTTATTCAAAAAATGTCATCAAAAATACATGCCGTTTCACACTACAAACAGTGCTTAATCATAGTTAAGATAAAAATAGCTATGATTAAGCACTGTTTGTGGTGTGAAACGCGTAAGCTCTTTTGTCCGTTCTGCTGTGGCATGTATTTTTGATGACATTTTTTGAATAAAAGGCAAATAATAAAATAATAAAAAGAAGTGCGGATGTCCAGAACTTCTTCCGATTTTGATTATCTTAAAAAGCAGTAATCAGGTTTCGTAGCTCAAAATCTTCACTAGAAAATGAAAGTTACCCTCATAATCCTAATAGGGGGCAAGTACCTTTTTTTTAATGGTCCTACTTCCTAATTTTTTGTCAAGGTGAGTATGATGTTGCCTCGGCATCCCCCTGCAGCTTTCTGGGATGACATCATAAATGCCAGTAGGCCACAGGACCAGTCTCACAGCAGTCCATTGTGCATGTGCAGTAGGGGGCCATCTGTGAGTCCTCAGGAAATGACAGCCAGCTTTGAAAGCCAAGATGATCTCATGAAAGATTGGAAGCCCTGAGAAGAATCGGCTGCATGGAAGACAATGCTAGACTTTATGGGGTAATTATCTGTTTCTTAAAGGTTATCAGCTACTTGTAGAAGCTGTCTTTTAATTTTTACATGCACTGGTGATGTTTCTCTTTAAGATCCAGGCAACTAGTATTTTCAGATTGAGATCGACAGTGGTAGCCCCATAGCTCTCTTATGTTTTATATAGGTGAAGTCAAATCTGTGGGGTTTTTTTTGCTTTACAGCTGAACTCCAGGAAATCATTCTCCCTCACCACCCACAATTTAAGGGTTATTTGCTTATTTAGGTCCAGGGGTATGGAAAGGTAGATTTACTAACCTGATCCTCCTCTCCTTCGAGCTGCCAGACTGGTCCTCGTAGCATCTTTGCCCCCATGCTTTAGCGGTCCAAAGTCCTGATGTCATCCAGGCTGATGCAGATTCTATAGCCTGCACTAGATGCAATAATGCCGTTGGATAGTCCCCCACCAGAGCATGGAGAAGTGCCATCTGTTGGGGGAGCGGAGGATCAGGTAAGTAAAAGTGCTTTTACTCTGCTCCAGAATAAACTTTCCTGGAATAGGGCTTTATTTTCCCTTCTGCCTGTCTGCTCGCACTCAGCTTTTTATCATTCACCTTTTTGCTCTATTTGGCAAAAAGGAGCAAATAAAATAGCCAATATGTCCAAATATGGGGTAAAATTTGTGGGAGATGTGTGTGCTCAGTTCATTTAGTATTAGTGTAGCACCCTCCTAGAAAGGTGCCAGGATGTGTATACACTGAGCAAAATTATAAACTATTTATCATGAGCTGAACTTAAAGATCTACAACTTTTTCTTTGTACTCAAAAGGCCTATTTATCTCAAATATTGTTCACAAATCTGTCTAAATCTGTGTTAGTGAGCACTTCTCCTGTGCCAAGATAATCCATCCACCTCACAGGTGTGGCATATCAAGATGCTGATTAGACAGCATGATTATTGCACAGGTGTGCCTTAGGCTGGCCACAATAAAAGGCCACTCTAAAATGTGCAGTTTTACTGTATTGGGGAGTCCGGGGAGTCGGAAAACCAGTCAGTATCTGGTGTGACCACCATTCGCCTCATGCAGTGCAGCACATCTCCTTTGTATAGAGTTGATCAGGTTGTTGATTGTGGCCTGTGGAATGTTGGTTCATTCCTCTTCAATGGCTGTGAGAAAGTTGCTGGATATTGGCAGGAACTGGAACACGCTGTCGTATACGTCGATCCAAACATGCTCAATGAGTGACATGTCCGGTGAGTATGCTGGCTATGCAAGAACTGGGATGTTTTCAGCTTCCAGGAATTGTATACAGATCCTTGCACCATGGGGCCATGCATTATCATTCTGCAACATGAGGTGATGGTCGTGGATGAATGTCACAACAATGGGCCTCAGGATCTCCTCACAGCATTCAAAAGGCTATCAATAAAATGCACCTAATCCATAGCATATGCCTGCCCTTACCATAATCTCACTGCCACAATGTTGACATCAGCAAACCGCTCACCCACACAATGCCATACACACTGTCTGCCATCTGCCCTGTACAGTGAAAAGCGGGATTCATCCGTGAGGAGAACACCTCTCCAAAGTGCCAGATGCCATCGAATGTGAGCATTTGCCCACTCAAGTCAGTTACTGCAATGAACTGCAGTCAGGTCGAGACCCCGATGAGGACGAGGAGCATGCAGATGAGCTTCCCTGAGACAGTTTCTGACAGTTTGTGTAGAAATTCTTTGGTTATGCAAACGATTGTTGCAGCAGCTGTCCGGGTGGCTGGTCTCAGACGATCTGAAGATGCTGGATGTGGATGTCCTTGGCTGGTGTGGTTACACGTGGTCTGCGGTTGTGAGGCCGGTTAGATGTACTACCAAATTCTCTGAAATGCCTTTGGAGATGGCTTATGGTAGAGAAAGGAACGTTCAAATCAAGGTCAACAGCTCTGGTAGATATTCCTGCAGTCAGCATACCAATTGCACGCTCCCTCAATACTTGCGACATCTGTGGCATTGTGCTGTGTGATAAAGCTCCACATTTTAGCGTGGCCTCACGGTGCTGCTGCTGTGATTGGCTCCTCTGTATCCGGGCTGCTTTGGAAAGTGCTGGATGAACAGGAGTGACCCATGTAAAGCAGCAGCATGAATATGAATGTCCTCTCAGCCAATTACAGGAAGTGGTGCCCCTGAGCATGATGGGTTCTGATATTTATATTTAGTGGGCACATGGGATCTGGATCTTTTTCCAGAGAGGAGAGGTCCAGTTGGGGAGCGGGCTGCTGTCTCTCCCCAGCACAGGCTGCCATGTGGTCTCATGAGGGCGACCTTAGAGCCTGAACACTAAAGGCTGAAACTCGAGGTTGAGGTTTCTCCTGAGAACTGACTGAGGGAGGATGTCCATGGATCCTGTCTGATATCACAGAGGAAGGTGACCTTTCGACTAGTACCTTGTGAGTACAGACTCCTAAAAGGCATCCTAGGGACTGTTGCTGCTAAATCTTTCTTTGGATGCTAGAGGTCAGCTGCTGGGTGTAGGCTAAAGGGAATATTGGCAGGCATCTTGAAGAGCAGGTTCCATTTAAACCATTCTACTTAAAGGGGACTTTGCTTCACCTTGTTCACTGTTGGCTACAATTCTACTGAGAAAGTCGTCCACAAATGTGAATAGTAAATTTGGAGTACCCTACTTTATCCCTTTCCCTATCCAAGTTCCTAACTTAAAATAAACAACAAAACACAACCCCTAGATTGGTCATTGGAGTAACGAGCAGAAGTTGTGTACCTGGCTGAGGGAAATACTGACTGCAGGGGCTGAATAATGAAGAATACCAGCGGCTCCTACAGAGGTGGCAGCTACATTCAGAATAAACTTTGCAAGAGATTTTCCTGAACGACTGCGAGTTTAAGGGTTTAATGATTATCTATATAGAAACAGAGTTCACACCATGGCAAGAGCCTTGAAAATTACAATCAGCTGAAAGCAAACCCGCCAGCAGGAACATTGCCGTACAGCAAATGCGATCATTTGGATAACAAATGGTTTGTTCTGAGTTTGTTGTGATAGGTTCGGAGTTTGCCATATTCCGCTACAGCAGCTCCATAACTTCAGAACGTAAATCTGTCAGGAAAGAAATAAGCACTGAAAAAATCCAGCCCTTTGCCAAAAACCTCATTCCGCTCCGCTGTGAAAGAATCTTTTCAAAAATCTAAACAGCCATCGTTCCGTTAATCTGTCTAAGTCATTGGCTAATTACAAGCCAATTTGCCTATCAGTTAACTGAAAGCAGTCATAATTAAAACAGGATTCTGAGCGGATAATCATGCTCTATGTGGACTCCACATGGTTTTTGAACATTTTCCTTTTTTTTGTTTAAGGGGAAAAAAAAAAAAAGAAAAGAGGAGCATCTATCAGTAACCACAAGGCATCCCATTTCAATAAATATTCTGGCAGGACCAGTTAATATCAAAAGGCCTTATGTGTTCCTTGGCAGTGGACGGCATACATGGTGAAACATTAAGTGTGAACATTTGGAATTTAATAAAGCCTCATGTTGGGCTCAAATGCTTTTTGTGTACACTGCAATTAATTTCCATTTTTCCCATCGTAGGATGCCTCCTTGCAAAAAAGACAGCTAATAATTTTCAGTTCGGCAAAAAATTAAAGTACCTTGTCTGGTGGAACAATATTACATAGGAATGACTGGAAATATCTGAAAAATAACAGCCTAGATTTGTAGCTCCTTGAAGTGTATGTTTGGGCAAAAAAAAAAAATACACTTAATCAGTACCTCTCTGCATTACATACTTATTTCCTCATAGATTATCCCCTTAAAAACACTGCAGAAAAATACCTCTTAATCCCTGAGAAATAAAGCTCAGGGCTAACACCACAATGCCTTTGATGCATTAAAATCCCAACCAGCATTGTCAGCCCTGCCCGCTGAACTCTTCCTCTACCCCTGCTCTTGCCGTCCTTTTTCACATGCATACATTGTTTTTTTTCCCGGCAAAACAGTTGCTGCTGCCTTGACTCCCATGGGCCTGCCCACACACTGTGAGTAGGGAAAAGGCTCTCGGGATATGTAGCTCTGGGTACATGCTTATGTCAGTAGTTACAGGGCTCCAAGCAGCTGCCACCAGTACCAGGACACGTTTGCCCAGCACCCAGGGCAAGGATAGAGAACTGTGCCCCCTCCCCCACTGTTAATTGATGCCGTAGCATGGGTTTACTGCCCTGTGTCCATTTTGTCACCTTGCTCAGCTGTGCCCTCCTGCCCACCCCTTGTACCGGCCTTGTTTACCACTGCAAGTACAACTGGCATTCAAGTCAAACTGGGACTTTTAAGGTTATCTAATAAAAGAACAAATTTCAAGGAGTGGAAACTGCATTTATTTTTTAATATACTCCCCTGCTACATTTATACACTTATCTCAGCATTTAACTAATGCCTGGAAAGCTTTGGCATAGAAAGATTTGTCATTATGACTGAACCATCCTAGGACAGCCTGCTTCACTTCGTCATCAAATTGTGTTTACTATTCCCACAGAAAGATTTGTCTCTTTTGCAACTTCACGACAGGTAATGCATTGATTATTCGCGATCAATAGTTCCATATGCTAAGTGTTCACAGGAATGACTGCTGTGAGCTGGAAACCACCACGGCCAGAATCTTCACTGATGGACTGTTTTGCTTGTGTCTATCTATCGAGTAAGGTTACTTTGCGGTATAAGCAAGGAAGCTCAGACCTCTGCAGCCTTGCTTTTCATAAACAGCGTACGCAGTAGTTTTACCTAGCACATGCTACACAACACACCACAGAAAACAGGTCTTCTTTAGTTGAACTTTAGCGCAATATCCCGGACGAGCCCCCTATTGTTTTGCTCGCGTCTATTTAATAAGGTTACTTTGGGGTATAAGCAAGAATGCTCAGACCTCTGCAGTGTATTAATGTGTTTTTACTAAACAAAAAGGCTGTAGATACAAAACTATTACAATATTATGAATACAATACAAGACTGACAGATATACCTATAACAAGCAAGATGTTACCAACTTCCTAGCAAATAAGCAGCCTTTGGTCTGTAAACAGTAGAAATATGCTTAAAAGTTACTTATCTCCAGTTTGTTCATGATCTCTATAGACAACGCGGACCCAGGCTTTTAAGCAATTGCTGGAGATCAGGCAAAAGCGTCTATAGGTATATCTTCTTCTGGCTGGTACAGAGCTTCCTTGGTGTTAGGGCATTATGGAGTCCTCCTGTCAGCTTATTCCTGATAACCTTTTATTGGAAAGTTTCAGGTTGTCAAGCTTTTGTCGACTACGGTTAAAAAATTGTTTTCCGTAGTTACCGAACAACAGACTGCTCCAAATGTCAACTGAAATGCAATAGTGGTATCTAAGTTCCCACTGTTTGAGGACAGCCTGCGTAATTGTTACCAAGGCATTTATTTGAGAAGTATTACCTCAAAATTAACCTAATTTCTGTTTCTTTGACAAAAGATTGTTCCATGTACAGTTAAATCTGATTAAAAAACCATATAATATATATACTGTATTTATTGGCATATAACACTCACTTTTTCACCATGAAAATCGGGTGCAAATAGCGTGTGCGTGTTATATGCCAATACTTACATTTTAGCTGCCTCGGAGGGGACAGGGAGGGAGCGGGACGAGCGCCGTCAGATTACATACAGTGAAAATCTCCTCTTTAGTTGGTGGCCTCTGTAATAGTAAGTCCCGTCTCCGGGCCGCCATTGGAGCACTGTTCTGTCTATCATAGGAGATTCTCACTGTATGTAATCTGTCGGCACTCATCCCCATCCCCCCTCCCTGTCCCCTCTAGGCTGCAGATGGGCATCGATCAGGCTGCATTGATGGCAATGGTGAGGCTGCTGCATTGATGGCAATGGTGAGGCTGCTGCATTGATGGCAATGGTGAGGCTGCTGCATTGATGGCAATGGTGAGGCTGCTGCATTGAGGGCAATGATGAGGCTGCTGCATTGATGACAATGGTGAGGCTGCTGCATTGAGGGCAATGATGAGGCTGCTGCATTGATGGCAATGGTGAGGCTGCTGCATTGATGGGAATGGTGAGGCTGCATTGATGTGGACTAATGAGGCTGCATTGATGGCACTTGTAAGGCTGCAAATGGGCATTTATCAGGCTGCATTAATGGCAATGGTGAGGCTGCAGACGGGCACTAACCCTTATTTTGCTTCAAAGTTCCTTATTTAAAATTTAAGTTATTTTTTCCTGAAACTTCCCTCTTAAAATGAATGTGCGTGTTATACGCCGATAAATACGGTATTTATAGCAAATGGAACACATGGACGTACACCCATCTTTAAAATGCTTACACCATTCAAACGTCTTATTGTTGCTATGTGTCTCATCAATGTATTGTTCTTGAAGTCTCTTTTAAGCCTTCGTTCACAAGAAACTTCACCACACGCTGTTCCATACACGCACTAACACTGTTGTCTGTCGTCTCGGGTAACGGTCTCTGGACTGGCCCACGCCATGTGCTTACCTATCAGTAATAGGACACATTTGCCACTTACTACTGCGTGTAGTACCGCCACGCTGGCATCCCTTTTTATACCTGTAAAATTAAAAGTCCCAGTTTCACTTGAATGCCCCTCGTATATCCTTAAAGGCACTGCTCCAAGCCTTTGCTGCTACAGATTTGCCGGGTTTTTGTCTTGGAGCCTGTCCACTGTTTATGTAAATGCACAGACAAAGAAAGGGAATTTCTGCATCAGTGACATCACTTGGCTCAATTAAATATATTCGGCCATAGCAACAATGCAACTAGTTCCCGCCTGGACGTGTTTCACCTCTCAGACATGTTTCACCCAAATGGACTTAATCATAGAGATAAGGAAGGTCTGACAAATAATACAATACAATAGTTGACTGAATCGACTGACCACTCCTCCTTCAGACCCCTATGATTAAAGTATTTCTAAAGTAAAATTTTTAATTAAAATAATAAACATGTTATACTTACCTGCTCTGTGCAACAGTATTGCACAGAACGTCCCTGATCCTCCTGTTCTGGGGACCCCCGTCAACACTCTTGGCTCCTCCTCTTCTCCTATCTACTTCCCAGTGGCAGCTGGTGCTCAATTTTCTTGGGGGCCGGCCTCCTGCCCCCCAGCCAGCCAGCCAGCCAACCAACCACCCCTCACCCCCCCAGCACTCGCTTGATCGAATGCCGCTTCCCCCTCCCCCCCATCGCTTAATCGCCGCACGGTTCGCCTATCGCCCGCCAGGCCTGCAGTTACTCCATCCAGGTCGCAGCTTTGGCAGCTCCCCCCTGTGTCTCCTAAGTCCCGGCGGTCGCTTCTCCTACTGGCCAATTAGGACTTAGGACTCACGGCCAATCGAGTCTTAGGACTCCCGGCCAATCGGGTCTCAGGACCTGCTTCCTGATTGGTCTGGAGGAGAAACAGGAAGACATTAGTGAATATTATTTTCGCTAATGTCACACAACTGGGTGGGCTCGGAGCCCACCCTTCTTGAAGCCAATTAGAGCCTTAGGCTCTAATCACATGCTTCTAAAAAAGAAAAAACCCCATTGGAATCCATGCTTCCGGCACCCTGCATGTAGATTAGGGGCCCTTTGCATGGAATAGGGGGTCAGCGCCCCTTTGCCCTGCATGAGTGGCTGCCACTGCTATTGACACAGTGTGGCTCCTAACAGCATTTGCTTGACAGCATCAATCCCTGTGAATAGAGGGAGAGGGGAGAGAAGAGATGTAGCCATGCACTGAGAACTCAGGTAAGTGTTGGAGGGGGTCAAAGCACAAAGCAATTTGTAAAACATTTTTTTACCTTATTGCAGGGAATATATTAGGGTAAAAAAGAAAATACAGAGAAAATTAGCTTTAGAACCACTTTAAGACTGTATGGGTGAAACATGTCAGAGAGGAGCGGTCCCCAAGCAGGCTCTTGTTTCTTTGTGGGTATGGCCAAATAAATCTTATTGAGTAGAGTGATATCATCGGTGTGAAGCTTCTCTTTCTTTGTCAGTAGCACTGCACTGAACAAGGTAAAAGGAAGACAAAAAGAGGTATTCAACTCAGAAAAGAATCATCTGGGGCAGCACTGGAGCAATATGGGTGTGAGTATTGCTTGGCATTTTCTAAACAGTATTGGGGGGGTGGTCATTAAAAAAAAAATAATAATAATAGAAATGGTCTTTAAGGGAAAATATAATGGTTTGGGCTCAATTTTTTTTTTAATTTTGTCAATTTTTAAAACTTTTTTTTGTAAGTTTTGTAAACTATTTTATACCTTTTTTACTATTTGGACATGTTTGTGGCAGCTCAGCAGCAGCTTTCTTGCCGGAGGCTTGCTCTATCAACTGACAGGATGGTTTACTGTTTTGACTCAATAATTTGTGTGTGTAAATATAGGCTTGAGCTAAAGAGTTTAGTTTACACCAACTTTTCTACAGCAGGTGGAAAATGGATGAAATGTGAAAAGCAGCCTATAACCAAACTTGCTGGTTGGATGAAAAACTGCATAATATTCACGCACTAATTCGTATGAACTTTCCCTTTTTTTACTTTTCTGTAAAAAGAAACTAAAAAAAAAAAACATGTTACACATTCCTCTTAAAGCAACAAATACAATAAATCAGAAAAATTGCTATTGCTTTCCTGCAAACACTACAGCTACACATTTAACTTTTCTCTCTGTGTTTTATATATTCCACCTCAGCGGTAATCAGCTGGATTTTCATAGTCTGCCTGGGTGGGACTGAAGCCTTTTGTCACATAATCCTGTAAGGCGTAGTTTTCCCTCCACCCCAAAAAAGAAAAAAAAAAGATGAGGGGGCTTAGAACCAGTAAACATTTGGAATTCAATAGGAGTGCTTTTATTTGTGTGTGATATGGAATACTTTGAGTGAAAATAAATGTTTCTTAAAGTTTTGATCCCAGACTTTATTGGTAATCAGTAAACTGGACATAGACAACGCATTTTGGGTAATTTTTGTTCCCCCTTCTTCAGGGCTAACATTGTTAAAATCGTGTGAGTTCAAATGAAGAATACTCATTGGCTGTACCTTTTTCTATGAATTACCATTAAACTCTGGAACTAAAACTTTCTTGTATACCATTGTCTACTTGAGACAGGCTTCACCAGAAATCTCCAGCCTGTGGAATCAGCAACATCCCTGGCACCCCTAGGAGTCAAGTAACCCAGGACTTCCTCAATCAATCAATCAATACATACATGCATACATAGCTAGATAGGTTGAAAAAAGAAACACGTCCTACTAGTTCAACCAAAAAAAAAATCAAAAATCAATCAGTAGAGGGCCTCATATTCTGGTGCCTTAAAATTCTGTACCAAAAACCAAATCAGGTTGCTGGTAAAGCTCTGCCACACAACCAAAAGTAGGGGTACTGGTAGGAATAGGGATTTTTGGAATAGGGATTTGGCAAGAAGAACAGGCAGTTACCGAAAAAAAAGAACGGTCACTTTCATACTCAAGGCAAATTGATAGGTTCGCTTGTATAAAAAAAACCCTATTGGCAGATACTCATTCACTGCACCCTACTGGTAGATACTCATATACTGCACCCTACTGGTAGATACTCATTCACTGCACCCTACTGGTAGATACTCATATACTGCACCCTACTGGTAGATACTCATTCACTGCACCCTACTGGTAGATACTCATTCACTGCACCCTACTGGTAGATACTCATATACTGCACCCTACTGGTAGATACTCATATACTGCACCCTACTGGTAGATACTCATATACTGCACCCTACTGGTAGATACTCATTCACTGCACCCTACTGGTAGATACTCATATACTGCACCCTACTGGTAGATACTCATTCACTGCACCCTACTGGTAGATACTCATTCACTGCACCCTACTGGTAGATACTCATATACTGCACCCTACTGGTAGATACTCATTCACTGCACCCTACTGGTAGATACTCATATAATGCGCCATACTGGTAAATACTCATTCACTGCACCCTACTGGTAGATACTCATTCACTGCACCCTACTGGTAGATACTCATATACTGCACCCTACTGGTAGATACTCATTCACTGCACCCTACTGGTAGATACTCTTATACTGCACCCTACTGGTAGATACTCATTCACTGCACCCTACTGATAGATACTCATTCACTGTACTTTAACACAGGGTCAACTTCTTTTTATTACTCCTCATCAGGTCAGGTGACAGTGTTTGGACCTGCTAATTGGTTGTTTAGGCTAAAGCACTGCATCCAGGGACGAGGTTACATGTTCCCTCATACCTGAAAGCATGCAGTATTTGTCTCTGATTGAGCTACCGAGCAGTGGGAGAGGGAAAGGTGAGTATCAGCAGGTGAGGGTTCCAACAAGAGAAACTGTCACTCCTCTCTGAAAGGGAGAAATAATGAGATCCTTTTAAAAGGAATGCCAGAATGAAAATTGCAGCCACTTAGCAATAGAATGTGTCCCAGACTAGAGTTCTTATAATCACTATGGCCAGGGGCGGACTGACCATTGAGCCACTCGGGCACTGCCCGAGGGCCCTGGGCCACTAGGGGGCCTCATCAGGGTTGCCAGCCTCAGTAAAACCAGGGACAGTATGGGCCGGGGACAGCCAATAGACAGTATGGACAAGAGACAGCCAATAGAAACATGTCTGTGTATACTGTGTGTACATGTATGTGTATACTGTGTGTGTGTATACTATGTGGCCCCATAATCTCTGATTGCCTGGGGGCCCCATAATCTCCTATTGCCCGGGGACCCCATGAGTTGTCAGTCCGCCCCTGACTATGGCCCTATAATCTGTTTTCTGCATTGTAATTTGTTGCTGCTGTAACTTGTAGAAGATGGGCTTTTCCTGTGATATCCTCTGTAACATAAGGCACAGAAGCCTACAAAGTAAAAAAAAGTTTTGGGGGCATTTTCATATATTCCTATTTAACCCCTAATTAACATGTTTTACCTCTAATTGACCTGTTTCCCCTCCTTTCTGTGCTAGTTTTGGACATTTTTACCATTCTTACACAAAACTTTTTTTTTTTCAATTTTCATTTATTTAGTTCTTATTTTGTAGCTGCTGACTTTAATATCAGGGCTCTTACCTGTTCAGGCATTCATCAGTGACCTTACCCGAGCTGATTCTTCAATCGGCTATTGGGTGCCAGCGCCGCCATCTTGACTAAGGGAAACCAGCAGTGCAGCTTCACGGCCAGTTTCCCACTGCGCATGCACTAAGAGAACTGTGCTTTATGAATGGGCCACAGTCTCCTGGGACCTGTGAAGTGTCCCAGAAGACTGTGGGGGAAGGAGGGGGGTAAAACTTCAAGCGTAGTTTGCTGTGGCGAACTTAGCCAGAAGTGGGAGCGGGTACCTATCAAAACCAAGTACCCCACTCGTCCCTTTTGGTGCCAACTGTGTCAGCGGAGGGGGGCAGACAAGCAGATCTCCCCCTTTTGGGTGGAGCTCCACTTTAACTCATACATCTTGAGCCTCCTAACAGTTACAAGAATACTCCAGTTTAAAACTGGCAATTAAAGGAGAAGTATGGGGCTTTAAAAAAACTGTAGCTGTCCTCCACTGACTCTATGCCTGAGAACTGACCGATCACATGACCATTGATCGCTCTGTTCTTAGTCAGCTCTAAACAGAGAGTGGTGACTGGCCCCTCTGGCCCTCACTGTATCACTGGGCAGGAGTGGGGGCTGGCTGAGAGCTGGAGACAGCTGTCAATCCGGCATCTGGGTGGATCCTGACAAAATGGTCAAGATCCTTCCAGAGCCTGGACCAGTTCTGTGATGTCAGCCAACAGCAGGCTTTAGCACGCTGTCGGCTGATTTTGGGTCACAGGAGTTCAAAAGTAAGTGTCCTCCTGTGACCCAAAAGAGAAGTGTAGCCCAACAATTTTTGGTCATACTTCTCTTTTAATATTTTTATGACCAGAGGACATTGGTGCCTTGATACTCAGGCCAAATACAGCAGGACCCC
Source organism: Lithobates clamitans (assembly GCA_037952925.1). Classification (NCBI taxonomy): domain Eukaryota; kingdom Metazoa; phylum Chordata; class Amphibia; order Anura; family Ranidae; genus Lithobates; species Lithobates clamitans. The sequence continues at coordinate 2,264,291 of JBBGZY010001542.1, forward strand.
GCTATCATGGTACACATTGGAACCAATGACAAAGTTGGAGGAAGTTGGAATGTCCTAAAAAACTATTTCATGGACTTGGGAGCTATATTAAAGAAAAGGACCTCAAAAGCTGTACTCTCAGAAATACTTCAAGGCACACCAAGACAGCAGGTGATTAGGAAAGTTCACAAGTAGCTGAATAATTGGTGCATGAAGGAGGGTTTTGGGTTCCTGGAAAAAAACTGGGTTGATTTTTGGTCAGTTACTAGCCCTATAGCAGACATGGACTGCACCTAAATGGGGGGGGGGGGGGGGGGGTGTGCAGCTCTATTGAGGGAAAAAGTGGCCAAAAAAGTATAGGAACTTTTAAACTAGGATCAGAGGAAGCTTTGATAGTGAACATGAGGGATGACATTACTTACGAGGCGAGGGAGAAGGTGGAATCCTATTTTTGGCTGAATTCAACATGAAAACTGTAATGCCCCGTACACACGGTCGGATTTGTGTGATCAGTAAATGTGTGATAGTACCTTGTTGTCGGAAATTCCGACCGTGTGTAGGCTCCATCACACATTTTCCATCGGATTTTCCGACACACAAAGTTTGAGAGCAGGCTATAAAATTTTCCGACAACAAAATCCGTTGTCGGAATTTCCGATCGTGTGTACACAAATCCGACGCACAAAGTACCACGCATGCTCAGAATAAATAAAGAGATGAAAGCTATTGGCTACTGCCCCGTTTATAGTCCCGACGTACGTGTTTTACATCACCGCGTTCAGAATGATCTTCCGACAACTTTGTGTGACCGTGTGTATGCAAGACAAGTTTGAGCCAACATCCGTCAGAAAAAATCCTAGGATTTTGTTGTCGGAATGTCCGATCAATGTCCGACCGTGTGTACGGGGCATAAGAAGAGGAGGACCTCAGTAATGTAAAGAGTAGTCAGAAGATTCCATAATATTAAAGTTAAACTCCGTCCAGGAACTATTTTGCCCAACTAAGTTTTGCCACTCCTCTTTAGGTAGCCAGCCAAGTAGATAGAAAAAAAAAAAAAAACTAAACTAAATGGGCCTAATACTTACCAGAATCTGTAGGTATGTGACAAGTGAGGTTAAAACCTTCATGACTACAGAGTAGAAGTGGCCTTCTTTGGGTGCCCACATACCTTCTGTGTGACTTGGACACTTTTCACTAGGTCCATCAGCGTGGTCCTCAAGACTCTAGTGGAAGCATTATGACATCACTGGTTAGCAGCCCGGCTGTAGTGGTGGATCCCCAGACTTCACTCCTGGAAAAGGACTTGTGGAGGATCAAGTGATGGTGAGTTAAAAAAAGGCTTTGGAAAACCTTTTTCTTTTAAAATTTTTAATGGGTGGGAGGGGGAAAGGTATAAGTGATAGGGGAGTAATTTGGCCGGAGATCAGCTTTAAATATTTTTTTTTTAAATCTCATACAATTTAATTGCCTTGTGATAAAAATGGTGTAATTAATCTTATTATATCTCACATTTGTGCCAATTTACACATTATGTTTATAGTTTACTTTCTCAGTCAGGGTCACAGAGCGGACACGGACTGACCACTGACAGGCTGGGGTAAAGTCTTACTGGAAATCAGATGAACAAACAGTTTCCAAATGGGAAACAAGTACTTCTTTAATGGTGTTCTATAAATGAAAAGACCCAGCGCAACACAGAAACCCTATAGAGGACATAAATATTTACATTTTGTGAATTTTTAATAAGTCAATCGTGTCTTCAAGTAAAATTGTGTCTCAATAGTGGAAATCCAGTATCATAATTTATCACCAACAATGGATATACTTTCATGTAAATTATTTATATTTAATAGTAATTTTCCCAATAGAACACGCGCTTTGATCAAAGGCAAGAATGTTCCAATGAAAAGAAAATAACAAAATAAAGAAAAATAAATAGTTTAATTTTTCATGTTAAGCCAAAAGCTTATTCTAAAGTAATTGCAGTTTTGTGGTTATTATAAACAGGAAGAAATACAATGTGCAATATCCACATGTCATCTCTGACCAAACTAATACATCTTTCAGAATATAAAAAAGGCTGAAGATACTTACTTTGTACTTTAATTGTCCTTTGTAGTGCACATTGGATGACACTGCATTCTCCATGCTTTTATGTGATATCTGTTTCTGATTTTTGAGTCTTTTTTTTTTTTGGTTATGCGTCCAACTGAGAGTTTGTTTTGCAGAATTAAACAGAAATGTTAATCAAATGAAGTATAATCCTTTAAATCTTCAGCATGAGAGCTGTGACCCTGGTTTTGGAGATGGTTCAGAGTCAGACACATACGAGATAGATAGAAAGGAGGGTGTGATAAAGGCTAAAGGAAGAATATGCGAATATATCATATGGGACTTGTTTACAAAATCTTTTTGTATTGAAGGTGTGGACAGATAATGAGATCGATGATGATGATCTGATCTTTCCTTGGCTAATGCATTTGTGTATATAAATGCTGCAATTTATTCTGGGAAATATATCTTGCGTCCGCACAACTAAAACAATTTAAAGTTATTTAAAAATATGGAAACCATATTTTACCATTGAGAGAAAAGCACTGGAAGAATGCCTTCCTATGTTTTAAAGTATATGTTAAGCCATGTTTTTATTTCTAGGCTCTGAGGAAGAAGGTATTCCTTTGAAACACATCAGCCAGTAGCGGTCCTGATATCCTCCCCTTTGCCATCTGGGGACCGTTGGTTTCAGGACTGATTGCCACAAATAGGTGACTCGTATAAGCAATATTTATCCACATGTTTGTGAGTAGTTTTTACTTTGTTTTTATTAATACATTTATTTGGGATAAAGCACGAGGCTGGTGCACCCTCTTTTTAAATATTTTTTCGTTTTGCATACACAGTGGGGACGGAAAGTTTCACTCTTTGTTATATTGCAGCCATTTGCTAAAATCATTTAAGTTCATTTTTTTTCCTCATTAATGTACACACAGCACCCCATATTGACAGAAAAACACAGAATTGTTGACATTTTTGCAGATTTATTAAAAAAGAAAAACTGAAATATCACATGGTCCTAAGTATTCAGACCCTTTGCTCAGTATTTAGTAGAAGCACCCTTTTGATCTAATACAGCCATGAGTCTTTTTGGGAAAGATGCAACAAGTTTTTCACACCTGGATTTGGGGATCCTCTGCCATTCCTCCTTGCAGATCCTCTCCAGTTCTGTCAGGTTGGATGGTAAACGTTGGTGGACGGCCATTTTTAGGTCTCTCCAGAGATGCTCAATTGGGTTTAAGTCAGGGCTCTGGCTGGGCCATTCAAGAACAGTCACGGAATTGCTGTGAAGCCACTCCTTCGTTATTTTAGCTTGTCTTGTTCACTTTCCTAACACAGCCTGGCGCTCGCAGGTCACCGTTTTTGACACCGATTAGAGCCTAATCAGGTGCTTCAAAAACAGCCCCCGCCGTTGCAATTCAGGCGTCCGAAAAGGGGCCGGATGCCTGAATGGGGGGGCGGCCATGGATAGATTCATGCAATGCATGAATCTATCCATAGTGGACAGAGAGGGTGACAGGATGCGTTTTTTTTTCAAAATTGTCGCTCTTTTTTTGTTTATAGCGCAAAAAATAAAAACCGCAGACGTGATCAAATGTAAGCAAAAAGTTCCGCGCTAGAAGCACAAAAGGATAAGCAGCAGTAAACAGTGTGACAACACCAAAAGCAGAAAAAAATATATATAAACTGCGCTAAACAAAGGTTATATGTGTTGAGGTGGATAAATAATGTGATCTATCACCAACAAAAAACAAAAAAAAAAAGGTTGTCAAAATACACAAATCAAATGAATAAAGTCCAAATTTCCCACGTGGTAGGTATTCAATATAAATGTGAAATGCTGATCCAAAATGAGCTATGATTGCTTTTACCAGAACTCCAAAGAAATATGCGGATGGCAAAAAAACCCTTGCCGGGGCCTCTGGGGTATTGGACCAAACAGCACCGTCCGTGGTCAGATCAAAGTCCCCTCAATGGATACAGGATAAAGCAAACACAAGAAAAAAGACTGGCCATAGTGTAGTATGTTAAATGCTGGACATGGACATACGAACATACCAATCACCCAGGTGTGCACATATAAACAACCAAAAAACAGGGGGAGAGGGAAGTGAAAAACCCCACCACCGTGGCTGTAGATTGTGCTTACCGACTCACAGTGATACACAGGCTTTTAATAGGTTAAGAGCTGACATATAGCTGGCAAGAAGCACCTTGATAAGTCCTCATTACACGAAGTCCACATCGTCAGTATACCACCCAGAATAGAATAATAAACTCTCCATGGTGAAGTACGTTTTAAAAGTAGATTTAATAAACAAAGTATTGCACTTACATAATAAAAGCACTTAATATCGCATCAGTAAATGTCGCCGGCCGGCATACAAGCATGGAAGCGAAGCTCGTCCTACTTCCTGGTCTCGTGGTAGCGTCGCTGCGTGCGTACCCCAACGTACTTCACCATGGAGAGTTTATTATTCTATTCTGGGTGGTATACTGACGATGTGGACTTCGTGTAATGAGGACTTATCAAGGTGCTTCTTGCCAGCTATGTGTCAGCTCTTAACCTAATAAAAGCCTGTGTATCACCGTGAGTCGGTAAGCACAATCTACAGCCACGGTGGTGGGGTTTTTCACTTCCCTCTCCCCCTGTTTTTTGGTTGTTTATATGTGCACACCTGGGTGATTGGTATGTTCGTATGTCCATGTCCAGCATTTAACATACTACACTATGGCCAGTCTTTTTTCTTGTGTTTGCTTTATCCTGTATCCATTGAGGGGACTTTGATCTGACCACGGACGGTGCTGTTTGGTCCAATACCCCAGAGGCCCCGGCAAGGGTTTTTTTGCCATCCGCATATTTCTTTGGAGTTCTGGTAAGAGCAATCATAGCTCATTTTGGATCAGCATTTCACATTTATATTGAATACCTACCACGTGGGAAATTTGGACTTTATTCATTTGATTTGTGTATTTTGACAACCTTTTTTTTGTTTTTTGTTGGTGATAGACGTGATCAAATACCACCAAAAGAAAGCTCTAATTGTGGGGAAAAAAAAGGATGTCAATTTTGTTTGGGTACAACGTCGCACTACCGCCTAATTGTCAGTTAAAGCAACGCAGTGCCGAATCGCAAAAAGTGTTCTGGTCAGGAAGGGGGTAAATTGTTCCGGGGCTGAAGTGCTTAAAGTGTGACATGTTAGGTGTCTATTTACTCGACATAACATCATCTTTCACATTATACAAAAAAATCAGGCTAGTGTTTTTGTTTTTTTTATTCATGAAACACGTTTGAAAAAATTGATGCGCATATACCGTGTAACATAAAAAGTTGCCACCACCACCATTTTATTCCCTAGGGTGTCTGCTAAAAATATATATATATCATGTTTGGGGGTTTTGAGTAAATTTCTAGCAAACAAAATTATGATTTTTACATGTAGAAGAGAGGTGTCAAAATTGACCTGGGTAGCAAGGGGTTAATTATCATAAGTAAGTAATATACAAACAGTTATTATATATTGTTTTTAAGGTAATTTACTATATTTTTTAAATCTGTACTCAAGCAGGTGGCTTAACGGACAAATTACTAAAGTTTGAAGCTATAACTTCAAACCAATAATTTCACAGTAAATAGATAAATAATAAATCAATATGTTATAACATATATAGCATAATAATATATTATTTAGCTTGATTAAAAAAGTATAGGTGCCACTGATGGGCCAATCAATGCCCATCAGTGCCACCTAACAGTGCTGCCTATCAGTGGCACCTACCAGTGCCCATCAGTGCCACCATAAGTGCCCATAAGTGCCACCTATCAGTGCCACCTATCAGAGGCATCCATCATTGCCCATCAGTCCCAACTCTCAGTGCCACCTATCAGTGCCCATCAGTGCCACCTATCAGTGCCCAACAGTTTGGCTACCTAACCCCCAAATTTGGGGTCTCTGTGAACCCAGGTCTCCGAGCTACGACCCTAATATATTATTTAGCTTGATTAAAAAAGTATAGGTGGCACTGATGGGCCAATCAGTGCCCATCAGTGCCACCTATCAGGGCTGCCTATCAGTGGCACCTACCAGTGCCCATCAGTGCCACCCATAAGTGCCACCAATCAGTGCCACCTATCAGAGGCATCCATCATTGCCCATCAGTGCCAACCATCAGTCCCAACTCTCAGTGCCACCTATAAGTGCCCATCAGTGCCACCTATCAGTGCCCAACAGTTTGGCTACCTAACCCCCAAATTTGGGGTCTCTGTGAACCCAGGTCTCCGAGCTACGACCCCCGAAGCTTAAATTTGTATTTATTTTTTTACTTTTTTAATGTCTATGGCAGGTGAGGCTCTGCCTCACCTGCCTCCCCTGATGCACATCCCTGCACCACCCTCTCAACAGCATGCAACAAACATGTTAAGTTGAAAATTGACACTGGTGCCAAATGCAATGTCATGTCCTTATCCACATTGCAGAGCATTGACCCAAAGCTGGAATTGATCAGTCAAATAAAGTAAACCTGATAGCTTATGGCGGTCAAACAATTCAGACACTGGGCACTTCTACCTTGGATCTATCAGAGGACAAGCTGCTATTCTACATTGTGGATAGAAAGGTTAAGAGCCTGCTAGGCTTCCCAGACAGCATGCGCTTAAATCTTATCCAACCCAGAAGTACAAGCAGTACAACAACAGGCTCCTGAGATGACCGATTATGGGGACTTATTTTGAACTGACACTGTTGATAAGCTTCCAGTCATGTATCACATGCGCTTAGATGAAATGGTACAGCCTACTGTGTGTGCCCCTCGAAGGATCCCACTGGCTATAAAAGACAAAGTCTTGCAAGAGTTGGAAAGGATGACTTAGAAAAAGTGCCAGTGATAATAGAACATTACAAAGGTACCTACGTCCTGACTAGACTGTGCATCATTGCACCAGTGCAGGAGGCTACCCCCTGGGTGTCTGCCATGGCAGCAGTAATCAAGAAAGATGGCACTGTCCGCTTATGCATTGATTCTGTGCACCTCAATAAGGCTTTCCTGAGGCCTTATCACCCATTAAAAACTGTAGAGCAAGTGATCGCTTACATGCCACAGGCAAGGGTCTTCAGCATTCTAGATGCAAAATGTGGATTCTGGCAAATCCCTCTGGATGAGGAATCATCATTACTCACAACATTTATGACCCCATTTGGGAGATACAAATGCTTAGGGATGCCATATGGAATTTCAGCTGGAAGCAAAGTTAGTATGGAACAGCTCTTTGCTGGACAGCCATGTGAAATAGTCGTGGATGATATCTTGATTTGGGGATCCTCCGTTGAGGAACATGACAATCAACTTAAATGCGTACTAGACTGTGTCAGGGCCATCAATATGCAGCTCAACCCTACCAAATGTTGCTTCAGGGTCTCAGAGGTGTCATATGTTGGACACCTTCTCACGGATCAAGGTGTCAAGCCTGACCCAGAAAAAAAACAAGGCCATCCATCAAATGCCTGCTCCAGAGGACAAACACGGATTGCAAAGGTTTCTTGGCATGACCAATTATCTCTCGAAGTTCAGAGATAACATCTCCACTCCGTCAGCTTCTGCGCCAAAATGCCAACTGGTGTTGGACTGAACAACATGCTGCTGCTGTGGATACATTGAAAGCACACCGCCTGTTAAAATGCAGCATTATTTGACAAGTACAGAATCACAGTATATATAAAATAATATGCAAAGTGGTTGGAGGGAAGCTTCAGAATGGCAAACAGGTTTTTATTACAAATTATGTGAGCAGACTGCAGTTTCTCTTTAACCATTTCCTGCCCGGCCTATAACAGAATGAAGGCCAGGAAGTGGTTCTGTTATCCTGACTGGGCGTCATGTGACGTCCAGCAGGATAACATGCCGGCACCCCCACAGGGGCGCGCAGCGTGGCAATCGCGAGTGCGGCATGTCAGTCTGACACTCCACATCTCCGATCGTGATAAGAAGCCTCTGACAGAGGCTTCTTACCACGTGATCAGCTGTGACCAATCACAGCTGATCATCGCGAGAGCCAGGAAGTGCCGGTAAACGTCATTACTCAGTTCGCGCTGACAGGGAGAGCCGCCGACCGTCTCTCCCTGTCAGAGGGGGGGTCTCTGTGCTGATAATCAGCACATTGATTATCAGCACAGCCCCATCAGATGTGCCAATCAGCTGCCAATCAGTGCCCAGCAGTGCCCCAATAATAAAGTCTGCCAGTGCTCACCACAGTGCCAATAAGTGCCCATCACAGTGCCAATCAGAGCCCACCACAGTGCCATTCAGTGTCCATCACAGTGCCAATAAGTGCCCAGCATTAATACCTGTCAGTACCTGCCCAATCAGTGCTGCCCATCAGTGCCATCTATTAGTGTCCATCAATGCCACCTGTCAGTGCCGCCTATCAGTGCCAATCAGTGCCGCCGGCCAGTGCCCATCAATGCCGCCTATCAGTGCTCATCAGTGCCGCCTGTCAGTGCCCATCAATGCCACCTGTCAGTGCACATTAATGCCGCCTGTCAGTGCCCATCAGTGCTGCATATCAGTGCCGCCTATCAGTGCCCATCAATTCTACATAACAGTGCCTCCTCATCAGTGCCCATCAGTGCCACCTTATCTGTGCCAACTCATCAGTGCCCATCAGTGCCACCTTATCAGTGCCAACTCATCAGTGCCCATCAGTGAAGGAGAAAACAAAATTTTATACCAGAAACAAAGAAAAACTTTTTTTTTTTTTAAATGTCGCTCTTTTTTAGTTTGTTTAGCAAAAAATAAAAACCACAGAGGTGATCAAATACCACCAAACGAAAGCTCTATTTGTGGGAAGAAAATGATAAAAATTTAGTTTGGGTACAGTGTAGTATGACCGCGCAATTGTCATTCAAAGTGCGACAGCACTGAAAGCTCAAAATTGTCCGGGCAGGAAGGGGCGAAAGTGCCTGGTATTGAAGTGGTTAAAGTGGATCTTCAGTCATTTTTTCAACTTTCCATCTATTAAATCTTCTGCCCTTGTTGTTGTTTTAACTTTGGATAGTAAAACATTTTTTTTTTTCTGCCAGTAAATACCTTATACAGCCCACTTCCTGTTTCTTGTCTGGTAAACAGCCTAGGCTTATGACATCATACACAGCTCTCTCTCTCACTCTCGTGATAGTTTGCCAGGAAGGAGGAGGGGGATGAGTCATACAAGGGCCAATGAGAGCTGCGGAGCTGGAGGTGTGCCTCTGTGTGTCTGTGTAAATCCAGCAAGTGAACAGGGAGCAGCTTCAGCTGTCCACAGTTAAAATGGATGCAACCAGACTCAGTGGAGGGAGATTTCTGCAGCATATCTTGCGAGTACAGACGCACAGTATATATAAAATAAAATGCAAAGTGGTTGGAGGGAAGCTTCAGAATAGTAAAGATGTTTTTAAAAGATCCGTAGAAAGTACAGGCCGGAAACTCGACAGCTTCTCCATAGAAAATATTTATTTAACCATTACATCAATGACATCAAAAACATTGACGCGTTTGGGCCTTTGGCCTTCATTAAAGGCTTTTGATGAAGGCCTAAGGCCCAAACGCGTCAGTAGTTTGGATAATGTTATTGTTGTAATGCTTAATTAAATATTTTCGATGGAGATGCTGTCGAGTTGCCGGCCTGTACTTTCTATGGATCTTATGTGAGCTTAATTATCAAGAGCACCGACTACTCTACACACCAACTATACTATATAGCGGTTGAGCTTGGGTGAGTTTTTCTCTTGCTAAAGATGTTTTTATTACAAATTAGGTGAGCAGACTGCAGTTCCCCTTTTGATAATGCATTCAAATGTAACTAAACCCATTCGATTTTAGTTGACTAAAATGTACCGGAGATTTTAGTCGACTAAAATATGACTAAAACAAATACAATTCAGATGCGGCACAGTGGTGTAGTGGATAGCACTTTCACCTAGCAGTAAGAAGGGTCGCTGGTTTGAATCCCAACCACGACACTACCTGCCTGGAGTTTGCATGTTCTCCCTGTGCCTCCGTGGGTTTCCTCCGGGTACTCCGGTTTCCTCCCACACTCCAAAGACATGCTGGTAGGTTAATTGGATCTTGTCTAAATTGTCCCTAGTATGTATGAATGTGAGTTAGGGACCTTAGATTGTAAGCTCCTTGAGGGTAGGGACTGATGTGAATGTACAATGTATATGTAATATATATATAAGCGCTGCGTAAATTGACGGCGCTATATAAGTACCTGAAATAAATAAATGACTAAAATAGGACTAAAACTAAAATGACGTTTTAGTCAAAAGACTATAACTAAAACTAAATCGAAAATTTGATGTTAAAATTTCCACCATGCATTTTAGGCCCTCACCATTCCCCAACATTTTTGCTCTGTTTATCGCAATCATTTCATGAGTCAGATTGTTTTTCAAGTGTTCTTTCCACTTCAAGCCATGTGCAGAAGCTAGCGGCCAAATCTCAGACGGTCAATAGAGAAGAAATGGAAATAGTTGTTGAACATATTGCACCAGAGATACACAACCGTGGCCCCAACCATCTAATCACATTATTCTTGTTAGGAATTTGTTTGCTGACATATGTAAAGCACGGAGCCAATAGCAGCACATGGCTCTGCGGAAGATGGCGCTTCATTGTCAAATTCCCGAAACGTTGCGAATTTTAAACCCCCTCGCTACTTCAAACTTGACATATTCCTACTGACAGTCGACGTGACCGTTGACGAAAATGTAACATTTAAACAATGCCTGCTTGTTTGATGCTAATATAAAACTTTAATTAAGAAAGAAAAAAGCATGTCATTCCTTTAAGTCAGACCCACGATGATGAAAACCAAAACAAATCAAAATATAAAATATAAACCCGAATTTTTATTTACATTCCGTATTGCTAGAAATTATTTTCTTTGGGCCGCGATGTGAGACTGGGGGTCTCTGGTTTTCAGGGCTTGTTTCAGACACTTGCTGAATGCTGATGGCAGCCTGGAAGGCTCCTAGTTTATGTCTAAATACAGCAGGTCCTCTCCGGTGTTTACATTTGGAATAAAGGAATACTATGGATTTGCAGAATTACTGCCAGGAATTCACCGGGAGACCTGGAAAGAGAAAATATAGAACCTACAAGAGAAATTTCAGAAAAGTACTCTATAAATTCTATTTTTTTTTTTTTTTTTTTGTAGACTCCAGATGAAATCATTTGCATGGTTGTTTATTTAATGTGTCAAGCAATATTTGCATAATGTCAGCATGTAAATGTATAAAAATGGTTTCATGTTGATGTAGATTTGTGAACAAGGAAATCCTTTCTTAGGTAGATGTCAAAGTCTGCTCAGTTTTTTGGCCAAGATATTATGAACTACAAATATGCTTTTGGGGAACTGCAGGGTTGAGTGTGCAAACGAGCCATTATATATTAAGCATACCTCCCAACTTTTTGAGATGGGAATAAGGGGCACCTATCAGCAAAAGTATGCAGGCATAGGGCACACCCCTTGCCACGCCCCCTTAACCTCCTTGGCAGTTTTCCCGAGTGTGGCTCGGGGTTAAATTTTAGTACCGTTAGCGGTAACCCCGAGCCACACTCGGGATTGCATTGCAGGATCCTGGTGCAGGTTACTTACCTTGTTCCCAGGATCCTGTGATGTCCCCCGCAGTGTCTGCGGGCTCTGTCCTCCGCCCGATGCCTCTGTGTTCTGGGCTCCGTTTCCTGCGAGTGTTGTGACGCACGGGGGGCGGAGCCCAGCGGCAAACTAAAAAAATAGAAAATTCATAATACATACAGTACACTGCAATCTTACAGATTACAGTACTGTATAAAATCATTTAACTTCCCTTTTGTCCCCAGTGCTTTGTCCAATGCCCTGCATGCAGTTTTATGTTATATATACTGTTCTTTCTGCCTGGAAACTGGAGATTGTCCATAGCAACCAAAAAGTGTCCCTTTACGTCAAAAGTGGTTTTAGCGATACTAAATTAGAACACTTGAAATATTGAGCGATAGTAAATCGTGGGGAAAATAATTTTATTATTATTATATTATTATTTTTTATAATTATTTATAGTTATTTATTATATTATAATTTATGATTTTGTGTTTCAAACTTTATTACACCTGAGATGTCTACTAGACTCTTGTTTGGACAGATATAAGTGTGTTATTGCTAAGAATTACAGGCCTACAATATAAAACGCCAAATTTCAATGCAAAACAATTGTACCGCTTTGAGACTCAAAAATCTGACATAATCATACCGCCAGGGAGGCTACAGGAGAATTGTACAAAAAAACAAGATTGGTTAAACACACAAGTGCTTTTTTTTTACCACTATTGTTCCTTTATATTGGCTTCTGGAATTTACAAATGCAGCAATTTAGAATTTGGATGAAAGGTTTAGCACTGGGAAACACTTTTTGATATATAAAAAGTGCATTTTATATACATCTATATGGATCAGACCAAAATGAAGGACAAATGAGGAGGAAAGACGGACAGAAGGACATTGCTCCAAATCAGGGACAGTCCCTCAAAATCAGGGTCAGTCGGGAGTTATGTATTAAGTACTTTTTCCACGTGTTTCACAAAAAGAATGGACGCAAAGGTCTGGTCTCTGTTTTTGCTTGTGTATACCTGCTATCAACTGTTCACTGAAGCATTTACAGCACATAGCAAATATGGAAGTGGACTTTACACCTTTTCAATTTGTGATATAGCAACAACCTGACTTAACCACTTAAAGGGGTTGTAAACCCTTGTTTAAAAAAAAAAATAAAAAAAAATAAAAAAAAACAAACATGTCATACTTACCTCCACTGTGCAGTTCGTTTTGCACAGAGTGGCCCCGATCATCCTCTACTGGGGTCCCACAGCGGCGTTCCTGGCTTCTCCCCCCCCCGTAACAAGTGTCCACGTTGGAGAAGCGCTCTCCATGGTGGACACCCGTGCAGGAGCACTCCCGAGTCCCGCATCTGTGTCCATTCACACAGAATGCGGGACTCAGCCCCGCCCCCTGGCGCCGCGTCATTGGATTTGATTGACAGCAGAGGGAGCCAATGGCTGCGCTGTTACTGCAGCTGTAGGCATCATTCAGATATAATTTTTTTCCACTCAAAGCCCAGGACATCATATGACGTACTGTGGTATGGAAGTGGTTAAGCCTAGTGCACACGGGCCAAATATTGGGTGGCAGTCAATCGGTCAGTCAATAGAAACCGGCCGACATTCAGCTTTTGTGTACTGCAGCCAGTCCAACAGAAGCCAGCCATTCGTCCGGCTTCTGTAGAAGGGACATGACCGAAAAATTTCTGCCGATTGGCTCCCGATTAGCGTTCTTAGCCAATGTCTGAGAGAGCTGACCAGAGTGTTCTGGGGGAGTGTTAGCACAGCAGCTCCAACCTAAGCTGTCAGGTTTTTTTTTTCGTTCAGCCTTCTAACTTGAACGAAAAAAAAAATGGTAGTGTGTATGAGGCTTTAGTCTTTGAGTGAGTAAAATTATCCTTCAGTAAAGTACAAGGCTGTGTGTTGAGGGGCAAGAGAGGTGAATTACCAATCAGCAGATGGAGTAAGATCTTTTCTATGGCGGAGGATGAAATTTGGGTCCACCACCATGTGAGGGTGCAGTGGTGTTTTCCTGCCCTGGAAGAGCACAATATTTGTGTCTATGTTTATCCAGGGGCAGCTATGATATTCTAGAGGGGAAAATAGAGAGAGAGACGGACAAAGAGAGTGGTCCTGATTCCAATGCTTCCTGTATTCACAAAACTTTGTAGGTTTGCTCCGGTAGTGAACCAATAACAGGTTGTTGAGTCAAGTAAACAAGTGTTTCCTCCAGGTGCCCCATCCAAAAGAGCATGGGCCAAGAATAGGAAAAACGGGTAGGAAGCATGTCAGCGATTGGTGGCCGATGAGTACGGGATTACACATCAAGAGATTGGCAATGTCTTCCTACCTTGAGTACTTCTCCAGTTATGGACAGCTGATGCAGTATATACTAACAGCCTTTCTCAACCTTTTTGCACCTGAGAAGCCCCTTTAATTATTTGAAAGTCTCAGCAGTGGCGGCTGGTGATAAAAAAATTTGGGGGGGGGGTGGGGGGAGCGCAAACAAACTCCTCCAGGTCCTTACCTGCAAACAGAGCCTAACTGGACTGAATAAGGTGGTGATGTAAAAGATAGATAGATAGATAGATAGATAGATAGATAGATAGATAGATAGATAGATAGATAGATAGATAGATAGATAGATAGATAGATAGATAGATAGATAGATAGATACCCTGTTTCCCCGAAAATAAGACCTAGCGTGATCGTCGGTGATGGCTGCAATATAGACCCTACCTGTCAGAGAGGTTACCTGGTTGGGCGCCGGTGCGCGCCGGGGCGCGTTGGTGCTCGTGTCTCCGTGCGTGCTGGGGCGCGTGTCCCAGGGGGCGCTGGCGTGCCCAGTCTGACCAGCCGTGGCATGCGGGGTGGCGTCCGGGCGGATGTGCGTACGCGCGTTCGCGCTAGCGTGCGTCCGCGCTGAAGTGCGTTCGCGCTAGTGCATGTTTGCCTATGGGCGTTACCGCGGGCGTGCCCGGTGGCGTTGGTGTGCGCGCTGGCGTCGGGGGCGCGCTCGGGCGTGTGCGGGGGCGCGCGGCGCTTTGGCGAATCGGCGTACGCACGTGCGCGGCGTTTTGGCGCCAATCAGCCTATTTAGGCCTGCCTCTGCCCCTGTTCGGTGCTGCCTGATCAACAGCTCTGTGTCTTGTTCCTGTGATCCTCCCTGTGTTCCTGTGTTCCCGAAGTTTGACCTGTTGTGACCCGGCTTGCCTTTGGACCTCCCTTGATTGCTGCCTGAACCCGACCCCGGCTTGTTTGACCTTGTTACTGCCTGCTCCTCTTGTACCGTTGCTGCCAGCCTGCTGCCGACCTCTGCCTGTGTGTGACCACGCTGTCTAACTCCTGCTCAGCGTCAGTTCCAGCCTACCTGAAGCTCTACCAGTTGCCAGTCCAAACCATCCAGCTCCAGGACTCCACATCAGGCCCTCATACCACTCCGCATTCGTGGGCCTCCTGTTTACTCTACCAGGGGCCCCGAATCGGATACGTAAGGGAGCCTACCCTCTGCCCAAGCGGACTCACCTGTCTGGTAAGTGTGGGACCTGACAGTATCAGGCAGCCATGACTGAGTCCGGGCAGGGGGCCTCCCCCATGGATGAACTGTGTAGGCACCTAGCGGGCCTCACTCAAGCCGTTAAAAATCTGCAAGAAGGCTACACCAGATTGGAAGGGCAGGTCCAGGCCCTCTCAGCCTCTCCTTCAGGAGCAGCGTCCAATGCGACTTCAGCACCCTCTGTAGTGATGCTACCACCAGAGCCCAGAGTACCACCACCCGAGAAGTTTTCAGGAGATCGCAGCAAGTTCCAAGCGTTCCGCAACGCTTGCGAACTGTATTTTGCCCTGCAACCCCGTACATTCTCCCTGGAAGCTACTAAAGTGGGGTTCATCATATCCTTGCTGACTGGCGAACCTCAAACCTGGGCCCACAATCTGCTGAAACAAAAGGCTCAATCCCTTGATTCCGTGAGTGACTTCTTCCTAGCCATGTCCCAACTATATGAGGACCCTCAGTTAATGGCAACGGCTGAAGCCAATTTGCATTCTCTCCAACAAGGTCGCAGAGCGGCTGAAGATTACGCCGTGGAGTTTAGGCGTTGGAGTGCCGACACGGAGTGGAATGACGCTGCCTTGCGTCACCAATATCGGCTGGGATTATCTGACCCTCTAAAGGACGAGCTGGCACGAGTGGGGGTTCCCCAGACACTAGAGGAACTCATCAATTTATCTATCCAAATTGACCGTCGCCTCAGGGAAAGACGCTCTGAAAGGTCAGTTGGTCATCCACGTCTTGCCTGGATGTTGCCTAGGGTCCCTAGTGCCCCGCACCAAGCTCCATTGGTCCCATCCGCTTCTGCCCAGGAAGGCTCGGAGCCTATGCAGTTGGGACTGCTCCGTCCCTCTCTTACCCCAGAAGAGAAGACCCGAAGACGCACACTCAACCTGTGCTTGTACTGTGGAGAGCCCGGTCATTTTGCAAGAGCATGCCCCAATAAGAAGCGTAAGTGTCTACCGTCTTCCTCATTGTGTGCACCTGTCCTACCTAGTACCGGTAGCCATTTAACACTCTCCATTGTCTTGCAGTTACCTGGAAGGAGCATCCCAGTACCGGTCATCGTTGATTCCGGGGCATGCAGTGGATTTATTGACCGGACCTTCATTAAGAACCATCATATTCCTATTCAAACCAAGGCTCAGGGGTTAGCAGTTTTCTTAGCGGATGGTTCCTCTCTCAGCTCCGGCCCTGTTACCCAGGAAACTGTTCCTCTACTGGCCACCATTGGCCCGGAACACCAGGAACTTTTACGCTTGGATGTCATCTCCTCTCCCCTCTTCCCAATTATCTTAGGAATGCCCTGGCTACAGGCTCACAATCCCAGTATCAACTGGTCCACAGGCGAAATACAGTTTTCATCGGAATATTGCAAGCAACACTGCCTACAAGGAACCCCTATGGCCTCCTCTCATTGCCTATACCTAGACTCAGAAGTCAAGTCTCATCAAATTCTTCCTGAACCTTACCGAGATTTCTTGGATGTCTTTAGCAAAAAGGGGGCAGAAACTCTTCCAGTACACAGACCCTATGACTGCCCGATAGAACTCTTACCAGGAACTGAAGTTCCTTTCGGGAGGATTTTTCCGTTGACTGAGCAGGAGTTGGGCACCTTGAAGGTCTATATTGACGAGAACCTGAAGAAAGGATTCATTCGTCCCTCTACTTCTCCAGCAGGGGCAGGCATCTTTTTCGTAGAGAAGAAGGATCACTCCCTACGTCCCTGCATCGACTACAGGGAGCTCAATAAAATTACTGTAAAAAACAGATACCCGCTACCGCTGGTTCCTGAATTGTTTCAGAGACTAGGATCTGCTACTGTTTTCACCAAGCTGGATCTCCGTGGAGCCTACAATCTAATCCGTATAAGAGAGGGGGACGAATGGAAGACGGCCTTCCGTACTCGATTTGGGCACTACGAGTACCTCGTTATGCCCTTTGGTCTGTGCAACGCGCCGGCCACTTTCCAGCACTTTGTTAATGACGTTTTTCGGGACTTTCTTGACCTATTTGTCATTGTTTACCTAGATGATATCCTGGTTTTCTCTGCTTCCCTGACTGATCACCGCAAACACGTACGAAATGTACTCACCCGGCTCAGACAACATGGGCTTTACGCCAAGCTCGAAAAGTGTGAGTTCGAGCGTCAATCCATCCAGTTCCTAGGCTTGGTCATTTCCCCTGACGGTATCAAGATGGATCCGCAAAAGGTATCCGCTATCTTGGATTGGCCTGCACCTATAGACAAGAAGGGAGTACAACGCTTTATTGGCTTTGCTAATTTCTATAGGAAGTTCATTAAAGGATTCTCTTCAATTATCACTCCCATTACGGGACTTATCAAACAAGGAACCCGGTTCTGCTGGACCCCTCAGGCGCAAGCGGCCTTCGAAAGACTCAAAGCTCTGTTTACGTCAGCTACTATCCTCAAGCATCCCAACCCTGCCTTACCCTTCGTCCTGGAAGTAGACGCTTCCGAAGTCGCGGTGGGAGCCGTGCTCTCACAAAGACAAGGTGCCAAAGCACTCCTGTACCCTGTGGGATTTTTCTCACGAAAACTCTCCCCTTCCGAGAGAAATTATGATGTGGGAGATCGGGAACTTCTTGCCATTAAAGCAGCCCTGGAGGAATGGCGCTATCTCCTGGAAGGTGCAGCTCACCCCATTTTGGTCTACACGGACCATAAGAACCTAGAATACTTAAGGACAGCCAAGAGGCTGAAACCCCGGCAGGCCAGATGGGCACTTTTTTTTTCCCGATTCATCTTCCACATCACCTACAGGCCGGGATCCAAGAATGTCAAATCCGATGCCCTTTCCCGGATGTTTCTCGATTCTGAGAAGACCCTGTCTCCGGACACCATTCTCCCCTCTGGGAATTTCCTGATCTTACAGGAGGATCTAATTTCCCAGATCAGACGATCCTCTATGGGAATGTCACCACCGGCTGAAGCTTGTACCAAAGATGGTCTGTTCTGGTATAAAGATAAAATCGTGGTCCCTGAGGAGCTAAAGGTACGAGTATTAAGCCTATGCCATGACCACAAATTGGCCGGTCACTTCGGCACACGGAAGACAATTGATCTTGTCCAACGCACCTTTTGGTGGCCCCACCTGACCAAGGATTGCAAGGAATATGTCGAGTCCTGTAATACCTGCGCCAGAAGCAAGAGTAGCCGGGCAAGAGCTTGGGGTCTGTTGAGACCACTACCAGTCCCAGAGAGACCATGGGCCATGATTTCAATGGACTTTATTGTCGAACTCCCTCCATCAGAAGGCTTTTCTTCCATTTTCGTTGTAGTAGACAGGCTTTCTAAAATGGCTCACTTCCTCCCCATGAAGGGTACCCCTTCGGCTATAGAGACTGCTACCATCTTTATTAAGGAGATCATCAGATTGCATGGAGTACCAATCAATATAGTTTCTGACAGAGGTGTCCAGTTTACCTCCAGATTCTGGAGAGCTCTTTGTGGTGCCCTGGAAATCGAATTATCATTCTCTTCGGCTTATCATCCCCAGTCAAATGGTCAAACTGAGAGGACGAACCAGACCTTGGAGCAGTATCTCCGCTGTTTCTCTGCATTCTCGCAGGATGATTGGGCTTCCCTGCTTCCCATTGCGGAGTTCTCGTACAACAATTCACTACACTCAGCGACCAATCAGTCACCATTTTATGCCAATTATGGTTTCCACCCATCCTTCTTACCTGGATCTATCCCCGAATGTCCTGTTCCTGCAGTATCCAAAACTTTGGACTTTTTCTCAAACAACAACAAGTTGCTGCAGGATACCATGACTAAAGCTCAAGAAGACTATAAGAAAATTTTTGACAGGAAGAGACGGGGAGAACTTGTTTTGGAAGCGGGCAATTCTGTCTGGTTATCCACTACTAACCTTAAGTTGGCCTGTCCGTCCAAGAAACTGGGCCCTAAATATTTGGGTCCTTTTCCAATTAAGAGAAAAGTCAACAATGTGGCATACGAACTTGAACTTCCTAACTCCCTGAGGATACACCCAGTCTTCCACGTGTCCCTCTTGAAGCCGGTTACCCCCAACTCTTTTTCTGGCCGTAGTATTGGGCCACCTGAACCTATCTTGGTTAACGGTGAGGAGGAGTTCGAGGTGGAAGCAATTTTAGATTGCAGAAGGAGACGCAATCAGACTCAATATCTGGTAAAATGGAGGGGCTACGGACCCGAAGACAACTCATGGGAGCCAGAAAGTAACCTGCATGCTAGAAAACTTCTTCAGTCTTTCAAAACCTCTCATGCCGCAAAGATGGCCCAGCTAGGCATCCGGAGTCTGCCCTTGAGAGGGGGGCACTGTCAGAGAGGTTACCTGGTTGGGCGCCGGTGCGCGCCGGGGCGCGTTGGTGCTCGTGTCTCCGTGCGTGCTGGGGCGCGTGTCCCAGGGGGCGCTGGCGTGCCCAGTCTGACCAGCCGTGGCATGCGGGGTGGCGTCCGGGCGGATGTGCGTACGCGCGTTCGCGCTAGCGCGCGTCCGCGCTGAAGTGCGTTCGCGCTAGTGCATGTTTGCCTATGGGCGTTACCGCGGGCGTGCCCGGTGGCGTTGGTGTGCGCGCTGGCGTCGGGGGCGCGCTCGGGCGTGTGCGGGGGCGCGCGGTGCTTTGGCGAATCGGCGTACGCACGTGCGCGGCGTTTTGGCGCCAATCAGCCTATTTAGGCCTGCCTCTGCCCCTGTTCGGTGCTGCCTGATCAACAGCTCTGTGTCTTGTTCCTGTGATCCTCCCTGTGTTCCTGTGTTCCCGAAGTTTGACCTGTTGTGACCCGGCTTGCCTTTGGACCTCCCTTGATTGCTGCCTGAACCCGACCCCGGCTTGTTTGACCTTGTTACTGCCTGCTCCTCTTGTACCGTTGCTGCCAGCCTGCTGCCGACCTCTGCCTGTGTGTGACCACGCTGTCTAACTCCTGCTCAGCATCAGTTCCAGCCTACCTGAAGCTCGACCAGTTGCCAGTCCAAACCATCCAGCTCCAGGACTCCACATCAGGCCCTCATACCACTCCGCATTCGTGGGCCTCCTGTTTACTCTACCAGGGGCCCCGAATCGGATACGTAGGGAGCCTACCCTCTGCCCAAGCGGACTCACCTGTCTGGTAAGTGTGGGACCTGACACTACCCCCCAAATAAGCCCTACCCTGTTTCCCCGAAAATAAGCCCTACCCTGAAAATAAGACCTACAAGAACTTTAACTAGGGCTTATTTGGGGGGTAGGGCTTATATTGCAGCCATCACCGACAATCACGCTAGGTCTTATTTTCGGGGAAACAGGGTAGATAGATAGATAGATAGATATATAGATAGATAGATAGATAGATAGATAGATAGATAGATAGATAGATAGATAGATAGATAGATAGATAGATAGATAGATAGACAGACAGACAGATATGCATTGGGTAAATTGCCATCAGAAAGGCTTGAAGCATCACCTGAATATGGATAGCCTGAAGACACAAGCAGAGGAAACTACATCTCCCAGCATGCACTATCATCCTGCCAGGCCATGCTGGGACTTGTGATGCCCCAGCAGCTGGGGGTGCCCAGGTGAAGCCCATTGCTCTGATCCCCAGGCTGTCCCTATGATGAGATCATTGAGGAGTGGGCCCCTGGGGTCAGTGTGCAGGGCCCCCAGTGATGCCACAGAGCCCCATCCTGGAAGAGGTTTCTCCTCCTGGCCGAACAAGAAGCGGGGCCCCCCTGTCCAATCAGGTTTTAGGAGCTGCTTCCTGGCCGGGAGAAGAAGCAGGAAGACATTAGCGAATAGTAATTTTCTATTATACCACAACTGGGTGGGCTCAGGGCGCAGTACTCTATGCCCCAAGCCTCAGGCTCTAATCACATGCTTCTAAAAAAAATAAAAACATTGAAATTGAAACAAAGCAAGGTCCATAAAGACATGGGTGAGCGAGTTTGGGGTGGAGGAAGTTTACTGACCTCAACCTGATAGCACACCTTTGGGATGAATTAGAGCGGAGACTGTGAGCCAGGCCTTCTTGTCCACATCAGTGCCTGACCTCACAAATGCGCTTCTGGAAGAATGGTCAAACCTTCCCATAGACACACTCCTAAACCTTGTGGACAGAGTTGAATCTGTTAAAGCCGCAAAGGGTGGGCCAACTCAATATTGAACCCTACGGACTAAGATTGGGATGTCATTAAAGTTCATGTGCGTGTAAAGGCAGGCGTCCCAATACTTTTGCTAATATAGTGTAAGCTGATAGGCTATCATGCAGAGCTGCACCAGATTTTTTACTCTCCAGTTTTAGTAAATCAACCTCAATGTGTTATATAGCACTGTCTTTATTGGGGACATTGTCACAAATATTTGCACATAAATTGTGTTATTTATGTTTATGCACTTATAATAGTGCTGCAAGTTAATTTATTATGATTTGAGCACATTATAGTTTATGATTGTTAGCACTTATATTTTATTGTCGTTTGAGATTGTTATAAACCAACCAAGTTTTATTAGCATGCCTGCTTCACAGTAGTTATGTTTTAGGTCTTGTATTTGAACCATTAGTGTGCTGATTATTTTGATTTCTTCTTTTCTTTAAGGCTCCGTTCACATCTAGGCTTCTGGGATCGCAGGCGGAATCACTGCGATTCTGCCCGCGATCTGACTCGCCGCAAATTGCGCTTGCGATCCCCGTCAGTTCCAATGGCACCCCATCCGCGGTGCGATTTTGCTGCAATTGTCACCCGATGAATCACAGTAAACCGCGCAAACAGAATCACAGGTCGCCTGTCACCCCCCCAATAGAAGTTCCGGAACCGCACTGATTTGAAAAAGGTCCCTACACAATTTGGGCGATTTTCTGTGCAAGTCGCACAGATGTCAGCAAGACACACATAAAAATCGCACTGACCGGCGGCTTTGAAATCGCGCTGAAGTAGCATTCAGCGTGAGCGGGGTGTGAAGCGAAATTTCAGGGATAGATCGGGTTGGATGATCATTCATCAAAAACGAATAAAGACACAGAGTGTTGCGCTGTTCCCAAAAAGAACCAAGTACACAATATTGTGCAAAATGAAAACCAAGTAACACAAAAAAAAAACCTATTTATAGAAATCTAAATTAAAATGAAATGTAAAATAAGTGCTCAGACAAGTGAAATAAAGGCCACTCCACAGGTACAAGCAGTGATCTTCACATTAACCACTGCTGCACGCGGATATACGTCGCCGCAATGGCAGCAGTGGGCAAATGGGTGTACCTGTATGTCCCCTTTAATTGGCAGGGCTAGCGGGCGCGTGCTCGCCCGCCATGTACAGTGTGACCGTGCCCGTGGGTCCTGCGGACACGATGTCCGCCGGTGTCCCGCGTTCGTGTCACGGAGCCACAGAATGGGGAGATGCCTATGTAAACAAGGCATTGTTCTGCTCAGTGACATGACAAGATCTACTGCTCCCTGTCAACGGTCATGTCAGTGGTAGCCCATCCCCCCCACAGTTAGAATCACTCCCTAGGACACACTTAACGCCTTGATCGCCCCCTAGTGTTTAACCCCTTCCCTGCCAGTGTCATTTACACAGTCATCAGTGCATTTTTATAGCACCGATCGCTGTATAAATGTGAATGGTCCCAAAATAGTGTCAAAAGTGTCCGATGTGTCCGCCATAAAGTCGCAGTCACGATAAAAAACGCAGATCGCCGCCATTACTAATAAAAATAAGTTAATAATAAAAATGCCATAAAACTATTTTGTAGACGCTATAACTTTTGCACAAACCAATCAATATATGCTTATTGCGATTTTTTTTTTATTTTTTTACCTAAAACATGTAGAAGAATACATATCGACTCAAACTAAGGAAAAAATGTTTTTTTTTATATATTTTGGGGGGGGGGGGGGGATATTTATTATAGCAAAAAGTAAAAAATATTGCTTTTTTTTTTTTTTTTCAAAATTGTCACTCTTTTTTTGTTTATAGCGCAAAAAATAAAAACCGCAGAGGTGATCAAATACCACCAAAAGAAAGCTCTATTTGTGGGAAAAAAAGGACGTCAATTTTGTTTTGGTGTCGCATGACCGCGCAATTGTCAGTTAAAGCGACGCAGTGCCGAATCACAAAAAGTGCTCTGTTTAGGAAGGGGGTAAAATCTTCCGGGGCTGAAGTGGTTAAAGTGGTTGTAAACGCTCAAAGTTGATGCATGAAGGCAAAAAACCTTCTCTGTGCAGCAGCTCCACCAGCCCCCCCCCCCAATACTTACTTAAGCCCCATCACGATCCTGCAATGTGCACGAGAGTCTTAGCTCTCCTGGGACTCTCCCTCCTCATTGGCTGAGACATTGGCTCCCGCTGCTGTCAATCACAGCCAGTGAGCCAATAAGGAGAGAGGGGGCGGGCTAAGCTGCAGCTCTGTGTGTTAATGGACACCCAGAGCAGCGGCTCAGGAGCGAGCGTGTTTGTGTGCCCCCAAAGCAAGCTGCTTGCTCTGGGGGCACTCAGCAGGAGGGAGGTGCCAGGTGTGCCAGCAAGGAACCCAAGAAGAGGAAGATCGGGGCTGCTCTGTGCAAAACACAAAGCAGGTAAGTATGACATGTTTGTTATTTTTTTTAAATTGCCTTTAATAACATTTTACATTTGTTTCCTTTTTCCACCACGCAAGTGTTACAAAGCGGCTTACCACAAAATCATACCTCAATCACAAGGAGGTCTGAATGTGCTCAGTGCAGTCAATGAAGGGTCTCTGTCCACTCAGGCAATATTGCATCTCCCGAAGCAGATTACACAAGCTCCAATCCCTCAATGGTATGCATTAGAGAGAAACAAAGAGAAATACTCAAGTTTTCTGCCACATGTACAAATGTACTCACAAGAAGCAAAAGCAAACAGAGCAGCGCTTTACTCCAGCAGGTAAGCAAGTGTGAAAACGACACCATTACATTTATGCCCGACGTGCGTTTCGACAACATAGACGTTGCCCAGACATCTGGTCAACTGATTGAGTTATCCACTATAGAGGACTTGACATCTTGATTGGTATGTATGTTTTCTTACGACCCCTTTCACACTGAGGCGCTTTTCAGGTGCTTTCACGCTAAAAAAAGTGCCTGAAAACCTCACGAAAACCTATTTCCATTAACTACTTCCCACCCAAGGTATGTCCAGGGACATCCTTGACTTTTCGGGTGTATATCTGAATGATGCCTGTAGCATTAAACTGTTTTTTTCCAAAAAAAAGTGTTCAAAAAATTGCTGCGCAAATACTGTGCGAGATAAAAAGTTGCAACGACCGCCATTGTATTCTTTAGGGTATCTGCTAAAAAAACATATATAATGTTTGGGGGTTCTATGTAATTTTCTAGCAAAAAAAAGATGAATTTTACATGTAGGAGAGAAATTTCAGAATTGGCCTGGATGGGAAGTGGTTAAAATCAATGAATGCTTTCACACTGGGGCAGTACGCTGGCAGGGCGGTGAAAAAAACGCCCCTCTCTATTGAAATGAATGGAAAGCTCTTAAAAAGTGCCTGAAAAGCTCTTCAAAAGCGCTCAGTGTTTTACTGGCATTTAGAAGCTCCTCAGTGTGAAAGGGGCCTAAGTGTGTTGGGGTGTCTCAAGAGCTTCTAAGTACCTATAGTAATCCAAGCCAGAACCCATTCACATCCCGCAATTTAATGCAGGGCATCAGCAGCGTACTATCGTACTACATTGTTATTGAGGGGGTGGCGAGGGCTGACCCATCTCATAGTTGCCAACATTGTAAAAAAAATTTTAGGGATACTTTTTTGGCTGTAGGCGGAGTCTTGTTATAATAAGGGGGGGCATGCCTTTGTGGGCGTGGCACGGGGAAAAGTAAAAATGCAGCGCGCTTTGCAGAGAAAATGGGCGTGGTTTATGCAAAATAGTGGGCGTGTCTTAAATGGGCATGGCTCAAATGGGGTGTGGTTAGAGTCTGAGATGAATGAGGGATGTAGAGGAAAAGGGGGGGAGGGATGGAGGGACAGCAGGCCCAGATCCTACACAACAATGGAAATATGTGTATTCTAGAAAGTTTAACAATCAGCAGATAGAGATACTACAAACACCTGGTGTTAGCACTTCAATCATCCCGGCACCATGCTTGTTATGGTGTCAGGATGATTGAAGTGCATTATTTCTAATATTACATTGTAATATAAAATGAAATCATTCAACTCACCATAATGCTGAATCAGTGGGATCCCTGAGCGTCTCACTTGCCACGTTGCCTGTCACCAGCAGAGTCCTTCCTTGCATCAGGTGCCCCAGCAGAGTCCGTCCTTGCATCAGGTGACCCAGCAGAGTCCGTCCTTGGATCAGGTGCCCCCAGCAGAGCCCCCCTTACATCAGATGTCCCCAGTGGAGCCCCCCTTACATCAGGGGTCCCCAGCGGAGCCCCCCTTACATCAGGTGTCCCCAGCGGAGCCTCCCCTTACATCAGGTGTCCCCAGCGAAGCCCCCCTTACATCAGATGTCCCCAGCGGAGCCTCCTCACATCAGGAGTCCCCAGCGGAGCCCCCCTCACATCAGGAGTCCCCAGCGGACCCCCCCTCACACCAGGAGTCCCCAGCGGACCCCCATCTCACATCGGGAGTCCCCAGCTGACCTCCCCTCACATCAGGAGTCCCCAGCGGAGCCCCCCTCAGCGGAGCCCCCCTCACACCAGGAGTCCCCAGCGGAGCCCCCCTCACACCAGGAGTCCCCAGCGGACCCCCCTCACACCAGGAGTCCCCAGCGCACCCCCCTCACACCAGGAGTCCCCAGCGGACCCCCCCTCACATCAAGAGTCCGCAGTGGAGCCCCCTCACATCAGGAGTCCCCAGCAGAGCCCCCCTCACATCAGGAGTCCCCAGCAGACCACCCTCACATCAGGAGTCCCCCGTGGAGCCCCCCCTCACATCTGGAGTCCTCAGCGGAGCCCCCCCTCACATCAGGAGTCCCCAGCGGAGCCCCACCTCAGTCCTGTTTTAGAACTTCTGTGTTTAATATCTAGTGGTGGGTTGATAAACGCTGATCTAAAATTAAGGTTGATGGTTAAGTATTATTTTCCCTGATTAGTCGCAGCTTTGTGCTCTGTCTGTGTGTATGCAGGACACAGCTGGTCTAACAGAACCCAGCTCCATCTCTCCATGTACCTCATCCAAAAGACACCCGGGATCTCTCTGTGCAGCTGACACACGGGGCGGAGGGGCGGCGGCGGCGGCGGCAGATGATTACATCCTTGTGTTCAGTGGAGAGCAGGGAGGGGACGCCAATCCCTGCAGCCAATAGGCTTCAGTGTACAATAGAATTTTCTATTTGTACACTGAAGAGAGAAGCCGATTGGCTGCCCCTCTCCTCTGCACTTAACACAAGGGGAAATAACACTCGTGGTGGCGGTGGCGGTCATGTTTGTGTAGCCGCTGCCGTTTTTTAGCAAAAACATTCCCGATTTTCTCGGGACAAACTCAAAACCCCGGGAAAATTATCGGGACAAGCTTAAATTGGGAAGAGGGTCCCAAATTCGGGAATTTTCCTGGGAAAATCGGGACTGTTGGCAACTATGCCATCTGAAGTAGCCTACTAGCTAGCACCTGGTGGCAGCTAGTTTGCCTTTAAAAGGTTATTTTTGTTTGTGAGGGGATGGACAGGTCTAGACGGTTTTTCTATTCTTAGGTCAACACTGGAGATAACAACTACTTTGACTCTGGGTCGTTGTTTATCTGGATTAAACGCTTGTCAGATGCTTTAAGAACGGATTTTAAAATAGATTGCTTATTACAGCGACATCAAGACAACACGCATGGAAGAGGAAATTGAAACCACCGGGGAGCAGATTTTGTTTGTATATGTGGCATTTATTTATTATCTTGTTCAGCAAGAATATTTGGCAAGCCGAGATTCAGATAAAACATTTCAATAGAGAATTTCACTTTCCATGACATTAGATGTGATTGGATCCTGGTTGTCTAAATGTGGTGTAAATAAATCACCTCCTCAGTTGTTTTATAAATATTATTTTATTCCAAAATGCTGGGGCTGGGCTCAGATGGTTATACGAGCTTTAAAGGATCCGTCCACTAAAAAAAAATGGTATTTCAGTTTTGGAGGAGCTGGAGGCGCAAAGTGTCTCTAAACCCAAGAACAAAAATGTAATGTACTGTATACAGAAAAATGCATCTCCCATTGGGACTTTATGGCAGCCAAAAGAATATTAACAAGCACTTTAAAAGAAAAAAGTTTATTTGTACAAAAAGATTAAAATTCCAAGTTGACACAAAATGATCTGGTCTAATAGTTTTAACACCATGTTCTACTAATCACCCAACAGGGATGAAGATAGCATATAGCACACATCAGCAAATTTGCCTGCTTCCGATTTGTCCCACCGGGAGCAAAATTTTACTTGTCCCACCCGCAGCAAAAGTGGTGGTGGGCCTCAGCCTTCCAGGTTACATGCACAACTACTTTACAGGGCGGAACCGCAGCTTTTACATATAGCCTGCCTTATCCTTCTATACATTCATATATAATTCCATAGAGTTTATTGGATTATTGGGTAAATCATTCGCTCATCCGGGGCTAGCTCCATGTGGTTGCCCTCCCCCCCGACCCCTTGTGGGATTATGACTCCATTGTCTTGATTTGGGACCCTTCTGAAATGGGCTGCAGTAACTCTACACCTTGCTAATCTTGTCTTCCTACTCATGTAAGTTCCAGCTGATATCCCCTGAAGAAGATAGTTCACAATGGAAACGCGTTGGAAACAACCAGTGGCAACCAATTAGCAATTTATGTATGATGTACAATTTTGCTCCTGGTGGGAAAAATCGTTAGCAAACAAATTTGCTGTGCTATATGCTATTTTCACCCCTGTTGGGGCATAGTAGAATAGTGAATAGTAGAACATGGTGTTTAAACTATTAGACCAGATGATTTTATGTGAACATGGAAGATGTTTCAATTTCAATCATTTTGTACAAATAAACTTTTTTCTTTTAACCGCTTGCCAACCAGCCGCCGTCATTTTACTGCGGCAGGTCTGCACGATCCCACGAACCGTTGTAGCTATACGTCGGCTTGCGGGATAGGGATAGCAGGCACGCGCTCATCTGCTGCACAACGGGGGTGCCGATGCTCGTGGCCGACGGTCACGATGACCGCTGGCCACGAGCGATCGCGAGCACGAGAGACAGAACAGGGACGAGTGTGTGTAAACACACACTTCCCTGTTCTTCTCTGAGAGGACTGACAGATCGTGTGTTCCTATTAGCTAGGAACCACGATCCGCCACTTCCTCTAGTCAGTCCCCTCCCCCCTTCAGTTAGAACACACACTAGGGAACACAGTTAACCCCTTGATCGCCCCCTAGTGTTAACCCCTTCACTGCCAGTGACATTTTTACAGTAATCAATTCATTTTTTTAGCACTGATCGCTGTATAAATGTGAATGGTCCCAAAAATGTGTCAAAAATGTCCAATGTGTCCGCCATAATGTCGCAGTCCCGATAAAAATCGCAGATTGCTGCCACTACTAGTAAAAAAAATAATAATAATAAAAATGCTATAAATCTATCCCCTATTTTGTAGATGCTATAACTTTTGCGCAAACCAATCAATATACGCTTATTGTGATTTTTTTTTACCAAAAATATGTAGAAGAATACATATCGGCCTAAACTGAGAAAAAATTTGCTTTTTTTACAAAAAAAAATGGAGATATTTATAATAGCAAAAAGTACAAAATATTGTGTTTTTTCAAAATTGTCGCTCTTATTTTGTTTATAGTGCAAAAAATAAAAACCGCAGAGGCGATCAAATAATACCAAAAGAAAGCTCTATTTGTGGGAAAAAAAGGGCGTCTATTTTGTTTGGGTGCAGCGTCGTACGACCACGCAATTGTCAGTTAAAGTGACGCAGTGCCCAATCACAAAAAATGGCCCGGTCATTAAGCAGCCAAGTCTTTTTTCCAGGCTTTTCTTCTTATTCGCACCTGGTGATCTTGCCAGCAGTGCCAGGACAAGGAGGTCATCCAGTGCCTGGGGGGGGGGTGAATGTGGCTAATAGCAGTGCATGCAGCGTAATGTATGCTAGATTTTTGGCATACACTGAAATAGTACCAATAGGTGTGGTACACTGCAAGAGGGAGTTTAAAATCGGTGCACAGATATGGGGCTTTAGCAGTGGCAAAGGAAAAAATGTCCCTGTGTTGGTGGTGTCATTGCAAAGAATAAATGCCCTGCGTTGGTAATGTCACTGAACGGAAGAAAATACATCCTTATGTTGGTGTTGTCACTGGAAGGAAAAAAAATTCCCAATGTTGGTTGTGTCACTGGAGGAAAAATTTGTCCCTGTGTTAGTGGTGCGTGTCACTAAAAGGAAAAAATGTCCCTGCGTCGGTGATGTCACCTTAAGGAAAAAATGGCCCTGCATTGGTGATGCGATTGAAAGGAAAAAATGTCTCTACATTAGTAGTGTCACTGGAAGGAAAAAATGTCCCTATGTTGGTGTTGTCACTGGAAAGAAAAGTGCCCTCATGTTGGTGATTTCAGTGGAAGGAAAAGTGTCCCTATATTGGTGGTGTCTCTGGATGATAAAAATTACCCTGTGATGGTGGTGTCACTAGAAGGAAAAGTGTCCCTGCATCAGTGATGTCACTGGAGGGAAAAAGTATCCCTGCATCAGTGGTGTCACCGGAGGGAAAAAGTGTCCCTGCATCAGTGGTGTCACCGGAGGGAAAAAGTGTCCCTGCATCAGTGGTGTCACCGGAGGGAAAAAGTGTCCCTGCATCAGTGATGTCACTGGAGGGAAAAAGTGTCCCTGCATCAGTGATGTCGCTGGAGGGAAAAAGTGTCCCTGCATCAGTGATGTCACTGGAGGGAAAAAGTGTCCCTGCATCAGTGATGTCACTGGAGGGAAAAAGTGTCCCTGCATCAGTGGTGTCACCGGAGGGAAAAAGTGTCCCTGCATCAGTGATATCGCTGGAGGGAAAAAGTGTCCCTGCATCAGTGGTGTCACCGGAGGGAAAAAGTGTCCCTGCATCAGTGATGTCACCTGAGGGAAAAAGTGTCTCTATGTTGGTATTTGTCACTGGAAGGAAAAGTGTCCCCATGTTGGTGATGTCACTGGAAGTAAAAATGTCCCTAAGTTGGTGTTGAAATACTGAATTAGATTGCAGTACCCTTAGGTGGCAATCAAACACCTAGTAAAATATTGTGCCACATCCTGAATAATCTGAATAGTATGGAGATAGGAATAATGGACTTTATAGGCACATATAAAAGTAATACAGTTTAATAGTTTACATAAAAAAATCACAACATATACAGACAATAGTATGTGATAAAAAAATAGGTAGGACTCAATGTGGTCCCCTTGAAGGATAATATAGAATATACTTCCTGTGTGGCAATACTGGAAATATGCCCACACATATACACTCCTCTCAGATTTCTACACGTCCTCGTGAGTTTAAAAATTCTGCTATACATGTTTCGTGACCTGAACCGTCACTTCATCCATCACTTGTAACAAAGTACCCAACGATAAATTCAACACTCACACCAGGCCACAAAAGAAGCCCCCAATGGGTCAAGGACCCTGATGCATGGGAGCGGACGTGAAATTAGCACATGGGTCAGGATGTGGGGACATACAAGGTAGCTAAGGGTGTAAAAAGTGTACACGATAAGTAATCCAAAATGCAATTAACTTATACAGTTGTGCTCAAAAGTTTGCATACCCTGGCAAAAATTGTGAAATTTTGTCATTAATATTTAAAATATGACTGATCATGCCAAAAAACTGTCTTTTATTTAAGGATAGTAATCGCGTGAAGCCATTTAATATCACATAATTTTTTGGATCCTTTTAAAATCAAAATGACAACAGAAATCACCCAAATGGGCCAGATAAAAAAAAATTGACATACCCTGGAATGTTTGGCCTTGGTACAGACACAGAAGGTGGCACACACAGGTTAAAACGGCAAATAAAGGTTAATTTCTCACATTTGTGGCTTTTTAAATCACAATTAGTGTCTTCTGTGTAAATAGTCAATGAGTTTGTTAGCTCTCACATGGATGCACTAAGCAGGCTAGACGCTGAGCCATGAACAGGTAGAAAAGAACAGTCAAAAGACCTGCATAACAAGGTAATGAAACTTTACAAAGATGGAAAAGGATATAAAAAGATATCCAAAGCCTTGAATATGCCAGTCAGTACTGTTCAATCACTTAATAAGAAATGGAAAATTTGGGGATCTCTTGATACAGGAATTGTTCGGGATACAAAGAAAAACCCACAGGTATCCTCAGGGGAAATACAGGCTGCTCTGGAAAAAGATGGCGTGGTTGTTTTTAAGGAGCACAATACCATACTTGAACAAAAAGGAGCTGCATGGTCAAGTTGTCAGAAAGAAGCCTTTACTGTACAAGTTCCACAAAAAAGCCTGGTTACAATATGCCCAACAACACCTTCGTTGAATTGTGCTCCTTAACCGCATGCTGTCCAGCTGCCGCAGATATCCTGCGGCAACATGGTTAGGCTGCGCGAGTCGCTGTCATGGTACGTCGGTACCATAGGGGGCGCGTGCGCGTGCCCCCCTGCTCGCTCACAGAGCCGATGTGAGTGCGCGGTGCTCCCGCGATCGCTCGGGGCACACTGAGAACCGGGATCTGTGTGTGTAAACACAGTTTCCGGTTTTCTGAGGGGAGAACAGACAATTCAACGAAGACGATCTGTCATGTCCCCTGCACAGTCCCCCTCCCCCCTTCAGTTAGAATATGTACTAGGATACACTTAACCCCTTCACTGCCCCCTAGTGGTTTACCCCTACATTGCCAGTGAAATTTTTACAGTAATCAATGCAATTTTATAGCATTGATCGCTGTAAAAATGCCAATGGTCCCAAAAATGTGTCAAAATTGTCCGACGTGTCCGCCATAATGTCACAGTCCCGATAAAAATCGCAGATTGCTGCCATTACTAGTAAAAAAAAAAATTAATAATAAAAAAGCCATAAAACTATCCCCTATTTTGTAGACGCTATAACTTTTGCGCAAACCAATCAATATACGCTTATTGCAAATTTTTTTACTAAAAATATGTAGAAGAATACGTATCGGCCTAAACTAAGGAAAGAAAATTTTTTATAAATTTTTTGGGGATATTTATTATAGCAAAAAGTAAAAAATATTGTTTTTTTTTTAAATTGTCGCTCTTTTTTTGTTTATAGCACAAAAAATAAAACCGCAGGTGCGATCAAATACCACCGAAATAAAGCTCTATTTGTGGGAAAAAAAGGACGTCAATTTTGTTTGGGTGCAACGTCGCGCGGCCGCGCAATTGTCAGTAAAAATGTTGCAGTGCCGAATAGCAAAAAGTGCTCTGGTCTTTGGCCAGCCAAATGGTCCGGGGCTTAAGTGGTTAAAAACAACCACACCATCTTTTTGGGGAGCAGCCTGTATTTCTCCTGCGGTTACTTGTGGGTTTTTCCTTGTATCCTGAGCAATTCTTCCGCCAGCTTCGACTGCAATCTTTCTTAGTCTACCTGACCTTGGCTTGGTATCAAAAGAGCCCCTAATTTTCCACTTCTTAATAAGTCATTAAACAGTACTGACTGGCATATTCAAGGCTTTGGATATCTTTTTATATGCTTTTCCATCTTTGTAAAGTTTCATTACCTTGTTAAGCAGGTCTTTTGATTTTTCTTTTCTCCCTCCTCATGGCTCAGTGTCTAGCCTGTTTAGTGCATCCATGTGAGAGCTAACAAACTCATTGACTATTTCTACACAGACACTAATTGTGATTTAAAAAGCCAAAAATGACCGAGCCCACTATCCCCCTTAAAAGGTGATATCACTGTCCAAACAACTTTAATTGGTCATTTACTCCAATTTCACATACTAGCCTGTATCTACCAAAGCCCAAACTGGAATAGGCTAGTCTCATCCAGAGCTTCATTATGTAACATGCAAGCGCCCGAACCTGGTCGGCCATGTTGCATAACAGCAAACGGGACTCCATGGCGCATTCATCCAACAGCTTCTTTAGTTAAGTATTCTTGTTATATTTTCTAATATTATCTGTATCTGTCATTATTTTAAAGCGGGAGTCCGGCGACCAATCTTTTTTTTTTTCTTTTTTAGGTCATTGAGACACTTTGCTGATCCCAAAATAATACTCACAGTTTGGGTGTAATATTTCCGCCTCTGTCTGTTTTCGTACTGAAGAATAACTTAAAAAATGTGATGCTGGCTGTTTCCATCTTCTTTGTGGGCATGTGAAGCCCACAAGCATTGATTTCCTGGATGCGGTGAATGCTGTTCATTCACAGCTTGTTCACAAGCATGATCATTGTTTCCGCACTGAATCTTGGGAAGCCTGACACTAAGCTCCCAGGAGACAGTGCGGCGCCGGGGAAAGGCAATAAACACGCCTACTCCCATGGGAGGAGAGACAGGAAGTGCCACAATAAAGTACAATATAAAGGTAATTACAGCGATAAAAAAAAATTTTCGGGCGGCATTTGAACATCTATGCAATTAACTGAAGGGGGTAAGATTAAGTTAAAAATTTGAGTGGAACCCCGCTTTAATAAATGTTATACTTTCAAAGGAAAAAATGTCCCTGCATCAGTGGTATCGCTGGAAGGAAAAATGTCCCAATGTTGGTGTTGTCACTGGAAGGAAAAGTGTCCTCATGTTGGTGATGTCACTGGAGGGAATGATGTCTGTATGTTGGTGTTGTCACTGGAAGGAAACGTCTCCATTCCCTAATATGCTCTGCAGTCAATGAACCTGCCCGCCAGTCCATCCATGGCGTAGGAGGCAAAATAGTGATGGATGTCCGGCTCAGAGAGGTCCCTTCTCCTCTCTCGGACTTGCTTCTGCTTAGGTATGTCCATTGATGCAGTGTTTCCCGGGCGTCTGACTGCTGTAGATGATGAAAAAGAGTTCGGCCTGCCGGGAGCTTCTCGTAGCAGCTTCTTACTCGTCCATGTTCCGGACACTTCCCCCTCCCCTATTCTATTTTTATCAAGAATGCAAGGCTTCCTCTAATTGGCGGAGGTGGAAATAGTGCATCATCCGCCCACCTCTCCACCTTGGCCATCAGAGGAAGACTTGAGTTCATTGATACAAATACAACATTTCTCCTGAATGGAGAAGCACTCAACCCGACTCTCTTTAAAGTGGTGTTCCGGCCAAAATTATACTTTTTAAATAAAAATACCCCTCTAATACAGAAGATTAATGTATTCTAGTAAAGTTAGTCTGTAAACTAAGGTCTGTTTTGTTAGTTTATAGCAGTCGTTTGTTATTTTATAAACTTACAGCAGGCCGTGGCCATCTTAAGTGTGGGCATCTGAAGCCAGACTGTATTTCTTCCTGGATCTCATCCTTGCAGATCTCGCACATGCTCAGTGCAGCACAAGCAGTGTAATAGGTTTCAGGTCAGGTTTCCATAGCAACGGCAGTGTCAGAGGAAGTTGCCGCCCCTTTCCCAGAAGGCATTGCAAACAGGAAATGATGCGATGGGCCGCGGCCAGGGAGGAGGAAGTGAAACATGAATACAGCAGATATACAGTAAGTGCTGAGAAAAAAAATAAAAAAATATCCAATTTGTTTACAGTGCACAGTTTAGTGAGGGATGCTGAAGAGTTGTAAAAGTGGGTGGAACTCCACTTTAAGTATAGCAGCAGAGGGGAAGTTGCCTGTACAGCTGCCGGAACACAGCGCCACTTACTGTATGTCGCGAATACTGCTACAGTATATGACAGCACACACACATTGGCCACATTGTTCTGTAATGGAATTAGTTTCTTTGGGCGGCTTGGCCCAAACAAACCATTTGAAGTGAAATTAAACCTGTAAAAAACAAACCCTTGAAAAATCAATATGGCGTGGAACAACCCTTTAAGACATTAAACACAGCGCACACACACACACAGACAGGCTCGGCTCATATCACTTTAATGAGAATGAACTGTGGTTTTGATTTTTCTGCTTTGCATGTTGTTCCCCGTTTCCTCTCTACACTGCCTTAATATGAAACAGGCCCTTTTTTCCTGTATGCTTTCAAAATACTTGCTGCTAGTACAAGATATATATGACAAACTACATTTAGGTCTGAAGTTGAACCTCTGCACGAAAACATGAATAGCAAAGCCTGCACCACTGCTGAGATATAACATACAGTAGAATAAGATGTGAAGGTCATGTTTCAAGTGCATGTATGACCAATTTTTCTTTTTTTTAGGTTCCATTCCATTTTGTACAGAAAAATAAACATATATTTGCAGGTAAATGTGCACTTATAATTTTTTTTCATAGGCGCCTCGGTGGTTCTCTGTTACAATACCAGGCTCTTGCAGACCCTTCCTCCAGCTCAATGACTATAATGTGATGCAGGCTTTCAGTTATAGAGCTGGAGGAAATATCGAAGGACTGTCGAAGGGCGGAGACCACCACACTCGTTCTGTTGACAGCTACAAGTCCATCAGTCCTTTCCCCTTGAAGAAGTCACGTGACCAGTGACGCAACACGTCGGGGAGAGCCAGTGACATCACTTCCAGTGTCTCAGAAATTGTTATGTGAGTGGCCATTTTTAGTGCAATAAAATGTACATTATTGAAGCAATTTTGCGCGACGACGGTTTTCTTTTTTACTTTGAGCTAATGTTGAAAAAGCTGTTCTGAGTACTTCTAAGGAGAACTAAAAGACCAAAGATACAGCAGTGTTATCCTTCAGGAGTTTTAAAGACCATGATATGAGAGGCATGATTAAACCCATAGGGTCTTCCCCCCTAGGTGAGCAGGCAATTCCCCAGGAGTTGGAGGTGGTGGTTTATTATCACTGATCTGTAGCGATAAGTCGCACTTATTGGAGCAAGGTGCTTAAGGAAGAAGTCTAGTTTCATCAACTTTATGGGACTTTTATCACTTGAACTATAATACATATTTATTATTGTGTGTGTTAGTAATATTATTGTTTCACTTTATTTTTTGTTTATGTTGCTTAATTATAGAGTACAGTGGAACCTTGGTTAACGAGTAACGTGGTTAACGAGTGCTTTGAAAGACAAGCAACTTTTTTTTTTAAATCCTGACTCGGTTTGCGAGTGTTGTCTCGCAACACGAGCAGAATTCAAGCTAATGGGGTGTGTATTACTGTATTTAGCCAGAGGTGCGGGGGGGGGGGCGCCGGTGACACTCGGTTCGCAGCTATTTGGAAATACTCGGAATCACTCCGAAATACTTGGAAACACTCGGAAATACTCTGTTCCCGAGTGTTTCTGAGCCTTTTCGAGGGTTTCCAAGTTCAGCCGAGCTGTCCCCTAGTATTTCCAAGGCTCTTCAGCGCCCCCCTACCCCTGGCCACATGCGGTATTGCATGCAATAGAAGTCAATGCGGAACTAATTATCTTTGTTTCCATTGACTTCTATGGGGAAAGTTGCTTTGATATGCGAGTGATTTGGATCACAAGCATTCTCCTGGAACGGATTATGCTCGTAATCCAAGGTTCCACTGTATTTGGATACTCTCACTTATTGAATTAGCGCACCATTTTCTTTTAAATTTTATATACAAGTCCATCTGCCGCAGTAGAAGATGGGACTTGTAGTTCATTCATTCACAGATCTCTGTGAATGAATGACGAGGCTGTTCAGGTGGAAATATGGGTATAACATGGAGTAATAGGTGAAGTTAGCCTTTAACTACTCCGGGACCAGCTGTTGTAGTGGAACAGCCGGTCAGAGCACTCCCCGCTGTGGCAGGCCATCATTAGTCAGCAGAGAGCATCGGGTAAAGGCACAGAGACAGTCGGAGCAGCTCTGTGCCTTGTGACCCCCATAATGACCAATCACAGCGATCACAAATGTGAACAGTGTAGTACTGTTTATGTTTGATTGCCTTCCCCCTCCTCTCACAATGGAGGAAGAGGTGGACGAGGATTTATTGAATGAACCCATTCACTACATCCTCCTGGCTACAGCAGAGGAAGGCACCAATTGAAGGTGGAGGTTTTCTAAAGGGCCGCTGACCACCAATGTTTTGACATTGTCTTGAAGGATTGAAGAAGATGATTTATAGTACTACAACCACCAACAATGGAGAGTGTGGAGAGTGAAGGTTTTAAAACACCACTGAACACCAATGATTTGAGTATTTTATTTTGGGGCGGTGGGGATTAAAATTACATTCAGCAATGTGAAATTGTTTGAAGGGGTTCTACCCTGTTTCCCCGAAAATAAGACCTAGCGTGATTGTCGGTGATGGCTGCAATATAAGCCCTACCCCCCAAATAAGCCCTTGTAGGTCTTATTTTCAGGGTAGGGCTTATTTTCGGGGGGAAACAAGGTAGGGCTTATTTGGGGAGTAAGGCTTATATTGCAGCCATCACCGACAATCCCGCTAGGTCTTATTTTCGGGGAAACAGGGTACTAGATATTAATGATGGGGTTGAGGACACTGACCCCCAATAATTGTGGGATTGTTTCGGGGGGCATTGAGGTGGTGTGGATATATACATAATATCTAGACATTGCATACAGATCAATTTCAGTGCAATCCAATTTTATCCCCCCCCCCCAAGAACTTTCTTCCGCTAATAACAGGAGACTTTCGCTTGGCTTTAGTAAGTGACCTTAATTGGGGGAAAGTGCACCTTAGCCACTTCAACACCAGCATGTTACTTCAATTATCCCACCAAAAATGTGACAAAAATGTGCTTACTTTGCCAATAGGGGGTATTTTGGGATTGTCTGACGTGTCTATTTGATATGTTATATAACAGAAAGTAAGGGAAATAGTTTTTTTTTTCTTTTAATTGTATATCTTCATTTCTTTATATAGTAAAAAAAAACAGTGGTTATTAAAGTGGAACTTCAGTCATTTTTTCATCTTTCCATCTATTAAATCTTCTGCCCTTGTTGTTGTTTTAACTTTGGATGGTAAAACATTTTTTTTTTTGCCAGTAAATCCCTTCTACAGCCCACCTCCTGTTTCTTGTCTGGTAAAAAGCCTAGGCTTATGACATCATGCAGAGCTCTCTCATGCCAGGAAGAGAGGGGGGGGATG
Source organism: Lithobates clamitans (assembly GCA_037952925.1). Lineage (NCBI taxonomy): Eukaryota > Metazoa > Chordata > Amphibia > Anura > Ranidae > Lithobates > Lithobates clamitans. Next base: position 2,302,538 of record JBBGZY010001542.1, read on the forward strand.
AGTCATAAGCGGGCCAATGAGAGCTGCAGAGCTGGAGGTGTACCTCTGTGTGTCTGTGTAAATCCAGGAAGTGAACAGGCAGCAGCTTCAGATGCCCACAGTTAAAATGGCTTCAGTCAGACTCAGTGAAGGGAGATTTCTGCAGCATATTTGGCAAGTACAGAATCACAGTATATATAAAATAATATGCAAAGCGGTTGGAGGGAAGCTTCAGAATGGCAAAGATGTTTTTATTAAAAATTATGTGAGCAGACTGCAGTTCCTCTTTAAATACTGCCTTCTCCTTCTGTCTAAAAAAAAAAAGATGTACAATTCATTAGGTTCAGTTTCACGTGACCAAGTAATTGTCAGTCAAACTATCTTATAACTGAAAACTGGAAAAAGTCCTAGACAGGAAGAGGCTTTAATTTACTGGTATTGAGGTGGTTAAAGAATGGATAAGTAGTGTTGGGACCCTAAGATTATTCCATAGTATTATCCAAGAGTTTGCAGGGGTGTTTATAAAGTGTGTCTGGAATCCAGCCTAGCAGGTCAATAATGATGCCATTGGTCCCCCAGTAACTCAAATAACCTCTTGTTACAACCAAGGTTTGCAGAATACCATCTCTGAATGCACAACACATTGAACCTTGAAGCAGATGGGCTACAGCAGCAGAAGACCACACCAGGTGCCCCTGCTGTCAGCTAAGAACAGGAAACTAAGGATACAGTTCACACAGGTTCACCAAAATTGGACAATAGAAGATTGGAAAAAAAGTTGCCTGGTCTCGATTTCAGCTGCGACATTCAGATGGTAGGGTCAGAATTTGGAGTAAACCCCATGAAAGCATGGATCCATCCTGCCTTGTATCACCGGTTCAGGCTGGTGGTGATGTAATGGTGTGGGGGATATTTTCTTGGCACACTTTGGGCCACTTAGTACCAATTGAGCATCATTTAAACACCACAGTAGGGATGAGCTTCGTGTTCGAGTCGAACCCATGTTCGACTCGAACATCGGCTGTTCGGTCGTTCGCCGAATTGCGAACGATATGGGCCGTTCGCGCCAAATTCGTGTGGCGCGTCACGGCCCATAATTCACTGCGGCATCGCAGTGCATTGCTGGCTGATGATTGGCCAAGCATGCACTATGACCCGCATGCTTGGCCAATCACAGCGCCGTCAGTAGAGAGAGCTGTAATTGGCCAAAGCCAGGGTGGCTTTGGCCAATTATGGCTCAGGGGATTTAGTACACACCCCACACTATATAAGGCCGCCTGCACGGCGGCCCTGTGTAGTGTGTGTTCCGGTGTGCTGAGAGATAGAGAGAGAGAGACAGTGTCATTTGATTTGAGTTAGATAGATTAGGCAGAACAGTCAGTCAGTTAGCTGCACTTACAGTGTATTGTGTATATATATGCATCCCAGGTGTTGCATATATATATATATACACTGTATTCAGTTTAGCTAGATCCGTTCCTGTTATCTTCTATCTAGACTATTTACATTTAGTGCAGTGTGTCCTGCTCACAGTGTTCAGCTAGATCCGTTCCTGCTATTTACATTCAGTGCAGTGCGTCCTGCTCACAGTGTTCAGCTAGATCCGTTCCTGGTATTTACATTTAGTGCAGTGCGTCCTGCTCACAGTGTTCAGCTAGATCCGTTCCTGCTATTTACATTCAGTGCAGTGCGTCCTGCTCACAGTGTTCAGCTAGATCCGTTCCTGGTATTTACATTTAGTGCAGTGCGTCCTGCTCACAGTGTTCAGCTAGATCCGTTCCTGCTATTTACATTCAGTGCAGTGCGTCCTGCTCACAGTGTTCAGCTAGATCCGTTCCTGCTATTTACAATCAGTGCAGTGCGTCCTGCTCACAGTGTTCAGCTAGATCCGTTCCTGGTATTTACATTTAGTGCAGTGCGTCCTGCTCACAGTGTTCAGCTAGATCCGTTCCTGCTATTTACATTCAGTGCAGTGCGTCCTGCTCACAGTGTTCAGCTAGATCCGTTCCTGGTATTTACATTTAGTGCAGTGCGTCCTGCTCACAGTGTTCAGCTAGATCCGTTCCTGCTATTTACATTCAGTGCAGTGCGTCCTGCTCACAGTGTTCAGCTAGATCCGTTCCTGCTATTTACATTCAGTGCAGTGCGTCCTGCTCACAGTGTTCAGCTAGATCCGTTCCTGGTATTTACATTTAGTGCAGTGCGTCCTGCTCACAGTGTTCAGCTAGATCCGTTCCTGCTATTTACATTCAGTGCAGTGCGTCCTGCTCACAGTGTTCAGCTAGATCCGTTCCTGGTATTTACATTTAGTGCAGTGCGTTGTGCTCACAGTGTTCAGCTACATCCGTTCCTGCTATTTACATTCAGTGCAGTGCGTCCTGCTCACAGTGTTCAGCTAGATCCGTTCCTGCTATTTACATTCAGTGCAGTGCGTCCTGCTCACAGTGTTCAGCTAGATCCGTTCCTGGTATTTACATTTAGTGCAGTGCGTCCTGCTCACAGTGTTCAGCTAGATCCGTTCCTGGTATTTACATTTAGTGCAGTGCGTCCTGCTCACAGTGTTCAGCTACATCCGTTCCTGCTATTTACATTCAGTGCAGTGCGTCCTGCTCACAGTGTTCAGCTAGATCCGTTCCTGCTATTTACATTCAGTGCAGTGCGTCCTGCTCACAGTGTTCAGCTAGATCCGTTCCTGCTATTTACATTCAGTGCAGTGCGTCCTGCTCACAGTGTTCAGCTAGATCCGTTCCTGGTATTTACATTTAGTGCAGTGCGTCCTGCTCACAGTGTTCAGCTAGATCCGTTCCTGCTATTTACATTCAGTGCAGTGCGTCCTGCTCACAGTGTTCAGCTAGATCCGTTCCTGCTATATACATTTAGTGCAGTACGTCCTGCTCACAGTGTTCAGCTAGATCCGTTCCTGTTATCTTCCTACTGACAGGCAGGCTTGTCTGGTTACAGTATATAAAGCTACCTTAAGAAAATTACAGGTGTTCTTTTTGATCCTATTAGTACCACGGTCAGGCAGCTAGACTATTTACATTTAGTACAGTGCGTCCTGCTCACAGTGTTCAGCTAGATCCGTTCCTGCTATTTACATTCAGTGCAGTGCGTCCTGCTCACAGTGTTCAGCTAGATCCGTTCCTGCTATTTACATTCAGTGCAGTGCGTCCTGCTCACAGTGTTCAGCTAGATCCGTTCCTGGTATTTACATTTAGTGCAGTGCGTCCTGCTCACAGTGTTCAGCTAGATCCGTTCCTGCTATTTACATTCAGTGCAGTGCGTCCTGCTCACAGTGTTCAGCTAGATCCGTTCCTGCTATATACATTTAGTGCAGTACGTCCTGCTCACAGTGTTCAGCTAGATCCGTTCCTGTTATCTTCCTACTGACAGGCAGGCTTGTCTGGTTACAGTATATAAAGCTACCTTAAGAAAATTACAGGTGTTCTTTTTGATCCTATTAGTACCACGGTCAGGCAGCTAGACTATTTACATTTAGTACAGTGCGTCCTGCTCACAGTGTTCAGCTAGATCCGTTCCTGTTATCTTCCTACTGACAGGCAGGCTTGTCTGGTTACAGTATATAAAGCTACCTGAAGAAAATTACAGGTGTTCTTTTTGATCCTATTAGTACCACGGTCAGGCAGCTAGACTATTTACATTTAGTACAGTGTGTCCTGCTCACAGTGTTCAGCTAGATCCGTTCCTGTTATCTTCCTACTGACAGGCAGGCTTGTCTGGTTACAGTATATAAAGCTACCTTAAGAAAATTACAGGTGTTCTTTTTGATCCTATTAGTACCACGGTCAGGCAGCTAGACTATTTACATTTAGTACAGTGCGTCCTGCTCACAGTGTTCAGCTAGATCCGTTCTTGCTATTTACATTCAGTGCAGTGCGTCCTGCTCACAGTGTTCAGCTAGATCCGTTCCTGGTATTTACATTTAGTGCAGTGCGTCCTGCTCACAGTGTTCAGCTAGATCCGTTCCTGCTATTTACATTCAGTGCAGTGCGTCCTGCTCACAGTGTTCAGCTAGATCCGTTCCTGCTATATACATTTAGTGCAGTACGTCCTGCTCACAGTGTTCAGCTAGATCCGTTCCTGTTATCTTCCTACTGACAGGCAGGCTTGTCTGGTTACAGTATATAAAGCTACCTTAAGAAAATTACAGGTGTTCTTTTTGATCCTATTAGTACCACGGTCAGGCAGCTAGACTATTTACATTTAGTACAGTGCGTCCTGCTCACAGTGTTCAGCTAGATCCGTTCTTGCTATTTACATTCAGTGCAGTGCGTCCTGCTCACAGTGTTCAGCTAGATCCGTTCCTGGTATTTACATTTAGTGCAGTGCGTCCTGCTCACAGTGTTCAGCTAGATCCGTTCCTGCTATTTACATTCAGTGCAGTGCGTCCTGCTCACAGTGTTCAGCTAGATCCGTTCCTGCTATATACATTTAGTGCAGTACGTCCTGCTCACAGTGTTCAGCTAGATCCGTTCCTGTTATCTTCCTACTGACAGGCAGGCTTGTCTGGTTACAGTATATAAAGCTACCTTAAGAAAATTACAGGTGTTCTTTTTGATCCTATTAGTACCACGGTCAGGCAGCTAGACTATTTACATTTAGTACAGTGCGTCCTGCTCACAGTGTTCAGCTAGATCCGTTCCTGTTATCTTCCTACTGACAGGCAGGCTTGTCTGGTTACAGTATATAAAGCTACCTTAAGAAAATTACAGGTGTTCTATCCCAGCTTAGTGCAGCTACAGGCCATTAGTATGTCTGGAAGGCCAAGAAGGAGAGGCAGACAGTCACAAGCCAATAAGAGAGGGCAAGCAGGCTCTGTGTCTAGTGCTGGTCGTGGAGACGGTGCATCCTCATCAGCACGTGGCCATGGGACACGCTTGGCCTTTTTTTCGGCAGCTGGCCGTGTTGAGCCGCAACATGCGGAAGACTTGGTCGAGTGGATGACCAAGCCGTCCTCATCCTCCTCATCCTCTCTCACCCATGCCCAGGGTGCTTTGTCTGGCAAAGCAGCGGCCTCTTCCCTCAGCTCAATGTCATCAGTGACTCCTTCCCTAGCTCCACCATGTCCTCATGAGGATTCCCTCGAACTGTTTGACCACAGTGTTGGGTACATGCTCCAGGAGGATGCCCAGCGTTTGGAAGGCTCTGATGATGATACTGAGCTCAATGAAAGCAGTAACATGAGCACGGACAGAGGGGGTGCCCAAGAAGGACAGCAATCTGGCAGTCATGCTCCCCCTGCTGCAGCATACTGCCAGGTTTGCTCCAGTGATGAGGAGGGAGGGGATGATGAGGTCACTGACTCAACATGGGTGCCTGATAGGAGAGAGGAGGAGGAGGAGGAGGAGGAGGAGGTGGCACATCACCAACTAGGCAGGATGCCCTCCAGGGGCCAGCCTAAGGGCAGCACATTGACTGCATCACACCCCAAAGCTCCACATGTGCAGGGCGCTGCAGTCTCTGCGCGTTATTCAAAAAGTTCTTTGGTGTGGGCCTTTTTTGAGACGAGTGCATCAGATCGCACCGCTGCTATTTGCAACATATGTCTCAAGCGTATCTCGCGTGGCCAAAACATCTCCCGCTTGGGTACCACATGCTTGACCAGACATATGTTGACCTGCCATGCAGTTCGTTGGCAAGCGTATCTAAAAGACCCACACCAAAGAACAAAGACGATCTCTCCTTGCTCCTCATCAGCTGAGATTTCCAACCCCACTAGACCTTCAGTCCTCTCTGAGACCTGCAGTGAGAGGAATGAAGGTGTAGAATTAGGTGTGTCACAGCCAAGTACTTGTGGGCAATCTGCTTTTGGTACACCGACGTCAGATTGTACCAGGCAAATTTCCCTGCCCCAGCTGCTGCACCGCCGAAAGAAGTTTGCTCCCAGCCATCCACATGCCCAGCGGTTGAATGCTAGCTTGGCAAAATTGCTAGCACTTCAACTGCTGCCTTTTCAGTTGGTAGACTCTGCCCCCTTCCGTGAGTTTGTGGAATGTGCGGTTCCTCAGTGGCAGGTACCCAAACGCCACTTTTTCTCACGGAAGGCGATTCCGGCTCTCTACCGGCATGTGGAAGGCAATGTCCATGCCTCGCTGGACAGGGCGGTCAGCGGTAAGGTGCATATTACCGCTGACTCATGGTCCAGCAGGCATGGACAGGGACGTTACTTAAGTTTCACGGCGCATTGGGTGACTCTGCTGGCAGCTGGGAAGGATGCAGGACAAGGTGCAGTAGTGTTGGAGGTTGTTCCGCCACCACGCCTCCAAAATGCTGATTGTGACACACCTCTCTCCTCCACCCCCTCCTCTTCTTCTTCCTCCATGGCCTCTTCCTCGGAACCAGCGGTGCTCCGTAGGCGTTCAAGGGGCTACGCAAGTACGCAGGCCAAAAGATGCCATGCGGTGCTTGAGCTGGTGTGCTTGGGGGACAGGAGCCACACTGGGGCAGAGGTTCTGTCAGCTCTGCAGGGGCAGGTTCAGAGGTGGTTGACGCCACGCCAACTTAAGGCAGGAATGGTGGTTTGCGACAATGGCACCAACCTCCTCTCTGCCCTCCGACAGGGACAACTGACCCATGTGCCCTGTTTGGCTCACGTCCTTAACTTGGTGGTGCAGCGGTTCTTGGGCAGGTACCCGGGCTTACAGGATGTCCTGAGGCAGGCCAGGAAAGTCTCTGTGCATTTCCGCCGGTCATATAATGCCAGTGCTCGGCTGACGGACCTCCAAAAGGAGTTTAACCTGCCCAAGAACCGCCTAATCTGTGACATGCCCACCAGGTGGAACTCGACGTTGGCCATGCTGCAGCGGCTGCACACGCAGCAGAGGGCCATCAATGAGTACCTGTGCGACTATGGCACCAGGACAGGGTCAGGGGACCTTGGTTTTTTTTCCCCACGCCAGTGGGCCATGATCAGGGATGCATGCACTGTCCTGTCACCATTCGAGGAGGCCACGAGGATGGTGAGCACTGACAGTGCATGCATCAGTGACACTGTCCCCCTTGTCCACCTGTTGGAGCACACGCTGCGTGGAATAATGGACAGGGCACTTGAGGCAGAACAGAGGCAGGAAGAGGAGGACTTCCTTAGCTCTCAAGGCCCCCTTTATCCAGACAGTGTTCCTGCGTGCCCGCCGATCACACAGGAAGAGGACGAGGAGGAGGAGGAGGAGGAGGAGGAAGATTGTGTCAGTATGGAGGTGGAGCCTGGCACTCAGCATAAGCAGTCTTTAAGGGATCAGTCCCAAGGAACACATGGACTTGTACGTGGCTGGGAGGAGGTGGCTGCCGACGTTGTTGTCCTTAGTGACCCAGAGGACTCCGGACCGAATGCCTCAGCAAACCTACGCTGCATGGCCTCCCTGATCCTGCAAAGCCTGCGTAAGGATCCTCGTATTCGTGGTATCAAGGAGAAGGACCAATACTGGCTGGCAACCCTCCTTGATCCACGTTACAAGGGTAAGGTTGCGGACCTTATCTTGCCATCGCAGAGGGAGCAGAGGATGAAACATCTTCGGGAGGCCTTGCAGAAAGGTCTGTGCAACGCGTTCCCAGAGACTGGGAGGTTACAAACTCCTGTTTCTGGACAACGTGTTGCTGAGGCTTCGGTCAGTCAAAGAAGGAGCGGTGGAGAAGGTGGCCGTCTGACCGATGCGTTCAGACAATTTTTTGGTCCGCAGCCCCAAGGTATGATCGGTTCCAGCAACCATCGCCAGCGTCTGTTTTACATGGTGCAGGAATACCTAGGGGCAAGATCAGACTTGGACACCTTTCCCACCGAAAATCCTCTGGGTTACTGGGTCTTGAGGATGGATCACTGGCCAGAGCTTGCACAGTATGCAATTGAGCTACTGGCCTGTCCTGCATCCAGCGTTCTTTCGGAACGCACATTCAGTGCTGCTGGAGGCGTGGTAACCGATCACAGGGTGCGTCTGTCCACCGACTCGGTCGATCGGCTGACCTTCATAAAAATGAATCAGTCTTGGATCACCACCAGCTACCAAGCACCTGATGCAGATGTAACCGAATAATTTTTTTTGAAATCTCAGATCCCTTCAAAGACTGCCTATGCTGATGCTGAGTGACTATCCCTGAGTAATTATCCTCTTCCTCCTCAATCATCACGCTGATAGCTTGTAAGAACATTTTTGGTTCTGGGCGCCACCACCAGTGCCTAAGGCACAATTTTTCAGCCCCTGTTTAACAGGGGCGTGTAATTACAATTTTTGATGTAATACTTTGCAGCAGGGCTCGTTCCTGCATTCCAACTAGAGTGTCTGTGAGGGGTTGCAGTGTTGTGGCACCAGCACCAGTGCCTAAGACCCAATTTTTCAGCCCCTGTCTAACAGGGGCGTGTAATTACAATTTTTGATGCAATACTTTGCAGCAGGGCTTGTTCCTGCGTTTCAACTAGAGTGTCTGTGAGGGGTTGCAGTGTTGTGGCACCAGCACCAGTGCCTAAGACCCAATTTTTCTGCCCCTGTCTAACAGGGGCGTGTAATTACAATTTTTGATGCAATACTTTGCAGCAGGGCTCGTTCCTGCGTTCCAACTAGAGTGTCTGTGAGGGGTTGCAGTGTTGTGGCACCAGCACCAGTGCCTAAGACCCAATTTTTCAGCCCCTGTCTAACAGGGGCGTGTAATTACAATTTTTGATGCAATACTTTGCAGCAGGGCTTGTTCCTGCGTTTCAACTAGAGTGTCTGTGAGGGGTTGCAGTGTTGTGGCACCAGCACCAGTGCCTAAGACCCAATTTTTCTGCCCCTGTCTAACAGGGGCGTGTAATTACAATTTTTGATGCAATACTTTGCAGCAGGGCTCGTTCCTGCGTTCCAACTAGAGTGTCTGTGAGGGGTTGCAGTGTTGTGGCACCAGCACCAGTGCCTAAGGCCCAATTTTTCTGCCCCTGTCTAACAGGGGCGTGTAATTACAATTTTTGATGCAATACTTTGCAGCAGGGCTCGTTCCTGCGTTCCAACTAGAGTGTCTGTGAGGGGTTGCAGTGTTGTGGCACCAGCACCAGTGCCTAAGGCCTAATTTTTCAGCTCCTGTTCAACAGGGGCATGTAATTACAATTCTTGATCTAATATTTCACAGCAGGGCCCTGTGAGGGCTTACAGTGTTTTGGCCACAGCAACACCTAAGGCCCAAATTTCTGCTGAGTATATAGGGCAGGACCCTACTTTCAAACATCTAACTTACAAACGACTCCTACTTGCAAACGGAAGGAGACAACAGGAAGTGAGATGAAATCTACCCCTAAGGAAGGGAAATTCTCTCCTGTAAGAGTTAATATGGGAAAACAATTTCTCCTTTCCACTGATGCTTTCCAATCCTTGTTCCACAAAAAAACCCAAATTTTCAAAAAACATTTTTCATTGGGACAAAAAAGTGAGGTGAAATCTTCTGAAGAGGAGGAAAGACGCAAAACAAATGTCACAGGGGTGATAACCCTTCCCTATGTTTTCCAAAAAGCTTAGAAAAGATTTTTTGGCTGGAGCTAAACACATTAAAAATGTTCAAAATTACAAACAGATTCTACTTAACAACAAACCTACAGTCCCTGTCTTGTTTGCACCGCCTGAATACTGCTGTTCAGAGTATATAGGGACCTTTCCTTATTTTAATTTGGGTGCGGGGTTCCCCTTAATATCCATACAAGACCCAAAGGGCCTGGTAATGGACTGGGGGGTACCCATGCCGTTTGTCTCACTGATTTTCATCCATATTGCCATGACCCGACATGACATTAAACCCGCAAGCAGTTTTAAATGAGATTTTTTCCTTTAAAAATGACATTTGGTGCAGGGACTGTTCTAAACATGGGAAACACGCGTCACTTTACAGGCATACTATAGACACCCCCCAGGTACGATATTTAAAGGAATATTTCACTTTTTTTTTTTTACTTTAAGCATCATTAAAATCACTGCTCCCGAAAAAACGGCCGTTTTTAAAAGTTTTTTTTGCATTGATACATGTCCCCTGGGGTAGGACCCGGGTCCCCAAACCCTTTTTAGGACAATACCATTCAAATTAGCCTTTAAAATGAGCACTTTTGATTTCGAACGTTCGAGTCCCATAGACGTCAATGGGGTTCTAACGTTCGTGCGAACTTGCGGTCCGTTCGCGGGTTCTGGTGCGAACCGAACCGGGGGGTGTTCGGCTCATCCCTACACCACAGCCTACCTGAGTATTGTTGGTGACCATGTCCATCCCTTTATGACTACAGTGTCCCCATCTTCTGATGGCTCCTTCCAGCAGGATAATTCTCCATGTCACAAAGCTCCATTAATCTCACCACTGGACAATGAGGTCACTGTACTCCAATGGCCTCCACACTCACCAGATCTCAATCCAATAGAGGACCTTTGGGATGTGGTGAAACGTGAGATTCACATCATGGATGTGCAGCTGACAAATCTGCAGTAATTGAGCGATGCCATCATGTCAATATGGACCAAAACCTCTGAGGAATGTTTCCAACACCTTGTTGGATCTCTGCCACTAAGAATGAAGGCAGTTCTGAAGGCAAAAGGGGGTCCAACCCGGTACTAGCAAGGTGTACCTAATAAAGTGTCTGGTGAGTGTATATTATACAATGCTACAATATATAGACTTATTTGTTTAAACATTTTATTTATAAAAAAGATTCTAACATCATTTACTATACAGGTTATACAACCATGGTCAGCGCTCTTAAGCTGTTCATTAAATGTTAAACCCAAATCTGGAAAGCAAATGGAGCAACAATGGTTCTTGTGGTCTGCTATACAATACGGATGAGGACTGGGAAAGTCACTGTACAGGCTGTTCTGTTGCTTTTCTTTCTAAATACAGACAATATAAAAATAAATGAATGCCAGAGATGCTTTCTTTGATATAACCCCATATGTGCAGCACCATGTGTCTGCAAATGGCTTTATGAAGGAATTGAAGGGAAATTTAACGATCAAAACTCTTTATGGTCCCATTATGGCATTTAATAGACTGCAGGAGAAAGCAAAAGGGTGGAAAGGTTATATTTGCAAATATGCTTAAAGCTTACCTAAACCTGAAAATGAAAATGCAATCAATTGCAATCCATAGATATGGAGGCTGCATTAGTGTTTTTTATTTTAACTTTTTCTTCCTTTATGCTTGCCAAGTAATCCTATGAATAACACACTAGCTGTCCCTGGGTGGGTATGGTCACCCAATCCATTGTATCTTTGAAGAGTGCCATGGTTGTCACTAGGAATGCGCTTTGGTTTTGGTACTGGGTTCAGCCACACCCAGAAGGCAGCTGTCAATGCGGGGCCAATAACCTAATATGGCCCTAGTTGGCTATGAGCTACTGTATGAAATAAGCCATGGTTGCCACTAGGGATTAGTTTGGGTTCAGCTCTAGGTACAGTGCCAGGCCAATGACCTAATATGGCCCTGGGTGAATATGATCATTCACTCTGCTGTATCAATGAAGGGAGCCACAGTTGTCACTAGGGATGAGCTTAGGTTTGGCCAGATCTGGAATGCAGCTACCAGTGCCAGGCCAATGACCTAATATGGCCCTAGATGGCTATGATCATTCACCCCACTGTGTCTAAGAAGGAAGCCATGGTTGTCACTAGGGAAGAGCCCGGGTTTGGCCAGATCCGGAATGCAGCTGTCAGTGCCGGGCCAATGACCTAATATGGCCCTAGGTGGCTATGATCATTCACCCCACTGTATCTTTGAAAGGGAGCTATGGTTGTCACTAGGGATGAGCTTGGGTTTGGTCAGATCTGGAATGCAGCTACCAGTGCCAGACCAATAACCTAATATGGCCCTAGGTGGCTATGATCATTCACCCCACTGTGTCTAAGAAGGAAGCCATGGTTGTCACTAGGGATGAGCCCGGGTTATGCCAGAAATGGAAGTCAGCTACCAGTGCCAGGCCAATAACCCAATATGGCCCTGAGTGGCTATGATCATCCACTCTACAGTACTGTATCTACCAAAGAAGCCATAGTTGTCACTATGGATGAACTTGGGTTCAGCCAGACCCGGAAGGCAGCTGCGTGCCAGGCCAATGACCTAATATGGCCACACGGCCATATTAGGCCAATGTCAGTGAGTGGCTATGATCATTCACTCCACTGTATCTACGAAAGGGAGCCTTGGTTGTCACTAGGAATGAGCTTGGGTTTGGCCAGATCCAGAATGCAGCTGTCAGTGCCAGGCCAATGACCCAATATGGACCTGAGTGGCTTTGATCATTCACTCTACAGTACTGTATCTACCAAAGAAGGCATGATTGTCACTAGGGATGAACTTGGGTCTTCACAGCAAGGAGAACATGGAAGGGCAACACATGCAAGACAAAACCAGAGCTGGTAATTTCTATGGTTTTGTCTTGCATGAACTTGGGTTCAGCCAGGCCCAGAAGGCAGCTGTGTGCCGTGCCAAGGACCTAATATAGCCACACAGCCATATTGGGCCAATGTCAGAGACCTAACAGGACCATGTGGCCATATTAAGTTAATGATGTGGGTTCATTAGGTTAATGATATAACAAGTATCCCCACCTCTTTGTGTTGGTGAAAGTGCAGAACGGGGAATCCCCCCACCCGCAGATCATTAGCCTGGTACTGACAGCTGCCTTCTGGGTTTGGACTGAAATCAAGCTCATCTCTACTTGTCACCAAGGCTGCACTTCAAACATGTATTTTTCCTCCTTTCAACTCCATTATATGATGGGTATGATGGGATTAATATATAGCCATGGTGTTGCAGCTAGTAACAAACAATCCACCAATTCACCCCACTGTCAGACTTCATAATCACTTCTAGAGACAATGAACAGTCATTTCCTGGTTCTGTTTTTTTACTGTTTTATTGGGGGTACAACTTGGATAGAGAATGGAATATGGGATGTCCATAGGATTTATCATTTGCCATCATATTTAAAATTTAAGCACAAAAGCACAATATTAGAGCCAGAAGATTGGATGTGTATGAACATTAAATGTAAATCTCCTCCTTCATCTCCATGCAGACTGTTACTCCTCCTGCACAAACGTGATTCCTTCTACCCACACTGGTGTCCTCCTGCACACACTTGTAGTTACTGAATTGAAATATGTCATATCTTCTTCTATTGGGTAATAGGCGCCCACTCTGAATAAGTCCCTTTACAGGCTCTGGTTTGCTCGCTGCTACTAGGCCTTAGGCCTGCAAAACCTCTCCCCGGAGGCCTAGTTGAAGTTTAGTTTAAAAGTATGACTTAGATGGTGGACTACTGTTACCAGCCAGCCCAACCTGCAAATCCTGTGCCCTCAGGCCACATCGATTTGACACAGATCCCCACAGCCTCTTCTCTGATGACCATGTGTTCCGACAGCTTCTCCAGCCCCTCTGCTCCAGGAGTTCTCTACCATGTGGGGTGACAGAGACATTGTCAATGACCGTGTAGAGGCAAAGTTCCCTCACAGCTCTCCCTGGGCCTCCTCTTGCGATCGGCACACCCCCCCTCCCAGATGGGGATGTCCTCCTGTTGCCTAGCATTCCTTTCCTAACTTCACTTGGCCGACTTCTCTCCGCAGTGGCATATCACCTCAGCTTATATAGGAGGCCCGCCCCCCTGCCAATACCAATTGGGGATTGGTCAGGGCTCCCACATGAGCTGCCTGCCACTCCAGTTCCAGGCCCAGCCCCTCTTCCAGAATCTTCTCTCTGGAAGCAGGGGAGGCGCCCCAGAACTAGAGCACAGGTGGTCACACCCACTGCTTCTTTGACCACTCCCAGCCCCCTAGATAAAAATAGACAGGCCTAGATTGCAGCATAGGCCTGCCTAAATTTGCCTGTGCTGAAAACCCTAGTAAAATAACCTTTACTAGCACCTACCTATTGGTAGAGGGCGTTAAAAATAGTTGGTAATGACTAAGCACATTTGAACTGTGTGAAACGCCTCTACCAGGCATTCTGGTCCTGTGGTGTCACTCGGGATGTCCAAATAAAGGATCTTGGATCATCACTGTGATGTGCAGCCATTTCTTGGGATTAATAGTTACTAGAAGGAATATATATATATATCTGTCCTGCTTGGGAAATTTCCTTTCACATCCTGCCTTAGAGATGAAACAGAATAGAGAGGAAATCTCACTAAAATAAGAGTTATGCCCATCTTAGACAGCTGTCCCCAATTTTTCCTCATTGGAAGAGTCCTCTCCTCACCTCTTGTTCTGGTGATAACTGTAAAACTTTGGATCTCCCTCACTTTCTGTCTCAGAACAAATAGGAGGGTGAATCACCCCATCTGGAACCCAGACGGTAGTAAAAACTTGACAGAGGGTCTAACTCTCATGTAACAACTAAAAAACGAAAATAAAATAAAAAAAATAAGTTTCGCCTTTACACACGCTTTAAACAGTGACATCTGCAGACAATAACCTCACGCCTTTCCACAAAGTCTGTTCAATATGAAATCTTTTATAGCCGTGTCACTAACCGGTTGACGTGTTCGGAATTTAATAAAACACCCCAGGAAGCTTCTGCTTAGATGTGGCCTCCTGACTTCATTATGTAAGTGAATAAGCTCTTCCAGCTCTCAGTTCAGTGTAGACTGATCGATTTTATGGGAACTAAATCCAAACAGTGCGTGAATAGGCAGTCCGAAGAGTTGTCAGCTCTGTGGTATACATGAGACAATGTATATTATGTGCTCTACCAGTAAGCCAATCTTGGCCGTGTCACAATTCATTACCCTCTGTCCATGCGGAGAGCACAGAGGCGTCCGTCAGTGTTATGGTAATAAGGGCAAGGGGAAGGAAAGGAGGAATATTATTGTAGTATTTACATTTCTATCATTTTTAGGTGACTTTTACATATTTGCTTTTTTTTTTTTTCATTTCTTGTCAAGTCTTGGCAAAATTATAAAAAAAAAAATGCCTGGTCTTAAATTCTCTGAGCTCCTAACTTTCTGTTTGAGCTGGCATACTTAAACTTCAACTAGTCTAGTCAATCCTGCCCAGGTCTCCTCAGCTGGACTACAAAACACCTCCCTTTATATTACAGAAATGAGGGGAGAGAGGAGGGTGTTCTGTAGCCCAACAGAGAAGGCAAGGCTGACAATTAAGGTTGGAATTTCAGTGCAGTAGAGTTAGAGTGCACAGGAAGTTAGGAGCTCACTGGATTTCTGTCAGTCCAACAGGTAAGTTTTTATTTTTACTTGCAGCTTTTTTAACGGTATAAAACATGGGGAAATATGTTGTACTAAAAACGTTGTTTTTTTTTTAATTCCTAAAATACAGATATTTGCGGATTCACCAGTGTGTTTTACTCTAAAGTCACTTAAAGCGGGCCTTCAGTCATTTTTTTCAACTTTCCACCTATTAAATCTTTTGCCCTTGTTGTTGTTTTAACTTTGGATAGAGGGCCATTTAGAGCTGCAGTGCTGCAGAGCTGGAGGTGTGCCTCTGTGTGTAATTCCAGGAAGTGAACAGGCAGCAGCTTCAGCTGCCCACAGTTAAAATGGTTGCAGCCAGACTCAGTGGAGGGAGATTTCCGCAGCATATTTGGCAAGTACAGAATCACAGTATATATAAAATAATATGCAAAGTGGTTGCAGGGAAGCTTCAGAATGGCAAAGATGTTTTTTATTACAAATTATGTGAGCAGACTGCAGTTCCTACTCAAATGGCTTTAGACGGAATTAAACTTTTCAGGTTGTCCAGGACCTTTTGCCATTATGTGTAAGTATGCATAGAATATATGCACATTATGACACTCTTACTTTTTTTAACGTCCCCCCTCCTCCATCACTGAGACACTCCCACCATCGCCCTCATTGCTCTGTCACTGGTACTTCCATCCTCTCCCCATCTTTTTCTGGGTTCAGAAGTCTTGGCCATTCTGACATAACTCGGCATCTCGGCACCCAGCACTTATTTCCATCATCTGTAAGAAGAGGGAATAGTAGACTGAGTTGCCCATTTGTGCATTGCTATATACACATGCCGGCTACTTTATTAGGTACACCTGTTCAATTGCTTGGTAACACAAATTGCTAATCAGGCAATCACATGGCAGCAACTCAATGCATTTAGGCATCTAGACGTGGTGAAGACGACTTCCTGAAGTTCAAACTGAGCATCAGAATGGGGAAGAAAGTGGTTTTAAGTGACTTTGAACCTTGCATGGCCAGACGGGCTGGTCTAAGTATATCAAAAACTGCTGACCTACTGGGATTTTCACGCACAACCATCTCCCAGGTTTACAGAGAATGACCTGAAAAGAAGAAAATATCCAGTGAGCGGCAGTTGTGTGGAGAAAAACGCCTTGTTGATGTCAGAGGTCAAAGGAGAATGGGCAGACTGGTTCCAGATGATAGAAAGGCAACAGTAACTCAAATAACCCCTCGTTACAACCAAAGTATGTAGAATACCATCTCTGAATGCACAACTCATCCAACCTTGAAACAGATGGGCTACAGCCGCAGAAGACCACACCGGGTGCCACTCCTGTCAGCTAAAAACAGGAAACTGAGGCTACAATTCGCACAGGATCACCAAAATTGTATAATAGAAGATTGGAAAAGCGTTGCCTGGTCTGATGAGTCTCGATTTCAGCTGCGACATTCAGATGGTAGGGTCAGAATTTGGTGTAAACAACATGAAAGCATGGATCCATCCTGCCTTGTATCACCGGTTCAGGCTGGTGGTGGTGTAATGGTGTGGGGGATATATTCTCGGCACACTTTGGGCCCCTTAGTACCAATTGAGCATCGGCCTACCTGAGTATTGTTGCTGACCATGTCCATCCCTTTATGACTACAGTGTCCCCATCTTCTGATGGCTCCTTCCAGCAGGATAATGCACCATGTCACAAAGCTCCAATCATCTCACCACTGGACAATGAGGTCCCTGTACTCCAATGGCCTCCACACTCACCACATCTCAATCCAATAGAGCGCCTTTGGAATGTGGTATTCACATCATGGATGTGCAACCAACAAATCTGCAGCAACTGTGTGATGCTATCATGTCACTATGGACCAAAATCTCTGAGGAATGCTTCCAACACCATGTTGAATCGATGCCACCAAGAATGAAGGCAGTTCTGAAGGCAAAAGGGGGTCCAATCGGTTGCTAACCAGATGTACCTAATAAAGTGGCCGGTGTGTGGACACACCGAGAGCAGATGTACCTTGGAGGTAATCCTCGCAACACACCAGAAACCCAGACGTCGCCTTACAAGGCAGCTGAAGACTTCAAGTGTGTGTTTGCATTCCCCAGCTCCCTTCTATTTAAATTTAAAAAATTTAAATAAATGACATTTAAAAATATAGACTAGGGCGTGAAAGAGGAAAGTAGCATATGAGCTCTGTCTATTATTCCTGAGGAGATCTCTATCTTTCTGTAGGTACAATTAGATGTATTCTGGATGCACTTTATTCATTTTCTAAGGTCAGATAGCAAATCAGCCCCCAGCCCTCTTCTGTTTTCAGCATAGGTTTGGAATCAGCCATGATGCAGAAGGAAATCCAAACCAGGTACAATTTAGTTGTGAGAATTTTTTTGGGGAGGAACTCACACAAACATGGAGGGCACATACAAGCATAATGCAGGTGGTGTCCCCATTGAGGATCACATGAATGTGATCCTGAAGGACTGCAGTGCTGTGAGGACAAAATGTTAAGCGTCCAGCTGCCGCGTTGCCCGGCAGATGTGATATGGCCTGTTGGGATTCCAGCGCTCTCTTGACATTCCTGTTAGCATCATCAACACTTTAACACGTTCTAATGAAACGTGGCATGAAAATTGAAGTCAACAAGGGTCTTTAGTTTGAGCATTTGCCTTTTTGGAATTCTAGTGAAACCGAATATCTTGACTCGGGCGTTTGCAACAGCAAATTTTGCAAGGTTCAGCCACCTCTGTGTTTGCTGTAACCAGCCAATTCGTTCACGGTGAAAGGCAGATATATAACATTTGACAGCCCAACTGAATCACTCGCTCTGTTTGGTGGACCATAATAGCGTCCATTCTATTGTATAGCACAACTTGCTGCTCTATACTTAAAATGAGCTGGATCCTTGTTTGTGTAGTTCTTGTTGCGGGCATCGTTCAAATTACAATATTTTCGCCTTCATTTTTGTTTTGTTTTTTAATATTTGTGTAATTATTTTATATAATTATTTCCAGTTTTTTTGGGTTTTTTTACAGGTCAAAATCAAATATTGGACAAAACAGTAGGTCTGCATTATCCAATGACCAGATTCCCTTCATGCAATAACCGCTTCTGCCCCGGAAGAATTTACCCCTTCCTGACCAGAGCTTTTTTTGCGATTCGGCACTGCGTCAATTTAGCTGACAATTGTGCGGTCATGCGACGTTGCACCCAAACAAAATTGACGTCCTTTTTTTTCCCACAAATAGAGCTTTCTTTTGGTGGTATTTGATCATCTCTGTGTTTTTTTTATTTTTTTGCGCTATAAACAAAAAAAGAGCAACAATTAAAAAAAAAAACGCAATATTTTTTACTTTTTGCTGGAGAAAATTGAGTACTGTCCCAATTGCGCTAATACGGCTACAATCACCTCAAGTTACTTTTTTGCTATATTAAACATTCCCCAAAAATATATAAAAAACGTTTTTTTTTCCCTCAGTTTAGGCCGATACGTATTCTTCTACATATTTTTGGTAAAAAAAAAATCGCAATAAGCGTATATTGATTGGTTTGCGCAAAAGTTTTAGCGTCTACAAAATAGGGGATAGTTTTATGGCATTTTTATTATTAATGATTTTTTTTATTAGTAATGGCGGCGATCTGCGATTTTTATTGGGACTGCGACATTATGGCGGACACATCGGACACTTTTGACACTATTTTGGGATCTTTGTCATTTATACAGCGATCACTGCTATAAAAATACGCCGATTACTGTGTAAATGACACTGGCAGTGAGGGGGTTAACCCCTCAGGGGCGATGAAGGGGTTAAGTGTGACCTAGGGAGTGATTCTAACTGTGGAAGGGGATGGGCTACTACTGACATGACAGCGATCACTGCTCCCAATGACAGGGAGCAGTAATCTCTGTCATGACACTAGGTAGAACAGGGGAAATGCCTTGTTTACATAGGCACTTCCCCGTTCTGCGGCTCCGTGACACAATCGCGCGCCTGCTAGCCCCGACTCTTAAAGGGGACGTACAGGTACACTCATTTGCCCACCACTGCCATTGTGCCAACGTACATCGGCATGCGGCGGTCGGCAAGTGGTTAACGAAGGGGTTGATTTCTTTGAAAAAAATAATATTAAGCCCATAAGCAGAGATATAGATGAACAAAACAAAAACAAGTAAATAACCCAAATTATATATTTACAAACGATCTCTTATTTTATTTCATTATAATGAAATTCCTTGACATTTAGGTTCCATTCATACCTGAGCGTATCAATTTAATGGCCTTTTTGTGGTGTTTTTTCAAGCATTTTCACAGCTTTTTATGAGCTTTTTTTAAAGCGTTTTAGAAGTGTATTACAAGCGTTTTACAGTTTCAGGCGTTTTTGTTCAGCCAATAGAAAGTACTAGGGGGAGGAAAGGGAGAGAAAATTAGGAGTGGAGAGCTGCTGTTTGAGCAGAAAAACGCTTATAAGACACTCTATGGGGCCAAAAACGATTGTAATCTGCCAAAAAGAAGCTCATGTACTTTTTTGAGCTTCAGGGGTTTTGCTTCAGGCGACAGAACGCTCAGATGTGAACAGTGGCCATTGAAATGATTGAAATTTGGCCTGTTGAGCCTTTTAGAGCTACAAATTTCAAGCAGAAAATCGCTCAGGTGTGAACGGGGCCTTAAACTTGAGAAAGGGCAGGGGCGCCATGAAACTGTTGTTCCTATTATGTTGCTTCATTGTGTTATATGAGGATATACCTGCATTGTTGCAGTTTGCTCCCAGTCCCCCTTCTTTGTGAATTGTATATAGGCCAGTGATTGGAGGCCACTCAACTGGTTTCAGTTTTTTATGCTCTACACAATGAGCAACTCCCTTTTAAACATATTGACACACATATAACATATAACACACACACACACATATACAATTATTTGTAATTATGCTCCTTACATTGGTGATCAGTGGGAAGAATGCTCTTTACATTATTGGGCAGTGATAAGATTGTCCCTTACGTTGGTAGTCAGTGGGAAGAATGTCCCTGACTTTGGTGATCAGTGGGAAGAATGTTCCTTACATTGGTGATCAGTGAGAAGAATGCTCCTTACATTGGTGATCAGTGAGAAGAATGCTCCTTACATTGGTGATCAGTGGGAAGAATGCTCCTTACATTGGTGATCAGTGAGAAGAATGCTCCTTACATTGGTGATCAGTGAGAAGAATGTCCCTTACATTGGTGATCAGTGGGAAGAATGCTCCTTACATTGGTGATCAGTGAGAAGAATGCTCCTTACATTGGTGATCAGTGGGAAGAATGTTCCTTACATTGGTGATCAGTGGGAAGAATGCTCCTTACATTGGTGATCAGTGGGAAGAATGCTCCTTACATTGGTGATCAGTGAGAAGAATGTTCCTTACATTGGTGATCAGTGAGAAGAATGTCCCTTACATTGGTGATCAGTGAGAAGAATGCTCCTTACATTGGTGATCAGTGGGAAGAATGCTCCTTACATTGGTGATCAGTGAGAAGAATGCTCCTTACATTGGTGATCAGTGAGAAGAATGCTCCTTACATTGGTGATCAGTGGGAAGAATGCTCCTTACATTGGTGATCAGTGAGAAGAATGTCCCTTACATTGGTGATCAGTGGGAAGAATGCTCCTTACATTGGTGGTCAGTGAGAAGAATGTCCCTTACATTGGTGATCAGTGGGAAGAATGCTCCTTACATTGGTGATCAGTGGGAAGAATGTTCCTTACATTGGTGATCAGTGAGAAGAATGTTCCTTACATTGGTGATCAGTGGGAAGAATGTTTCTTACATTGGTGGCCAGTAGGAAAAATGCTCCTTACACTGGTGGTCAATGAGAAGAATGCTCCTTACATTGGTAGTCAGTGGGAAGACAGGGTCAATTTGGTTTTGTTGCTGGCTAGCTCGTAAGTGAGCTGGGAATTTTTGTTTGTTTTTGATGTGTGTTGGCCTTCCATGTGCTCCTCGCTGCAAAGGCTAGTTATAGGTTGGGGTGGTTGCCATTTGTTTGCACAGTTTATGAATTGGTGTGGGCATGTACACAATACCTTCAGCTGCCTTTTGTACCTTTGCTGGGTGTCCCGTGCATCCCTGTATCTTTAAGGAAGGTTGATCTCCTTCCAGGCAGACGTGCCCTTAATTTATCCAACTGCTATATATGCAGTGCCTTGAAAAAGTATACAATTTTCCACATTTTGTCATGTTATAACCAAAAACGGTTTGTGTTGGTCTATCACATAAAATCCTAATAAAATACATTTATGTTTTTGGTTGTAAAATGACAAAATGTGGAAAATGTCAAAGGGTATGAATACTTTTTCAAGGCACTGTATGCGCTCCACTTTAAGAGACTATCAAAATTATAGAGTTAGGACCGCATTAAACTGAAGTGCTTTGACGTGGCCACTGCGGCTTAAACATAAGTGTACAAATGTGCGCAACTAAACCCCCTTTTTTTTAACATGAACTGTTAGACAGGGTCAATTTGGTTTTGTTGCAGGCTAGCTGGTAAGATAATTTTTAATTGTTTTTGAAGAATGCTTCCAACATCGGTGGTCATTGGGAAGATTGCCCTCATTACAGACAGCTATAACGATCATGTAGTGTCATGTTGCTGATGGTAGGTCACTTAGCCACAGCTCAAGAAACACCTACCAAACTCTGGAGGAACCCAAGGTTTCCATGGAATCCTGGTTCACAATGGCTGATATAGAGTTTTACTGATTGACCTAGATGGTCTTTTTTTCAACCTGACCAGTGGCGGCCGCTCATGCAGAGCGCACGGGCGCCACCCCCCCCCCCCAATTCATGCGCCCAGCCCCCTTATCTACATGCAGGGTGCTGGACGCATGGAATTATATGTTTTTTTTTGTTTTTGTTTTTTGAAGCACATGATTGGAGCCTGAGGCTCAAATTGGCTTAAAAAAGGATGGGCTCAGGGCACAGAGCACTGCATCCTGAACCCACCCAGTTGTGTGACAATAGTGAATTCATATTTGCTATTGTATTCCTGCTTCACCTCCTGGCCAATCAGGAATTGGGTCTTGAGACCCGACTCTCCGAAAGGAGAAGCGACTGGATTGGCCAGAGCAGAAGCGGGGAGGAAGAGGAGGAGACGCAGGGGGAAGTCGCTGAAGCTGCCGAGGACCTGGATGGGGTAAGTGCGGGGCCGGCGGACAGACGGGTGAGCGGGGGGGATTGACCTAGCGATGGAGCGGAGAGGCATATCTATGAGTCTGCCGATCGAAAACGATGTATATATCACACACAGAACTATCTCTACTGGTTAATCTACAAATCTCTACAGTTAACACAATAATAAAAATATGGAGGAGGAACCCTCCAACCCTCTCCTCCAATCCCTACACTGGCTCCCAATCACCCAGCGAATTAAGTTCAAAATACTACCCACAACATACGAAGCCATACACAACTCTGCCCTGAGCTACATCACCAATCTTGTCTCCAAATATCACCCAAATCGTCCTCTCCGCTCTTCTCAACACCTCCTACTCTCAAGCTCTCTCGTCTCCTCCTCCCATGCTCGTCTCCAGGATTTCTCCAGAGCCTCTCCCATCCTCTGGAACTCGCTACCTCCACCTGTCCGGCTATCCCCTACTCTTGCTACCTTCAGGCGATCCCTGAAAACTCATCTCTTCAAATGTTACAACCTTTTGTACCACCTGCCCCACCCTATTAGATTGTAAGCTCTTCTGAGCAGGGTCCTCTTAATCCTCCTGTAGCTTATTGTATTATAACTGTATTGTCTCCCTTTTATATTGTAAAGCGCTGCGTAAACTGTTGGCGCTATATAAATCCTGTATAATAATAATATTAACTTTTAAAAATGTGAAAGTCACATCAAGAATTGTTTTACGGCAAACACTGCAATAATGACTCTTAATATGTACTTAATGAAAATATACAATACTTTCTCTTTAATGCATGCTTTAATGCATTAATCCATCATGACCTTATGTTATAACATTTCATCAATGTGCTTTTCCCCATCTAAAGAATTTCTACTATGTAAAAGGGTCATTTGTTTATCCAGTCTCCAAAGTTCGGAATTTTGGATGAATTCCAGAATTTAGGGACAACTGCTCTTCCATTCAGCATTACTGACATTAGGACACCCCTTTACAGCTGGAACAGATGTTATTAAAGTGTCTATGTAACATACTTATAGGGTCGCTTTCTATACATACATTATATCTCATTTCTTTAAAAAAAAAAAAGGAGAGCTTCTCAAAAAGCTTTACAGCTCCAATCACAGATGTACAATAGAACCGATACAGTTCTCAAATCTGTATTTCTCTCTGTTCACTTTACAGGGTGTAATTTAAACATTTTTATCCATAAAATACTATTTAAAGTGGATTTAAACCCGAAATTTTTTTTTTATGTCATAAAGTAGAGCAGTGATATGCAATTAGCGGACCCCCAGCTCTTACAAAACTACAAGTCCCATCATGCCTCTGCTTCTGGGTGTCATGCTTGTGGCTGTCAGAGTCTTGCTATGCCTCATGGGACTTGTAGTTCTGCATCAGCTGGAGGTCCGCTAATTGCATATCCCTGATGTAGAGTATAAGATTTCCTTTCATTTGAGCCCAGTCTTGCCACACAGAGTTAATCCATCTCTGAGCAATCCTCTTTTATTGTTCAGTGAGATAAATCTTGACAAACAGAGAGAAACTTTGTCAAATCCTCCCCCTTGCTGTGAGTGACAGGTGATTTACATATCTCGTGCACTAGCCTAAGGCATGCATTATTTTTTATTTCCCTCCCCCACTCCTTTCTTCAGCAGCTCTGCCAGGATTGGCTGTTCCACACCTCAGCATGATTTGGCATGCTGAAGTCATGTGGTTACTTTCCTGTCTTTTCACTGGATGTTAGAGATGATAGCAGAAGTTCAGTGTTAGAAATACACAGGAGAAAATGCATATTGACAAGGGCAGTGTAGAGGTGGGGGGGAGTCTACTGACATCACGACTCCACCCACCGAGCTCCAGACAACAGACCCGCCCACAGAATCTGCAGTTTTTCGGGTCTCATAACAGACAGAGGGGAGACATTTGACAGGTAAAGATACATGCAGGAGACATGTATATCCTTATAGATAACCCCTATGGCAGTAGTTTAGAAAGGATGACATTGGGTTTACATCCACTTTAAGTCTTCTTTTTTCATCTCAGTAGTGTGGATCTCCTCCAGCCTCTTTCAGGCACTTCTGGTCTACCTGCACTCACTCTGCCTCATTGCTCTGGACCGATTTCATGATTGTAACAACAGCAGACCATGCATACACAAGATGGCAGGGGAACACAAGGCGAAGGAGGGGAGGCAGAGGAGGTGGGCACAGCTGGGGAGGCGGAGGAGGCAGGCATGAGGTCAGCAAGGGAGGCAGGCATGAGGTCAGCGGAGGAGGTGGACACAGCTGGGGAGGCGGAGGAGGCAGGCATGAGGTCAGCGGAGGAGGCGGGCATGAGGTCAGCGGAGGAGGTGGACACAGCTGGGGAGGCGGAGGAGGCAGGCATGAGGTCAGCGGAGGAGGCAGGCACAGCTGGGGAGGCGGAGGAGGGGGGCATGAGATCAGCGGAGGAGGTGGACACAGCTGGGGAGGCGGAGGAGGCGGGCATTAGATCAGCGGAGGAGGTGGACACAGCTGGGGAGGCGGAGGAGGCGGGCATGAGGTCAGCGGAGGAGGTGGACACAGCTGGGGAGGCGGAGGAGGCGGGCATGAGGTCAGCGGAGGAGGTGGACACAGCTGGGGAGGCGGAGGAGGCGGGCATGAGGTCAGCAGAGGAGGCAGGCGCAGCTGGGGAGGCAAAGGAGGCGGGCATTAGATCAGCGGAGGAGGTGGACACAGCTGGGGAGGCGGAGGAGGCGGGCATGAGATCAGCAGAGGAGGTGGACACAGCTGGGGAGGCGGAGGAGGCAGGCACAACTAAGGAGGCAGAACTCTGAACGTAGCGCGAGATAGTTAAGCACCGGCCCTGATTGCAGGAGTTTTCACCACATAACAGGAAATGCATGAACCTGCATAGCAGGATCACCAGGTATTAAAGTGGTTATAAACCCTCTTTTTTGTTTTTTGTTTTTCGTTTTTTGTATAAAAATAACAAACATGACTATACCTACCTGCTCTGTGTAATGGTTTTGCACAGAGCAGCCCAGATCCTCCTCTTCTGGGGTCCCCTGCTGGCACTCCAGGCCCCTCCTTTTCATCAGGTGCATGCTCACTCCCAAATCCCGCTGCTGCGACCATTGACACAGACAGCAGGATTTGAGGATTTGATTGACGACAGCAGGAGCCAATTGCTCCCGCTTCTATGAATCTGTCTAGTGAGGAGAGAGACAGCAGTGGGAGGCGCTGCACTTGTGCACATCAATGGATCGAATAGGCTCAGGTAAGGGAAAGGGGGGGGGGGTCTGGGGGGCAGCTGCAGCACAGAAGGTTTTTCCTCTAAAGCATAGAATGCATTAAAGTGAAAAACGTTAAAGCTTTAGAACCACTTTAATTTTTTGAAAGCTGCATATTCATTCATATTTTGTTTTAACCACTTCCAGCCAAGGCCTATTCTGGCACTTCTCTCCTACATGTAAAAACATAATTTTTTTTTCTAGAAAATTACTCAGAACCCCCAAACATTATATATGTTTTTTTAGCAGACACCCATGGGAATAAAATGGCGGCCGTTGCAACTTTTTGTGTCACACGGTCTTTGCGCAGCGATTTTTCAAACACGGGAAAAAAATTTCATGAATAAAAATTTTAAAAAAACAGTAAAGTTAGCTCAATTTTTTTTGTATAATGTGAAAGATGATGTTACGCTGAGTAAATAGATACTTAACATGTCGCTTTAAAATTGCGCACAAATGGCACCAAACTTTGGTACTCAAAAAACTCCATAAACGGCGCTTTAACATTTTTTACAGGTTACCTGTTTAGAGATACAGAGGAAGTCTTGGGCTAGAATTATTACTCTTGCTCTAGCGTTCGTAGTGATACCTCACATGTGTGGTTTGAACTCTGTTTACATATGCAGGTGTGACGTACGTATGCATTCTCTTCTGCGTATTTTTTTACACTTTCCTTTAAAAAAAAAAAAAAAAAAAATTACTTTTATTCCTATTACAATGAATGTAAACATCCCTTGTAATAAGAATAGTGCATGACAGGTCCTCTTTATGGAGAGATGTGGGGTCTACCCCACATCTCTCCTCCAGGCTGGAAAGCCTGAGATCAAAAAAAAAAAAATTATGATCTCAAGTCCCCGGCATTGTTTATTTCCGAAGGCCTAGACATGACATCATAACGTCGCGCCCGGGCCTCCGAGAGTCATAGAGACTGCTGGGGACCATCTGGCCCTTTGTTTTCTCTATGGCTAACTTCCGGCGTCAGCGGGTCCCTTCTCCGGCTCACCGATCACACAGGTGAGCTAGTAGAAGCACTGGAGGGCAGCGGGAGGGGGGAACCTTGCTTTGTGCACTGGTGTGCAGTCATGTTGGAACAGGAAGGGGCCATCCTCAAACTGTTCCCACAAAGTTGGGAGCATGAAATTGTCCAAAATGTCTTTGGCATGCTGGAACTAAGGGGCCAAGCCCAACCCCGGAAAAACCACCCCACACCATAATTCCTCTCTACCTAATGATATTGACCAGTGCACAAAGCAAAGGTCCATAAAGACATGGATGAGTGAGTTTGGGGTGCAGGAGCTTGACTGGCCTGCACCAGTCCTGACCTCAACCCGATAGAACACCTTTCGGATTAATTATAGTGGACACTGCGAACCAGACCTTCTCGTTCAACTTCAGTGCCTGACCTCACAAATGCACTTCTGGAAGAATGGTCAAACATTCCCATAGACACACTCCTAAACCTTGTGGACAGCCTTCCCAGAAGAGTTGAAGCTGTTATAAGTGAAAAGGGTGGGCCAACTCAATATTGAACTCTACAGCCTAAGACTGGGATGCCATTAAAGTTCATGTGTGTGTAAAGGCAGGCGTCCGAATACATTTGGTAATATAGTGTATATCATCAGAGTATTTAGTTGTTTTTCTGAATTCAAACTTTGAAACCCCACTCTGGGCTGCTTGAAAATATACACATGCAGTGGGGTTTCCTCCACATTGCATGGATTAAATGCTTATTTAGCTAGGGTGGATAGGAAAAAAATTAAATACTTACCTTATTCCTCTTTCCTGCAGGCTTCCTCCTCTATGTGTGACTGGTCCCCCAAAGGCGCTTCTCTTCGCTGCCCAGCCAGTCCCAGCTATCTGATGTCATAATGTACAATGCAGGATCATCATGTAGGTGAGGCCTGAGTTAGGTAGCTTGCATTGGGAGGAAAAATCCCATACAGTTTATAGTGTACTAATGTATTTTATATAAATCTTGTACAGTTTGGTTGCAGCAACCAATAAACTATCCTTCAGTACCAACATAAGCATACCAGATCATTTGCATTCTCAGTGTTTGCAGTATATGTTACCAGAGGACAGCGTCTATTGCCAGGGGCAGTGTCCCTTCTTTGAATTTGTAGAGGATGATTCTGTGGTCTGCATCGACCCCAGGCCTCTGAGTGTTTGAATTGAAGAGCCTTCCCTGAGCTATCCATCCTCATCCGGAACCTGACCCTCTTTTAAGCATTCTCCCTCGCAAGCAGGTTCCTCTCCCTACCACATGCTTGCCAGAAGCGCAACATGATTCCTTATTTAAAGGGTTCCCTCACCCAAGATGGCCGCCAAAGTCTCTCAAGAGTTCAGTTTCCAGTCAGACTACCTTTCTCTCTCAAGGCACCATACAGAATCTCTAAGGAACCAATTCCCTTATGAGACTCCCCTTCCCATGCAATAATGGCACTAGGCTACCTACAGGTGGGAAGGCTAACTGCACCTGCCTAAGAGCAGTCCTGCATTTTACAGGAGTATGGCGAGGGCTCACCCATATTCTGTAGCAACAAATGTCAGAAAAGAGCACTGGCTACCAGGGAAGCAAGGAATAAGGGAAGTATTTGTACTTATTCCTTTCCACCCCAGCCAGACCAGCATTTATTCCAATGTACTGCAGACGTTGAATCCACTGAATAAGTACATTTAAAAGGAGCCCGTAGTTGGGTTTTAAGTTGGGCTCTAGACCAGAACCCTTGATACACCTTCTTCTAACATAGATAGAGAACATGTTGCTGATACTGATGAAAACATGCAGACGGGGCACTTTTTTTTCCCCCTTAATCATCGGCACCATTCCAACATATCCACAAACAGCAGGACAGTTTCCCGAAAAGCAATTTCCTCTCCCTCTCCTTCCCGGGGTTTTATCAGTGCTCACTTTCTCCCCGTCTCACAGCTTGAACTCAATAAAACACCATCACTCAAGAAGAGAGAGGAAACATGGTTTCAATTCTGCAGTTCCTGCTAACCCATATACCTTTTAGATAAATGGAAAGCAAACGTTTGTCGCGGGAGTAGCGATAGATCAATATGAAGGTTAGAGGCTGGTGCTGGAATCTAAAACATTCGCACATGAGATTTGCTGTTTGCTAATATCTTGCAGAAACTATAGAAGGTTTAGGCTCGGGCCAGCTTTGGTTCAATGATTGTACAGTGTTGTCTGTTGATTCAATGTTTAATTCCAGTATGTCTACCATGAACTTATTATGAAGTCTAAAAGGCATTTGAACTCACAGCTAGTTATTTCTGCCAATTACAGCCATGCCAACATTGGAATTAAAATCGAATTTCAGTTAGATCACCAGTAGACTAAAGCCCCAATTACACTTAAAGCGGAAGTAAACCCATCCATAAATCCGTTTCATTTCCGGCACGTGCCAGAAAAGTAACACTCCCATTGGTTGTGCTCACAACCAAACTGTCAAACCATCCAATGGCTGGTGTCATAACTGATCACATGTGCAGCATCATGGCAGTTGTAGATTAAACAGAGGCAAAGATGGTAGGCTTCCTTGGCTGAAAACAATAGGGGGGTTTACCTACACTTTAAGCAACATATAGCACTAGCACCTTAGGAATTGCAAATGTCAGGGTTCCCCACTGCTGCACAACCCATTAAAGGAATTTCCTTCCTGCATCCAGATGAAATCAAAACATAAAGAAGCCGGCACTTTTGGAGATAAAGTCCCGATAGTGTTCATTCCTATATGACCATGTACAAAACGGTGAGCGCTAAAGCGTTTCGGTGGGGGCCTTGCATCCAGACACAGAAATCAGTCCTTTGGCTTGTTTTTGTTGTTTTATTAAGGGATGATAATTTGGATGGGGTAAGGGATTATTGGGTGCCCAACTTGCAAATGTCCAACAGGCAAAAACAGGGACAACTTCCTCCCTATTTACAGATTCCTCTTCTTCCTTCCTCCTGCAAAAACTTGGTTCCCTTTTTGTACAGCTTCTGCTCAATCATGCCTGGAGGACCCAACAGTCTCTTGTTAGCTCAGCAAAAGCCGATTAAAGGCTAGAAACTCTCAATCCCTTGGTAAAGAAACACATGTGGAGTAAACAACATTTTGCACCACCTTCTGTTTCTCCGTAGACACTGATCCCAGTTCTACTGCTTGCAGAAATGCTAGCCCACCTGGTTGCTTTCTCTTCTCAGTCCTTCTGACTGACATACACATGGAGACTCCCCAGGGCAAGGTTGGATGAAGACTTGGCACACTGCTGTCTTCAAGAGAGACCTGCTATAGCTGGCAGTCTCTCCCCTTGCCTGTCCCGTGCTGATCTACTCACTTTCTCTACTTGCTCCTGCTGCCTCTCCGGTTAGGGTCCGTCCAACTGCCTCCTGTGATGGAATCCTTCCAGGCCAGCCTCCCAAGCTCCAGCCCGAAAGCCCTCCCCGGCAGGGGTCCTTTAAGGTCCACTGACAGCCTCCCTCAGCACTGCTTCTCCATCTTCCACCCAACGACCCTGTCCCAGCATGCCTCATTCCTATTTATGTGCTCCTTAGTCCCCTGCCAGGCCCACTCCTGGCTAAGGGCCCATAAATATGCAGAGCAGTTCCTCCATACCTCTGCCCACTAACATCTAGAATGTTCTACAACTTTCTAGATCCGGGGGAGGCACCAGAGAGCTGTCTGTATGAGTCATGCCCGCCCAACCTATAGTAACCCTGACCTAATTACAGACTCACAGGTTAGACATGAGTCAAAGTATGTTTTTCCTACTCACACTGTAGTAGCACCCACTAGAGGGTGCTACAAACATTTTTTGAGCATTTGTGTAGGCATTTTTATGCATTGTGCATGCTTTCAGGCTTAAAGAAGAAGTAGGGCCAAAGCTCCTATGGCGCTACTTCACCTGTAGCTCCCATGTTGATGGGGACAGGGGCCTCATCCCCCCAACCCTTGCCCGGTGGTTGTGGGGGTCTGCGGGCAGGGCCCCCTTTACCAACGAGACCCCCAGATCCCAGCCTCCCCCCCATGTGAATTGGTAACAAAAAAGTGTCAAAAATAGTAAAAAACACTGGAGACACTTTGGGACAAGTCCTTTATTAAAAAATAAAATTGCCCTGCGATGTAGATCCATCTCACGCTGCCTGACGAGCCAAAAAAAGAAAAAAAGAAAGCTGCAACAGCTCCTCCTCCATGGGAGGCTCCCAATGAGTGACGCTTCTTGTTGTTGACAGCTGTGACGTAACGTAAGAGGAAGGCGGGGTGGCCCTTTTACATCACCGAGTGGCTCCGCGCACAGCTATCATCGAGAAGAAGCGTCACTCGGCAGGAGCCTCCCATGGAGGCCAAGCTGTCACCGCCCTTTTTTCTTTTCTTTTTTCGGCTCGTCGGGCGGTGTGAGATGGATCTACATCGCGGGACATTTTTATTTTTTTATTTTTTAATAAAGGACTTGTCCCAAAGTGTCTCCTGTCTTTTTACTATTTTTGACACTTTTTCTTGTGAAATGGTAGGAGTATAATGTACCCGTTACCAATTCACATAGGGGCTGAGGCTGGGATTTGGGGGTCTCCTTGTTAAAAGGGGCTTCCAGATTCCGATAAGCCCCCCGCCCGCAGACCTCCACAACCACCGGGCAAGGGTTGTGGGGATGAGGCCCTTCAACATTTTCTTGTCCCCCCTCTTTTCCTGCGGCCTGCCAGGTTGCGTGCTTGGACAAGGGTCTGGTATGGAATTTGGGGGTACCCCCACGCAATTTTTTAAAAATTTTTTGGTTTGGGGTTCCCTTTAATATTCATACCAGACCCAAAGGGCTCGGTAATGGACTAGGGGGGAACCCATGCCATTTTTTTTAATGAGTTCTGTCTATATTACCAAGACCCGACAAGCCGCGATCAGTTTTAAATTACTTTTTTCCTTTCGAAATGTCATTTTGCTGTGGTTTTGTTCTAAACATGGGAAAACTGCACCACTTTACAGGCATACTACAGACACCCCCCAGGCACGATATTTAAAGGAATATTTCATTTTTATTGTTTCACTTTAAGCATTATTAAAATCACTGCTCCCGAAAAAAACGGACGTTTTTAAAACTTTTTTTGCATTGATACATGTCCCCTGGGGCAGGACCCGGGTCCCCAAACACTTTTTATGGCAATAACTTGCATATAAGCCTTTAAAATTAGCACTTTTTGTTTTTCATGTTAGTGTCCCATAGACTTTAATGGAATTCCGCGGCTTTCGAATTTGCCGTGAACACCGCAAAATTTTCGTTGTTTGCTGAACGTCCAAACAACCAAAGTTCGGCCCGAAATTAGGCTCGGGCCAAACTGCTCGCCCATCCCTACATCCTCCACACCATACATCACTGCTGAGTCTTGTAGTAATGTACGAGTCAGAAGATGGTACCTCAAGGGTTGTTAGTAAAAGAAAAAGGATAATTCATTTTTTTTAGCTTTTTGTAGCCTCCTGTTGGACTTCTTGAATCTCCTGGTGCAAGTGGTGGAACCACTTAATGAGCAGTACAGACTATTATTGAGCTGCCTACTACCATTACATTGAAGTTTCACTGATGGCTTTTGCTCAGTTGAGTACTGATGTTCCTTTGACGACCTTGGGTTTTAAAACATTTATTGAATCCTGGGTTGGGTGTCTCCATAATCCTAACCAAATCCGCCCTGGCTCAAATTCAATCCATCATCAGTTTTCTCTTCCATCACATCCAATTTATGCCATCATGGATTCCATCCCCATTCCAAGACCACAAAAGATCTTTTTTGAAGTAGCAACTTTTGGCAAGATCCTTGTGCCTTGTCAGCGTACTCCCCACGTCTCTTTGCTTGATTCTTCTCTGGCTCTATAATCAGAGACCCTAGGTTTAATACCCTACAATAATATTAATTTTGGATAGACCTCAGTATAATCCATTCTATAGATCAACTAATCACGGGAAACCATTCTGAAAGCAGTAAGAAAGTTCAACTTAAAACGATCAATGTTGTTTTTGGACTTTTCCAAAGGCTCTTATATTATGCGAGTAAAAAAAAAAAAAGTGAAACTTTAAAACACGGGTGAAAGAAGAAATTTCCTTAAGTGGACTTGTAATGAGGTGTGAACATTCTAGGAACAGAATGAGAGAACTTAAGACAGAGCTGGAAGGAAGATGCTTTTTAACGAGGTGCGGGCTGAGACCGGGAATAGTGAGTTCAGTATATAAAAGGGAATGACAGAATACAATATTGAGTTATGTCTACGGTAAGGTTTCTCAAGTAGGGGGCTGGACGTCTGTTGGAAGACAGTGTAGTTTTTATAGAGAATCTTGGCTGCCACTAAATATCATTAGTAATATGGCAAATGTAAAGGTCCTTTGCCAAAAAAATGCAAGAATACACTACGCATAAAATATAATTAATAGTGTTCAGATTTCTACAGTACTATTTTGGAATAAAAGAACTCACAGAAGTCATGGATTGCATTGTTCATTGCATTGCATTATTCATAGATTTATGTTTAGCAGCGAACGTAGATCTCTAAAAATCTTATCCTTTGAAATGATATTAATAAAGCAAAAAACAAACTATATATACTGTATATACAGTATCTCACAAAAGTGAGTACACCCCTCACATTTTTGTAAATATTTTATCGTTTTTTTTGACAACACTGAAGAAATTACACTTTGCCACAATGTAAAGTAGTGAGTGTACAGCTTGTATAACAGTGTAATTTTGCTGTCCCCTCAAAATAACTCAACACACACCCATTAGTGTCTAAACTGCTGGCAGCAAAAGTGAGTACACCCCTAAGTAAAAATGTCCAAATTTTGCCTAAAGTGTCAAAATTTTGTGTGGCCTCCATTATTTTCCAGCACTGGCTTAACCCTCTTGGGCATGGAGTTCACCAGAGTGTCACAGGTTGCCACTGGAGTCCTCTTCCACTCCTCCATGACGACATCATAGAGCTGGTGGATGTTAGAGACCTTGCGCTCCTCCACCTTCCATTTGAGGATGCCCCACAGATGCTCAATAAGGTTTAGGTCTGGAGACATGCTTGGCCAGTCCATCACCTTTACCCTCAGCTTCTTTAGCAAGGCAGTGGTCATCTTCAGTATGTCACAGTACATGTTGGCATTCATGGTTCCCTCAATGAACTGTAGCTCACCAGTGTCGGCAGCACTCATGCAGCCCCAGACAATGACACTCCCACCACCATGCTTGACTGTAGGCAAGACACACTTGTCTTTGTACTCCTCAACTGGTGCGGCCACACACGTTTGACACCATCTGAACCAAATACGTTTATCTTGGTCTCATCAGACCACAGGACATGGTTTCAGTAATCCATGTTCTTAGTCTGCTTGTCTTCAGCAAACTGTTTGCGGGCTTTCTTGTGCATCATCTTTAGATAAGGCTTCCTTCTGAGACGACAGCAATGCAGACCAATTTGATGCAGCATGCGGGGTATGGTCTGAGCACTGACAGGCTAACCCCCCACTCCTTCAACCTCTGCAGCAATGCTGGCAGCACTCATACATCTATTTCACAAAGACAACCTCTGGATATGACGCTGAGGTGCCATGTTGAACTTCCAGTGACCAGTGTGAGCGAGTGAGAGTGATAACACCAAATTTAACACACCTGCGCCCCATCCACACCTGAGAGCTTGTAACACTAACAAGTCACATGGCACCGAGGAGAGAAATGGCTAATTGGGCCCAATTTGGACATTTTCACTTAGGGGTGTACTCACTTTTGTTGCTAGCAGTTTAGACATTAATGGCTGTGTGTTGAGTTATTTTGAGGGGACAGCACATTTACACTGTTATACAAGCTGTACACTCACTACTTTTTCTTCAGTGTTGTCACATGAAGAGATATAATAAAACATTTACAAAAATGTGAGGGGTGTAATCACTTTTGTGAGATACTATATATATATATATATATATATAGACATGGATGAGTGTTTTTGGGTTGGAGGAATGTGACTGCCCTGCGCAGAGTCAAGACCTCAACCCGATAGAACACCTTTGGGATAAATTAGAGCAGAGACTTCGAGCCAGGCCTTCTCGTTCACATCAGTGCCTGACCTCACAAATGCGCTTCTGTAAGAATGGTCAGACATTCCCATAGACACACTCCTAAACCTTGTGGACAGCCTTCCCAGAAGAGTTGAAGCTGTTGGAGCTGCAAAGGGTGGACCAACTCAATATTATACCCTACAGACTAAGACTGGGATGCCATTAAAGTTCATGTGTGTGTAAAGGCAGACGTCACAATACTTTCGTAAATATAGTGTGTATATATATATATATATATATATATATATATATATATATATATATATACCGTATTTATCGGCGTATAACACGCGCCGGCGTATAACACGCACCCCAAGTTTAGGAGGGAATTTTAAGAAAAAAAACTTTTAGGAGGGAAGTTTAAGGAAAAAAAAACTTACATTTAAATGCCCATCAATGCAGCCTCATCAGTGTTCATCTGCAGCCTTTCCCCAGTGTCCAGTGCAGCCTTGTCAGTGCAGCTTTGCCCCAGTACAGCCTTGTCAGTGCAGCTTTGCCCCAGTGCAGCCTTGTCCCCAGTGCAGCTTTGCCCCAGTGCAGCCTTGTCCCCAGTGCAGCTTTGCCCCAGTGCAGCCTTGTCCCCAGTGCAGCTTTGCCCCAGTGCAGCCTTGTCCCCAGTGCAGCTTTGCCCCAGTTCAGCTTTGCCCCAGTTCAGCTTTGCCGCAGTGCAGCTTTGCCCCAGTGCAGCTTTGCCCCAGTTCAGCTTTGCCCCAGTTCAGCTTTGCCCCAGTGCAGCCTTGTCCCCAGTGCAGCTTTGCCCCAGTTCAGCTTTGTCCCCAGTGGTCCGTGCAGCCTTGTCGCCGCCGAGATACAAACGTTTAGTTTGTATTTTTAAACATGGCGCCGCGGAGTTCGGAGGGACTCCGAACGAGCGCCGCCGAGGACACAGTGACTGGGCGGAGCCGAGCTACACATATCCGAGGGTTCTCGGCTATTCTCGGCGCCGTTCACAGTCACGCCCAGTCCCTATGATGGACATAATACAGGTCCAATGGCGGGACTGGGCGTGACTGTGAACGGCGCCGAGAATAGCCAAGAACCCTCGGCTATGTGTATCTCGGCTCCGCCCAGTCACTGTGTCCTCGGCGGCGCTCGTTCAGCTGAACGAGCGCCCCCGAGTCCCTCCGAACTCCGCGGCGCCATGTTTAAAAATACAAGCTATGTGAATGTCGGCGGCGATCGCGGCGATCGCTCCGACAGATCACAAAATAGCGGGGATCGGCGTATAGCACGCACCCACGATTTTCCCCTTATTTTAAGGGGAAAAAAGTGCGTGTTATACGCCGATAAATACGGTATATATATATATATATATATATATATATATATATATATATATATATATGTACTGTGGATGAGACAGCACTTCCATCACTGTACATGGCCAACATTTATGGACACCTAAGCATTTTTGAGAACTCATTCATCATTCCTTCAGTGATATGAAGTTTGCCAGTACCGCATGCAGAAAAACAGCCCCATACCATGATGTTCCCACCTCCAAACATCACTGTTGGTATGGGGGTGTTTTTGGGGTGAAATTTGCCATTTGACCTCCAAACATGGGGTGTAGTATGGCATCCAAAGAGTTCAATTTTGGTCTCATCTGACTAGACTGTTTTCATACATCATAACAATTTGAGATGGGAATGAGGGACACCTACTAGCAAACGTATGTAGGCATAAGACACGCTCCCTGCCACACCCCCTTAAAGGAGAATTAACCAAAAAAAAGTTACTTAAAAGGGTTTATTTTTTACCACTACTATTCCTTTTTATTGGCTTTTAAAATTTACAAGCAGCTATTTAGAATTTGGATGAAAAGTTTAGAACTGGGAAACACTTTCTGATAGCTAAAAAGTGCATTTTATACACAACTATATAGATCAGACCAAAATGAGGGACAAATGAGGGGGGGGAAGAGGGACAGAGGGACATTGCTCCAAATCAGGGACAGTCTCTCGAAATCAGGGACAGTTGTATTTTCTCCTTGTATTTCACAGGCTTGTCTAAATGTTGTGCAGCAAACTTTGAACAAGATTCAACATGCTTTTTCTTCAGCAGTGGAGTCTTGCGTGGTGCATATGGGCCATGGCGGTTGAGTGCATTACTTATTGTTTTCTTTGAAACAATTGTACCTGCTAATTCCAGGTCTTTCTGAAGCTCTCCACAAATGATCCTTGGCTCTTGGACAACTTTTCTGATAATTCTTTTCACTCCTCTGTCAGAAATCTTGCAAGGAGCATCTGGTCATGGTAGGTTTATGGTGAAATTATGTTCTTTTCACTTTAGGATTATGGCCCTAATAGTGCTCACTGGAACATTCAGAAATTTAGAAATCCTTCCTTAACCAATCCCATCAGTATGTTTTGCAACAATAAGGTTGTGAAGGTCTTGAGAGAACTTTTTGCTTTTACCCATCATGAGTTGTTTCTGTTGTGACAGCTTGGTAATGAGACGCCTTTTTATAGGCCATCAGTTGAGACTGTAATAAAGAGAAAAACACATGTGGGAGAGACGTATGCACTGCACACCCCAAAACAATAATGGTAAAAAATGGACCGTTTCCCCAGTGGGGCTTTAAACAGCAATATCTTGAAATCCAGAATAATAAAAAAATGTATAACCAGTAAGTGCATTTATTGAACCATGAACAATTGTAATGTTATAATTCAATTGGCATTACAACATAGAGCGCTGGCCAAGTACTACAATACATATTCCACAATATAAAGTCGACACATCTTTACAAAATTATATACAGTCATACATTTCCGGGCTGTATAAATCCCCGACGCGTTTCGACCTGTGTACGGTCATCATCAGGGGGATAGTTGGTTCTATAAAATACATTGAATATCTTCAAAATTTAAGAACATGTCATCATAAATCTCATTGTAAGGTTAAAAATGGTAGTATATTTACCGCTGAAAAGTGGAGGGAATAATCCTTTGGCCAGTAAAAGCCGTGAATGGATCCGGGGGGCCCCCATATTCGCCCCTGTCTCCCCAGAGCGCATGAGTCCAGCCCAAGGAGCTTGCAAGGAGCCACATAGATGCCCTCCAGGGGAAGGAGAAGTCAGCAGCTGCGACAAATACCCAATAGGTCAAAATGATTCTCAGCACATTGGCAAGAGTATGAAGTGTATGGGCTAACTGCAATCCTAGTGATCAATATATATTGATCTGGTGTCCTAAGGTTTTATGATTGTAATTAATTATATAGAATGTGGCAAAACCATAAAAAAAATGGTTATATAGTTATAGGGTTGTTTGAGTGGTGTGGTGTGTAAAAATCAGTTGAGACTGATATTAATTTGCACTGACAAGGGGCAGGGTTGTTTTCTAATTACTGATAGATTTCGGCTGGTGTTTTGGCTTTCCATGCCTTTTTGTTCCTCCCTTTCTTCGTGTGTTCAATACTTTTTCCCTGTAACGTTACATTTGATTACACATTACTTCATTTCTGAACTTATTTGTTTTGGTTTCTTTGTATGTATGGATTGCACGGGTTGTTACAGATACATGGGGAAAATTTCATATCAATAGCACCTTTAGAAATATACAGTGCATCTGGAAAGTATGCACAGCGCTTCACTTTTAACACATTTTGTTATGTTACAGCTTAATTCCAAAATGGATTAAATTCATTATTTTGCTCAAAATTCAACAAACAATACCCTATGACAACAACGCAAAAATAAGTTTGTTTGAAATTCTTACAAATGTATTAAAAAATAAAAAAACGTAAAAATCACATGTATATAAGTATTCATAGCCTTTGCCTCTCAAAATTGAGCTCAGGTGCCTCCACTGTTTATCCTTGAGAAGTTTCTACAACTTGATTGGAGTCCACCTGTGGTAGATTCAGTTGATTGGACATGATTTAAGGATTGAGGCTGGGTTCACACTGGTCCGACAAACGCTCCGACATTGGGAGCTCATGTCGCATGACGTGTGAAATGTAATGTTTCCCTATGGGAGCCGTCCTAACTGGTCCGACACAAGTCGTTCCGACTTTAGAAATGCTCCCTGTACTACTTTGGTCCGACTTTGATCCTACTTCAGCCTATTGACTATCATTGAAGTCGGATCAAAGTCGGATTGCCGTCTTGCATGATCCGACTTCGGCACGCGACTTGTGCTCAGATGATCTTGAGGGGGAACTCCGCGCCAAATTTTAAATAAAAATCCGGCATGGGTTCCCCCTCCAAGAGCATACCAGGCCCTTGGGTCTGGTATGGACCTTGAGGGGAACCCCCTACGCCGAAAAAACGGCGTGGGGGGTCCCCCCCAATCCATACCAGACCCTTATCCGAGCACGCAGCCCGGCCGGACAGGAATGGGGGTGGGGACGAGCGAGCGCCCCCCCCCCCTCCTGAACCGTACCAGGCCGCATGCCCTCAACATGGGGGGTTGTTGCCTTGGGGGAGGGGGGCGCGCTGCGGCCCCCCCACCCCAAAGCACCTTGTCCCCATGTTGATGAGGACAAGGGCCTCTTCCCGACAACCCTGGCCGTTGGTTGTCGGGGTCTGCGGGCGGGGGGCTTATCGGAATCCAGGAGCCCCCTTTAATAAGGGGGCCCCCAGATCCCGGCCCCCCACCCTATGTGAATGAGTATGGGGTACAGCGTACCCCTACCCATTCACCTAGGAAAAAAGTGTCAATTTAAAAAAAAAACACTACACAGATTTTTGAAGCATTTTATTCGACAGCTCCGGGGGTCTTCTTCCGACTTCGGGGGTCTCTCCGGTTCTTCTTCGCGCTCTCCGGGTCTTCTGCCGGGCTCCTCCGCTCTCTTCTGCTCTTTTGCCGCTCTTTTGCTAAAGAGGAGGAGCCCGGTCTGCTGCCTTCTTCTCTTCGGGGGTCTCTCCGGTTCTTCTCCGCGCTCTCCGGATCTTCTGCCGGGCTCCTCCTCTCTCTTCTGCTCTTTTGCCGCTCTTTTGCTAAAGCGGAGGAGCCTGGTCTTCGGTCTTCTGCCCTCTTCTCTTCTCCTGATGTTGACACGACGCTCTCTCCGGCTAGAATGCTCTCTGTGCGCTCTGCTCTGACTTATATAGGCGGTGACCCCGCCCTCTTATGCCGTCACAGTCCCTGGGCATGCTGGGACTGTGACGTTTTAGGGGGCGTGGTCATCACCCGATGACCACGCCCCCTGTATGCCGTCATAGTCCCAGCATGCCCAGGGACTGTGACGGCATAAGAGGGCGGGGTCACCGCCTATATAAGTCAGAGCAGAGCGCACAGAGAGCATTCTAGCCGGAGAGAGCGTCGTGTCAACATCAGGAGAAGAGAAGAGGGCAAAAGATTGAAGACCGGGCTCCTCCTCTTTAGCAAAAGAGCGGCAAAAGAGCAGAAGAGAGCGGAGGAGCCCGGCAGAAGATCCGGAGAGCGCGGAGAAGAACCGGAGAGACCCCCGAAGAGAAGAAGGCAGCAGACCGGGCTCCTCCTCTTTAGCAAAAGAGCGGCAAAAGAGCAGAAGAGAGAGGAGGAGCCCGGCAGAAGACCCGGAGAGCGCGGAGAAGAACCGGAGAGACCCCCGAAGTCGGAAGAAGACCCCCGGAGCTGTCTAATAAAATACTTTAAAAATCTGTGTAGTGTTTTTTTTTTTAAATTGACACTTTTTCCCTAGGTGAATGAGTAGGGGTACCATGTACCCCATACTCAATTCACATAGGGTGGGGGGCCGGGATCTGGGGGCCCCCTTATTAAAGGGGGCTCCCGGATTCCGATAAGCCCCCCGCCCGCAGACCCCGACAACCAACGGCCAGGGTTGTCGGGAAGAGGCCCTTGTCCTCATCAACATGGGGACAAGGTGCTTTGGACTGGGGGGGCCGCAGCGCGCCCCCTCCCCCAAGGCACCAACCCCCCCATGTTGAGGGCATGCGACCTGGTACGGTTCAGGAGGGGGGGGGGCGCTCGCTCGTCCCCACCCCCATTCCTGTCCAGCCGGGCTGCGTGCTCGGATAAGGGTCTGGTATGGATTGGGGGGGACCCCCCACGCCGTTTTTTCGGCGTAGGGGGTTCCCCTCAAGGTCCATACCAGACCCAGGGGCCTGGTATGCTCTTGGAGGGGGAACCCATGCCGGATTTTTATTTAAAATTTGGCGTGGAGTTCCCCCTAAAGATTCATACCAAACACAGTGTCGGGCATTGGCGGGGATCCAAGTCGGATCCCCGTTCATTGAAAGTCGGACACATGCCGGCTTCATGTCGCAGGGCAAAGTCGGATCCAAAGTAGGACGGCTGTCGTGTCGCACCAGTGTGAACCCAGCCTAAGGTCTCACAGTCAACAGTGCAAGTCAGAGCACAAACCAAGCTATGAAGTCCAAGGAATTGTCTGTAGACAATTTACCCACTGTATATATATATATATATATGATTTTCTTACTCAAAATAATAGTGATTTCATGAAAGATCCACTTCAAAGTTTCAATCTGTCTCTTCAATAGCATGTAACAAAGACCTGGTTGAAATAATAATGTTGTGATTTTCAGACCAACCCTTCAGGAATGAAAAAAAAAAAAACTGAAATATGAAATTAAACAGGAAAGGTAAGAAGAAATGTCAGTGTAGAATTAAGGGGGCAGTATCGTGGGGTCTATTTATTTCACAATAAACACAAACTTCCTCACCATTTTCTCTGCTCCGCACCTTCATTTTATAAGTGCTTTATGCCAAAATATGTTTTAAAGACTTCTTTCATTTCTTCACCCATATTAAACAAAACAGTTCATCATGGCTCATGCCCAGAGCTATCCAGCAATGTAGGTTTTCTGACTGTATACAATGTTTATGCTGAGCTGACGTTAAGTTTTTCTAAACAACTCCACATCGCTATGGTGGATACAGGATCCAGAACTTCAATAACTCATTGCAAGAGCCCACAGGGGTCTGTCTTATTTTACAGGGAAATGTATAAAATGATACAACAGGCACGTGTTTACCAGAATATGGTTTGGAAGGCAAAGCACAAAAGTAATGGGAATTGTGCTGCAGAGTATTTACTAAAAAGAAATCAGTGTTAGTTTAAATATTAAAAGAAGACAGGGCTCAGATGACATGAGAAAGGGAATGGTAGGGGATGCCAGTCTTGCAGAATTCAGTAGGAAAAAACAATGGTGCTGCTGTAGCCAGTAGACCAGTAATGCAGCAGGGTGGATGTGAGAGATGAAAAGGGGGTAAACAAGTAAAAAGGACAACATTTGGAGGGAAGAGGCAGCTTCTCTATATAGGTCCTGAGTAAACCTAGTGTATAAAAAAAGCAGGGGGCACCTCTATCTGAGTGTGCAGAGATCGTCCAGGAAACTGGTCGGTGGTGAGAAGGAAGTGCTGGAGAATGAAGAGGACAGGAAGGTCCACCCTGTGCTCAGTTATATCACCTTTTGCTTCGGACCTTTATCCGTCTCTCAGATCTTTTTTATTCACATTTTTTTTCACATTTTTTACTCACTTTTTTCCTCACAACATCCCAGGTTCTTCCCTTCACATTCCCACCCCCCCCCCTTTTTTCCCAATCCCCCCCCCGCCTTCCCTCCTCCCCCACCTTACTTTCACCTTTCCCCTCCCTCTCCCTTCCCTTTCTCTTCCTTCTCCCCCTCCTCCCCCCCTCCTTTTTTTCTTTTTTTCTTTCTTCTGCCCCTCCCCTCCCCCTCTTCCCTTCCCTCTCTTTCACTCCCCCCTTCTCCCCCCCTCCTTTGAGTAATTACATACACCTTACTTCAATCACACCTTACACGTCTAATTTTTTGGCTAGATTCCAGTACATCACTCAGCGAAGATTTCCTTTGTTTCTCAACATTGAATCACAGGTATGAGACCTGCATATGGGTGAGCTCTTGCTGATGGATCTAGCGGTCGGCAGTATACCCTATTGTATTTACATGTATTTGTATTTTTATGTTATTGTTATTCTATTTTCTTGTATTATATTCCAAACTAACGCAATGCTTGTATCTTATTTTTATGTGCAGTGTTACATCTATTACATCTATTTTTCTTTTAAAACGGCCCCTGAATAGCCCTGAGTGGCGAAACATGTCGGGACAATCACTCTAATGCTACTATCGAGTGATTACATTTTATCATCTGTTTTAAAATTTCTAGATGTATCCTTGAACATAATTCTGTGCACATAATTCCTACTTGAACTGTAATCATGTTTTGTATGTGATAATAAAATCTTCAATTTCCACACACCAATTTTCGAGCATTATATGACTTTCCCCTTCTTTCGTAGGCACCCTTAAAGTCCCGCCAAATTTCCCTCTCTCCTGACATTTATATACAGGGATGTTGGTGCCCAATATTTGCCATTGCCGCCCACCCGTATTATTACTTTACGGCACTAATAATTTTTTTCAGTACATGTTTGCATTCTTTCGAGTCCTGATTAGAATTAGCCTGCCTATGTTACGCCCCTTGTTACCATAAAAGTACAATTGTAATATTAATGCGATACCTACGTAATCATGTGTATAAAAACCTTCAATTGCATCATAATAAAGCAGAACAGTTATTTGGAAAGATGCGGAGTGTACCTTTTGTGTCTGTTCCCTACTGCAGTAATTATTATTAATTTGGAACCACTAATCACTATGAGCATAGGAGTTGCCTATCTAACAATTTCCATGTCACCAGCATTGTATAGTGGAGCATCCGCTCTGTCCCAGTGTGGTGCCAGGTGTCTGTGGTCTGTCTTTTGTAAAGTATGATCTTTGTTTAATCGTTTCCATGGTCTTTCGTCCCGGAAGCTAGTCAGCATCGTTATGGATGTGTGTATGTATATATACCTACTTTAAGATGGCCCCAGCAGAGCCTGAGGAAGGAGCACGTATGCTCCTAACACGCGCACTGCCCGCTGACCCTGTACCCAGTAGTGCCTCTGTGGAGGCAGAGCACCATCAGAGCACCATCAGAGCACCATCAAGCTCTCTGGAAGTGCTGGGAGCCACTAGTGCGGCTGGATTGCATACAGCTCCAGTAAGCCATAGACACCTGGCACCACCCTGGGACAGAGCGGATGCTCCACTATACAATGCTGGTTTTAATCGCTCGTTTGTGAGTGTTTATCTTATTATTTTATACAATAAATTGCAATTACCGCTACACTTAGAAGGCGCTGCTTCTTGTTCCTTTCATGTTTCAGATTCTCTTCTAGCTTTTTCCAGCCGGCAGCCTCTAAGAAAAGTCCCTTTTGTCCTTCTTACATGGACTTATTGTAACGGACTTGATAATATTGCCCTATTTAGTGACTTAGTCGCTATTTGCTTAACTATATTCATAGCCTTATCCAGAGTGCGCCATATAAGTTTTATTGTTTATACACATCACTTTAAGCCT
This sequence comes from Lithobates clamitans, assembly GCA_037952925.1. Classification (NCBI taxonomy): domain Eukaryota; kingdom Metazoa; phylum Chordata; class Amphibia; order Anura; family Ranidae; genus Lithobates; species Lithobates clamitans. Next base: position 2,346,523 of record JBBGZY010001542.1, read on the forward strand.
AGTACACACGGGCCAAATGCCGTGCGACATCGGCCGGTTCAATAAAAACTGCAGCAGTTGACCGGCTCCCGATCAGCACTATCAGCCAATGGCTGAGATAGCTGACTGGAGTGTTCTGGCGGGGGGGGGGCATCTCCCTGTCAGAACACAATAAAACAGCAGGGGAGATCGCTGTACTAACACCATATTGTTAGTGCAGAGGCTCCGACCAGAGCTGTCAGTTTTTCTTTTTGTTCAAAAAAAACTAGTGGTGTGTACTAGATGAAGCAAAGTCCCGGGTTCCTTGGGGCCTAATGGTGACCTCCAGAGTTAGGGACAGCTGACATCCTTCTGTGTAGAGTGGGTTACAAGGCATGGTGGGTGTAATGCAAGATGAAATGGTGGGCGCCAGACGCTTTTCGGATGCAAAGAGATTTATTGTCTTTAGAACAGAACAGTGGGAGAGGTGATTAGGGCCATGACACCCTTAAGTAGATGCAATGTTAATTGGCAGACTCCGAGACTTCTATAGGCAGACAGCTATACAGGTGAAGGCCTCCAGCCAGACACCACTTCTGTATAGGTAAGACCGCTGTCTCCTATGGCAACAATCTTGTAGCAGTTACCAACGGTAGTTGTATTTAACTTTTGGCAACACAAACAGTTCTCCGCTTATTCCACAGTCACTCACTGTGGGTGTTCACTCAATGAACTCCCAGTCTCTTTCACTAGACTTCGAATCCAATAGCCACTGGATCCCCTAAGCTCTTCCACTGTTAGCACTCAGTATCTTCCTCAAGCGTCACCTCCAGCTTCCCTGCTGGGTCCCTGGCTCGGCACCCTCTGATGCTCTGGAAGCGTCACCTCTGCTGTCCCGCTGGGTCCCTGGCTTGGCACTCGGTGATGCTTTCCCACTTCTTCACCGCCCCCAGCTGGTGAGAAGACGTCTCTGGTACTGGCTTCAGCTTACTGACAGTGATCTCTGGTAACAAAGTGGATGGTCCCTTAGTGGCGACAGCTTCCCCTTCTACCACCGATCACAGCTGGTTCCCCGTCCGGCTGAACCGCTGCTTCTGGTTGAACTATAAGCCTGCAGTCCCAACCCTACGCTGCTCTCCCACTCCTGGAAAGGCCCTCAAGGCAGCCGAGCAGCCGAATGTCCCTGGGATAGTCCTCAGGCTTCCAGCCTAGCAGCCTGGGGCAGCACGACACACGTCCACCCGGACAGGCATAGAACCCTGATCACCTGACTCCACCCAAATAAATAGGCTCTCCCAGCAGGCCAAGGAACCAAAGAAAATCCCCACCCATTGGCTGCGACACCCCATCCATTCATGTCTGAGCTTGCAAAGCCCCTATCTCATCTAATGTCACTAGCATAGTGCTACCTAGTGACAGAAGAGAAAGGGTGCAACAAGTCCAGATTTAGAGAGGAGCCACTTGATCCCCTAACAATTGGCCAAGGCAACTATCGCCTGACAACTGAATTTAATAGCAACCCTGCTTAAACATCAGGGAGCTACATAGGCTTTACAGTATGCACGGGGACAGTGCAATTACAATACAATTCAATTCAATACAAATCTAGTAGGGCCCTGCTCATGAAGCTTACAATCTTAATGGAGGGGGAGGTGGTAGAAAAGGTAATAGCTGCAAGCACAGTTCTTAGATGGAGGTGGGGTAGGCTTCCCTGAATAAATGAGTTTTCAAGGATCGCCTAAAGGTGGACAGGGTAGGAGCTGACTGGACATACTAGGGCAGGGAGTTCCAGAGAATGGGAGAGGCTCTGGAGAAGTCCTGTAGGCGAGCATGGGAGGAGGTAACATAGTGATGTAGCTGGGGACAATGTTGTGGATTCCTTGTATGTTGTGGTTAGTATTTTGAATTCTATACGGTGGGGTAGGGTAAGTTAGTGAAGAGATTAGCAGAGAGGGGCAGCAGTCACGGATTGGTGGGTAAGGTGCATTAGTCTAGCAGCAGCATTCATAATAGACTGAAGGGGGGAGCCTGTGTACAGGTAGGCCAGTGAGGAGGGAGTTGCAGTAGTCAAGGCGGGAAATAACCAAGGAGTGAATAAATTGTTTTGTGGTGTCATTAGTCAGGAAGGGGTGAACTCTGGAAATGTTGCGGAGGTTAAGGCAGCAAGATTTAGCCAGCGACTGGATGTGGGGGCTAAAGGAGAAGTCAGAGTCTAGGATTAGACCCAGCACTAGACTTGTGCACAATGGAAAATTTTGTTTAGTTTAGCTTCGTTTTCATTCATAAAATACAACATTTAGTTCTGTTATATTCGTTATGTTACGAAAATTTGTTATTACCGTAGAGTGCCGATATTCGTTATATCGAATCAATTAGTTTTGTATGTATTTCGATTCAATATTTATGTACAGTATCTCACAAAAGTGAGTACACCCCTCACATTTTTGTAAATATTTTATTATATCTTTTCATGTGACAGCACTGAAGAAATTACACTTTTCTACAACGTAAAGTAGTGAGTGTACAGCTTGTATAACAGTGTAAACTTGCTGTTCCCTCAAAATAATTCAACACACAGCCATTAATGTCTAAACCACTGGCAACAAAAGTGAATACACCTCTAAGTGAGAATGTCCAAGTTGGGCCCAATTAGCCATTTTCCCTCCCTGGTGTCACGTGACTCGTTAGTGTTACAAGGTCTCAGGTGTGCATGGGGAGCAGGTGTGTTAAATTTGATGTTATCGCTCTCACTCTCTCATACTGGTCACTGGAAGTTCAACATGGCACCTCATGGCAAAGAACTCTCTGAGGATCTGAAACAAAAAAATTTTTTCTCTACATAAAGATGGCCAAGACCCTGAAATTGAGCTGCAGCACAGTGGCCAAGACCATAAAGCGGTTTAACAGGACAGGTTCCACTCAGAACAGGCCTCGCCATGGTCGACCAAAGAAGTTGGATTCACGTGCTCAGCGTCATATCCAGAGGTTGTCTTTGGGAAAAAGACGTATGAGTGCTGCCAGCATTGCTGCAAAGGTCGAAGAGGTGGGGGGGTCAGCCTGTCATTGCTCAGACCATACGCCGCACACTCCATCAAATTGGTCTGCATGGCTGTTGTCCCAAAAGGAAGCCTCTTCTAAAGATGGTGCACAAGAAAGCACGCAAACAGTTTGCTGAAGACAAGCAGACTAAGGACATGGATTACTGGAACCATGTCCTGTGGTCTGATGAGACCAAGATAAACTTATTTGGTTCAGATGGTGTTAAGCATGTGTGGCGGCAACCAGGTGAGGAGTACAAAGACAAGTGTGTCTTGCCTACAGTCAAGCATGGTGGTGGAGGTGTCATGGTCTGGGGCTACATGAGTGCTGCTGGCACTGGGGAGCTACAGTTCATTGAGGGAGCCATGAATGCCAACATGTACTGTGACATACTGAAGCAGAGCATGATCCCCTCCCTTCAGAGACTGGGCCGCAGGGCAGTATTCCTACATAATAATGACCCCAAACACACCCCCAAGATGACCACTGCCTTACTAAAGAAGCTGAGGGTAAAGGTGATGGACTGGCTAAGCATGTCTCCAGATCTAAACCCTATTGAGCATCTGTGGGGCATCCTCAAATGGAAGATGGAGGAGCGCAAGGTCTCTAACATCCACCAGCTCCGTGACGCCAGCTGAGAGGAGTGGAAGAGGACTCCAGTGGCAACCTGTGAAGCTCTGGTGAACTCCATGCCCAAGAGGGTTAAGGAAGTGCTGGAAAATAATGGTGGCCACACAAAATATTGACACTTTGGGCCCCATTCTGGACATTTTCACTTAGGGTTGTACTTACTTTTGTTCCCATCGGTTTAGACATTAATGGCTGTGTGTTGAGTTATTTTGAGGGGTCAGCAAATTTACACTGTTATACAAGCTGTACAGTCACTACTTTACATTGTAGCAATGTGTAATTTCTTCATATATATATATATATATATTATATATATATATATATATATATATATATATATATATATATATATATATATATATATATATATATATATATATATATATATACTCTGCATTCAGTGTAGCACATATATACAGTGCATTCAGCGGTGTACAGTATATAATACACTTCAGGCGTGTATATGTAAATAAATATATATACTGTGCATTCAGTGTAGCCTATATATACAGTGCATTAGGTGGTGTATAGTTTCTAATATACTTCAGGCGGTGTACACAGTATCTAATACAGTGTATACAGTTTCTAATACACTTCTGGTGGTGTACACAGTATACAATACAGTGCAGCTGTTGTACAGTTTCTAATATAGTGCAGGGGGTGTACACAGTATCTAATACAGTGTGTACAGTTTCTAATACACTTCAGGCAGTATATTAATATATATATATATATATATATATATATATATATATACATATGTATATATACGCTGCATTCAGTGTAGCCTATATATACAGTGCATTCAGTGGTGTATAGTTTCTAATACACTTCAGGCGGTGTACACAGTATATAATACAGTGTAGTGTGGTGTTACAAAACAAAAAATACATCATGTCCGGAAGGCCACCAAGGAGAGGCAGATGCTCATAAGCCACTAAAAGAGGGCAAGCAGCCAGGGCCGGATTAACATAGGGGCTGATGGAGCTGCAGCTCCAGGCCCCTGCCTTAAAATCGGCCCTCCCAGGCAGCAGTAAGCCTCATTTTCCCCTGTCCATAAACTTCTATGGGACAGGAGAAGCTGTGTGTAAATGTAGGGGTGTCTGGCTGCATCTGTGTTTGCTCACTGTGTTTATTACATTGTCACAGTGCACAGTTCCCCCCCTACACAAATGGGAGAGGCTGAGTCGGCTCTGCCCCTCCCCTCCCCTCTCTCACTCTGTGAAGTCTGTGGCTGTGTAGTGAAGAAGGAGCCGTGTGGGTGGGAAATTATGAACAGAACAGCGGCAGATATCTGAGTGATGAGCCTCCAGGGACCATCCAAATGTGAGCTCAGTGACTCTTATCTCCCTTCCCCTCCTTTTTATCTTATTCCTCCAGCAGTAGCTCTTATAACTGCAGCCAAAGTGTTAAGAATTGTGTCCTCAGCCTGTGGTAGTACTCGGTCCCTTGTGCTTTTAGGAAGGGTTCACACTGGTTTGCTGTGTTTTGGCCCATTGCTGGTGTATCCACAGTTTTCCTGCGTTTTACCCACAGTCCTATTGATTTCTATTAGGTTGTGTGTTTTTTTCTGAAAGTGCACCAAAATTCCTGCATGCTGCATCTTATCTTTGGCGCACTGTCAGAAAATGCAGCAAAACCTGCAACCTGATATATATCAATAGGACTGCAGCTAAAACTGCAGATACACAAGCAGTGCGGCCAACTGCAGCACACCACTGTGAGCCCAAAGGCTTGCACACACAACCCCCTGTAGAACTTGGTCTAATCAATACTCCTGGTATACACACACACGGCCATACCATCCCAGCTCAGGAGGGGTGGGGGCTCCAGGGATTTGATTGACTATACAGGCCCTGTCCCTCCTATCTGTCTGGGCAGAGTCCTGGAGGCAGTGGCAGGCTGCTGGTGGCAAGTGGCACACTGTATCTGGTGGAAGGCTGCTGGTGGCAAGTGGCACACTGTATCTAGTGGCATGCTGCTGGTGGCAAGTGGCACACTGTATCTGGTGGCAAGTGGCACACTGTATCCGGTGGGTGGCAAGTAGCACACTGTATCTGGTGACAGGCTGCTGGTGGCAAGTAGCACACTGTATCTAGTGGCATGCTGCTGGTGGCAAGTGGCACACTGTATCTGGTGGCAAGTGGCACACTGTATCCGGTGGGTGGCAAGTAGCACACTGTATGTGGTGGCAGGCTGCTGGTGGCAAGTGGCACACTGTATCTGGTGACAAGTGGCACACCGTATCTGGTGGCATGCTGCTTGTGGCAAGTGGCACACTGTATCTGGTGTAAGGCTGCTATTGGCAAGTGGCACACTGTGTCTGGTGGCAGGCTGCTGGTGGCAAGTGGCACAGTGTATCTGGTGGCAAGTGGCACACCGTATCTGGTGGCATTCTGCTGGTGGAAAGTGGCACACTGTATCTGGTGGCAGGCTGCTGGTGGCAAGTGGCACACTGTATCTGGTGGCAAGTGGCACACCATATCTGGTGACAGGCTGCTGGTGGCAAGTGGCACACTGTATCTGGTGACAGGCTGATGGTGCCAAGTGGCACACTGTATCTGGTGGCATGATGCTGGTGGCAAGTGCCACACTGTATCTGGTGGCAAGTGGCACACTGTATCCGGTGGCAGGCTGTGGGGGGCAAGTAGCACACCATATCTGGTGGCAGGCTGCTGGTGGCAAGTGGCACACCATATCTGGTGGCATGCTGCTTGTGGCAAGTGGCACACTGTATCTGGTGGCAGGCTGCTGTTGGCAAGTGGCACACTGTGTCTGGTGGCAGGCTGTGGGTGGCAAGTAGCACACTGTATCTGGTGGCAGGCTGCTGGTGGCAAGTGGCACACTGTATCTGGTGGCAGGCTGCTGACTATATCTGGTGGCAGGTGGCACACTGTATCTGGTGACAGGCTGCTGGTGACAAGTGGCACACTGTATCTGGTGGCAGGCTTCTGTTGGCAAGTGGCACACCATATCTGATGGCAGGCTGCTGGTGGCAAGTGGCACACTGTATCTGGTGGCAAGTGGCACACCGTATCTGTTGGCATGCTGCTGGTGGCAAGTGGCACACTGTATCTGGTGGAAGGCTGCTGGTGGCAAGTGGCACACTATCTGGTGGCAAGTGGCACACCATATCTGGTGGCATGCTGGTGGTGGCAAGTGGCACACTGTGTCTGGTATCAGGCTGTGGGTGGCAAGTAGCACACCGTATCTGGTGGCAGGCTGCTGGTGGCAAGTGGCACACCGTATCTGGTGGCATGCTACTTGTGGCAAGTGGCACACTGTATCTGGTGGCAGGCTGCTGTTGGCAAGTGGCACACTGTGTTTGGTGGCAGGCTGTGGGTGGCAAGTAGCACACTGTATCTGGTGGCAGGCTGCTGGTGGCAAGTGGCACACTGTATCTGGTGGCAGGCTGCTGACTGTATCTGGTGGCAGGTGGCACACTGTATCTGGTGACAGGCTGCTGGTGACAAGTGGCACACTGTATCTGGTGGCAGGCTTCTGTTGGCAAGTGGCACACCATATCTGATGGCAGGCTGCTGGTGGCAAGTGGCACACTGTATCTGGTGGCAAGTGGCACACCGTATCTGTTGGCATGCTGCTGGTGGCTAGTGGCACACTGTATCTGGTGGAAGGCTGCTGGTGGCAAGTGGCACACTATCTGGTGGCAAGTGGCACACCATATCTGGTGGCATGCTGGTGGTGGCAAGTGGCACACTGTGTCTGGTAGCAGGCTGTGGGTGGCAAGTAGCACACCGTATCTGGTGGCATGCTGCTTGTGGCAAGTGGCACACTGTATCTGGTGGCAGGCTGCTGTTGGCAAGTGGCACACTGTGTCTGGTGGCAGGCTGTGGGTGGCAAGTAGCACACTGTATCTGGTGGCAGGCTGCTGGTGGCAAGTGGCACACTGTATCTGGTGGCAGGCTGCTGACTGTATCTGGTGGCAGGCTGCTGGTGGCAGGTGGCACACTGTATCTGGTGACAGGCTGCTGGTGACAAGTGGCACACTGTATCTGGTGGCAGGCTTCTGTTGGCAAGTGGCACACCATATCTGATGGCAGGCTGCTGGTGGCAAGTGGCACACCGTATCTGTTGGCATGCTGCTGGTGGCAAGTGGCACACTGTATCTGGTGGAAGGCTGCTGGTGGCAAGTGGCACACTATCTGGTGGCAAGTGGCACACCATATCTGGTGGCAAGTGGCACACTGTATTTGGTGGCAGGCTGCTGGTGGCAAGTGGCACACTGTGTCTGGTAGCAGGCTGTGGGTGGCAAGTAGCACACCATATCTGGTGGCAGGCTGCTGGTGGCAAGTTGCACAGTGTATCTGGTGGCAAGTGGCACACTGTATCTGGTGGCATTCTGCTGGTGGCAAGTGGCACACTGTATCTGGTGGCAAGTGGCACACCGTATCTGGTGGCACACTGTCTGGTGGCAAGTGGCACACTGTGTCTGGTGGCAGGCTGCTGGTGGCAAGTGGCACACTGTATCTGGAGGAAGGCTGCTGGTGGCAAGTAGCACACTGTATCTGGTGACAGGCTGCTGGTGGCAAGTGGCACACTGTATCTGGTGGCATGCTGCTGGTGGCAAGTGGCACACTGTATCTGGTGGCAGGCTGTGGGTGGCAAGTAGCACACTGTATCTGGTGGCAGGCTGCTGGTGGCAAGTGGCACACTGTATCTGGTGGCAAGTGGCACACCGTATCTGGTGGCATGCTGCTTGTGGCAAGTGGCACACTGTATCTGGTAGCAGGCTGCTGACTGTATCTGGTGGCAGGCTGCTGGTGGCAAGTGGCACACTGTATCTGGTGGCAAGTGGCACACCGTATCTGGTGGCATGCTGCTTGTGGCAAGTGGCACACTGTATCTGGTAGCAGGCTGCTGACTGTATCTGGTGGCAGGCTGCTGGTGGCAAGTGGCACACTGTATCTGGTGGAAGGCTGCTGGTGGTGGCAAGTGGCACACCATATCTGGTGGCATGCTGGTGGTGGCAAGTGGCACACTGTATTTGGTGGCAGGCTGCTGGTGGCAAGTGGCACAGTGTATCTGGTGGCAAGTGGCACACTGTATCTGGTGGCATTCTGCTGGTGGAAAGTGACACACTGTATCTGGTGGCAGGCTGCTGGTGGCAAGTGACACACTGTATCTGGTGGCAGGCTGCTGGTGGCAAGTGGCACACTGTATCTGGTGGCAAGTGGCACACCGTATCTGGTGGCATACTGTCTGGTGGCAAGTGGCACACTGTGTCTGGTGGCAGGCTGCTGGTGGCAAGTGGCACACTGTATCTGGTGGAAGGCTGCTGGTGTCAAGTGGCACACTGCATCTGATGGCAGGCTATGGGTGGCATCTGGCGGCAGGCGATGGTGGCAAGTGACAAGCTCAGGTTCCCACTGATTCTGCATCATGGTGAGTTGAACTATTTCACTATATATTACAATGTAGTAATAGAAATAATGGAATTTGATCATCCTGACGCCATATAAAGCATAGTGTCAGGATGATTTTAAGTGCTAACACCAGCCATTTGCCCCATAAAAATCACCCCTGCCACCTATTTTCCCATAACCCCTGAGACTACATCCCCCCCTCATCTTTTTTTTGGGAATGGGGGATGTCCCTGAATGGCAGTTTGGAAATGTGGTCGCCCTATGTTGCTGTTAGTGAGAGACCGCATAGCAGGTGGTATTGGTGGTGGTCCTGCTGCTCAGAGGCTGTATGGCCGATATTACTGGTGAGAGTTTATTTAATTTGTTTTAGCAAAAAATGTTTGCATTTTCATTTTGTTTCCATAAAAAGGCCCACCAAAATCCTCAGCACCAGGCCCATGATGCTCTTAATCTGGCCCTGCAAGCAGCCTCTGTTTCTACAGTCAACAGTGGTGGTCATGGACATGGCCCATCCTCTGCAGGCACGCTTGTCCTTTTTTTCTGCTGCTGGCCGTGTTATTGAGCCGCAACATGCGGAAGATTTGATGGAGTGGATAACGAAGCCGTCATCATCCTCTGCCACCCAGGCTCAGAGTAGTTTGCTTTCCAACACAGCTGCCAAATCGGTCTATTCCACCAGCTCCTTGTCCATAGTCACTCCTTCTGTAGCCTCACCATCATGCACGGAGGAGTCCCCAGAATTATTCCACCACAGTGTCGATTATATGCTGCTGGAGGATGCACAGCGATTTGAAGGCCCTGATGTTGGTTCACAGGTTGAGGAAGGGAGTAACGTGAGCCTAGAGAGAGGGGGTGCCACAGATGGACAACAAATTGGCAGTCATGTTCCCCCAGCTGCAGCCTACTGCCAAGTTTCCTCGAGTGACGAAGAGGGAGGGGATGATGAGGTCACTGACTGTACTTGGGAGCCTGAGAGGAGGAGGAGGCACAACTCCAATGAGGCAGGATGTCCTCTAGGGAGCAGCTTAAGGGCAGCCACCCTATTGCATCACACCGCAGAGCTCTGCAGGTGCAGAGCGCTGCTGACTCCCCGCTGACTTGGTGTGGGCCTTTTTTGACACGTATGCAGCAGATCACACCGTTGCCGTTTGCAACCTATGTCTGAAGCGGATCAAGCGTGGCCAGGACAGCAGCCGCTTGGGCACCACATGCTTGACCAGACATATGACGACCTGCCATTCAGTCCGTTGGCAACAGCACTTGAAAGACCCACATCATAGAAAAGGGGGACTTCTCTTTGCTCCTTATCTGGGATCTCCAACCCTACTATACCTCCAGTCCTCTCAAAAACCTGCACTGATAGGAATGAAGGTATGGCAATAGGTGTCCCAAGTACTTGCAACCAATCTGCTAGCAGTACACCACCATTTGCACTGCAACTGCTGCCTTTTCAGCTGGTAGACTATGCCCCCTTTCGTGAATTTGTGGAATGTGCTGTACCTCAGTGGAAGGTTCCAAAACGCCATTTCTTGTCATGGAAAGCCATTCCGGCTCTCTACCGGCATGTGGAAGGCAATGTTTTGGCCTCGTTGGACAGGGCAGCAGTAAGGTTCATATTACCGCTGACTCATGGTCCAACAGGCATGGGCAGGGATGTTACCTTTACTTCACGGCACACTGGGTAACTGCTAGCAGCTGGGAAGGATGCAGGACAGGGTTCAGTGTTGTTAGAGCTTGTTCCGCCACCACGCCTCCAAAATGCTAGTGTTGATTCTGCTTTAGCTCTCTCCTCCACCCCTTGTCTTCTTCTTCCTCTATGGCCTATTCTGCAGATTTGTCCTCTGAACCAGCAGTGCTCCGTAAGCATTCAAGGGGCTACGCAAGCAGTCAGGCTAAAAGATGCCATGCGGTGCTTGAGTTGGTCTGCCTAGGAGACAGGAGCCACACTGAGGCAGAGATTCTGTCAGCTCTGCAGGGACAGGCTCAGAGGTGGTTGACCCCATGCCAGCTTCAGCCAGGAATGGTTGTAAGCGACAATGGCACCAAACTTCTCTCCGCCCTCCAACCGGGACACTTTACCCATGTTCCATGTTTGGCACACGTCCTGAATTTGCTAGTGCAGTGGTTCTTGACCAGGTACCCAGGCTTACAAGATCTCCTGAGGCAGGCCAGAAAAGTCTGTGGTCATTTCCACCGGTCATACATTGCCAGTGCTCGGCTGGCTGACATTCAAGGGGATGCAATCTGTCCACCTCATTTGTGACATGCCCACCAGGTGGAACTCAATGTTGGCAATGCTGCAGCAGCTGCACACACAGCAGAAGGCCATCAATGAGTATGGCACCAGGACAGGATCAGGGGAGCTGGGCTTCTTTTTGCCACGCCAGTGGCTACTGATCAAGGATGCATGCACTGTCCTGTCACCATCTGAGGAGGCCACAAGGATGGTGAGCAGCGACAATACATGCATCAGTGACACTGTTCCTCTAGTCTTTCTGCTGGAGCACCTAGTGGAATCATAGACAGGGCACTTGAGGCAGAATAGCGGGAGGAAGAGGAGGACTTCCTTTCCTCTCAAGGCCCCCTTTATCCAGATAGCATTCCTGCGGGCCTGCCAAACACACAGGAAGAAGAGGAGGAGGAGGAGTAATGTGTCAGCATGGATAGAGGATAACACTCAGCAGCAGTCTTCAGGGGATGGTTTTCAGTACCCAGAAACCCAAGGAGTTGTAAGTGGCTGGGAGGAGGTAGTTACGGATAATGTGATCCTTAGTGACCCAGAGGACTCAGAATGAAATGCCTCTGCAAACTTACGCTGCATGGCATCCCTTATTCTGCAAAGCCTGCGAAAGGACCCTAGGATTCGTGGTATCAAGGAGAGGGATGATTACTGGCTGGCAACCCTTTTTGATCCACATTCCAAGGGTAAAGTTTCAGAACTCATCCTACCTTCGCAGAGGGAACAGAGGATGAAACATCTTCAGGAGGCTTTGAAGAAAGGTTTGTGTAACGCATTTCCAGACCCTGGGAGGTTACCATTTTCTGGTGCTGGACAACGTGTTGCTGAGGCTTCGTTCCGTTAGAGGAAGAGCAGTGGAGAAGGTGGCCAGCTGACCGATGCCTTCAGACTATTTTTCAGTCCTGTCATGAACAGGTGTGACCAGAACCGTGTGATCTGCGACAGAGAACACCAAAACGTATATAAGTAAGTAATATAAGTTTATTAAAGATAAGTGGTAAATAAGTAACTCCCCAAATACAAATAGTGCTCAACCAACCAACAGGAACCCACAGACAACAGATAATGATATACAGCCAAGGGAAGTACCAAAATCAAACACGTTAGCCAGGCCAGGGTCATACACAGCAGATCAGCAGATGGACAAAGGGATGTTCCAGAAACATAAACGTAAGACAGGCCAAGGTCATACACAGGGAGTAAGCAGATGAGGACAGGGAACAAAACAAGACTGGGAAAGGATGGATGGATCAGACTGCAGGGCAGGGATGCAAGGTAACAGGTGGGACCGGATGGGGATCAGGACAGAGAGACAGGATCAGGTACACCTGTAACAGGTTCAGGGTACAGGAATAGGCTCAGGATCAGATAACAGGCTAGCAGGTCAGGGCACAAGGAAAATACCAAGGCAAACATGTGAGTGTTTGCCGGGTATTTATATGCCTGTAATTGGCCTCAAGTGACACCTGATTGCAGAAGGTGCTGTCTGCTCCACACTGCCAGGATCCATCCACTGGTGGACGCCAGTACTGCAGCCAAAAGATGACATAATACTAGAAATGGAAAGTTCTCCTGACAGCTCCAAACTGCCATGAGACACCTGCTGGTGGACCTCAGTACTGCACGCCAAATGACAGATATTACAAGCGGATGGAACCTTTCCTGACAAGTCCTCGGCACCAAGGTCGGTCCAAGCAACCATCGCCGGCGTATGCATTATATGGTGCAGGAATATCTAGGGGCAAGAGCAGACTTGGAGACCTTTCCAACAGAGCATCCACTGGATCTTGAGGATGGACCACTGGCCAGAACTTGCTCAATATGCAATTGAGCTACTGGCCTATCCTGCATTCGGCGTGCTTTCTGAACGCACATTCAGTGCTGCTGGAGGGTTTGTAACGGATCAAAGAGTGCGCCTGTTCACAGACTCCATTGATAGGCTCACATTCATAAAAATAATCAGTCTTGGATCAGCAGCTATTAAGCACCTTATGCTGTTGTGACTGATTGAATTTGCTATGGATCTGGGATCCCTTGAAGATTGCCTATGCTAACGATCCTATTCCTTCTCAATCTTGATGATGCTAGCTTCCAACAATATTTTTGGTTTAGGGCACCACCACCACCACCCAAGGCCCAATTATGGCAATAACTTGCATATAAGCCTTTAAAACTAGCACTTTTGATTTTTCACGTTCGCGTCCCATAGACTTTAACGGTGTTTGCTTGTTTACACAAATTTTTTGCCTGTTCGCGTGTTCTGCTGCGAACCAAACCGGGGGGTGTTCAGCTCATCCCTGTTTGTGATAGAGAGATTGAGGGGGTGAGTTGAAGAGTCGAAAGATAGATCTGGGTGTCATCAGCATAGAGGTGGTATTGAAAGCAATGGGAAGTTATAGGCTGGCCCAGGGAAGAGGTATAGAGAGAGAATAGGAGGGGCTCAAGGACAAAGTCTTGGGATATACCAACAGGAAGAGGAGTGGAGGAGATGGTGTTGTATGTAATACTGAACGTGCGCTGAGATAGGTACAAGAAGAACCAGGAAAGAGCAGAGTCACGTAGACCATGGGAGTGCAGTTTATTGAGGAGGAGTAAGTGGTCAACTGTATCAAAGGCAGCAGAAAGGTCCAAGAGTATGAGTATGGAGTAATGGCAGTTGGTTTTAGCAGTTAGTAGGTCATTGGTGAATATTAATAGAGCAGTTTCAGTGGAATGACATCTAGGACATCTAGGGCCCACTCACAACCCAGAGTTTTGGAGGAAAGGGGAGAGCACCAGCTGCCAAGGGGAGTGAGGGATAAGGAAAGAAAGGCTAGTTTTCTTGTTTGCCATAGAAAAGAAATCCAGCTTTTAACCCTTGTAGTATGGGAAACCCAGTGACAATTTTTATTTTACCCAGATTTTAGCATTAACATTGTATGTAACAATATAAGTGTCCTTCTTTGGTGCTGTCCAAGATAAAGAGAGCAAGTAATATCAGTGTATTGTTAAGCTGACCATACATGGATTAAAATTCGACCAGTTCAGCAGGGACCAGCTGCATTTATCAGCAGGCTTGTTGTAAAGAAATCAATCTACCTATTGACTTCTGTACAACCAGTCTGTTGGAAAATTTCTGCATGATCAGCTCCACCAGCTTTAGCTGGCAGAACTGATCAGTGCATTTTGAGGGCAAAGAAATGTCCCCATTGTCAGAACACAATAGCTCAGCGGGAGTGAGTCCCCTATCCACATCAAATGCATGGAAGGAGGAATCGGGTCATTTTCTTTTGTTTGACCTGCAAACCTATGAGCTATCTTACAGTTATATCTGAGACAGACGAATGACATCAACCAGGAGCTCAGAGGACCATTACCAGGTCATTACTGGTTCCTCACTAGTGAGTGAGTCTGAAGATAAAAAAATTTCAGTAGATACTAATAGATGTCATTCTCACAAAGCAGGAGAAGGCAGTATAGGGGTGGGGGTTGGGCAGTAGCAGCTGCAAAGGGGCCCCTACTCCAAGGAGAGCCCAGACCAGTTTGTTCAACACCTTTTAGGGCTTATACTCATCTCACATTTATTCAGAGTTTGCAGTGAGGTCTCGTTCATATTCTCTCGTTGTGGTAAAGTACTCCAGATATGCAGATATGCATTGAGGTGCACTGCCAAAACATGGTGCATGCGTGTTCTCAATTCTAAATGGGACCCCAACGGACCCTTCGACAGGCATGAGTTGCATGAGTTAACCCACTACAAAAATGTAAATGGGCCCTAGGTGGTAGAGAAGGTCAGTGAGACCATTTAATTTACAAACTACAGCAAGGTTAAAGCTTCTCCACTTATCCTTGTTTACATGGAGTTGTACCATATTCTGCACCTGGACACACAGTCACCCAGAGATAGCAGCCTTTGGCTTTGTCAAACCCAAGCTGACTGCTACCATGTCCACGTGTTAAAAGAGAGGTCTATGCAGTCTGTGGCAAGGACTTACAGTATCTATCTTATGTGCTGTCCTGACCTCAAATACTGTGTTAGGAAACTTCTCCTTGGCTGCTAGGGTGCTAGATTAGGATGTGGTGGCACTGGCCAGGTGCAGTGGGGACCTTGGGGAACCAGTTTACATTACGGCATGGCAGAGGAACTGGGCAGAAGGTAGAGCAGACACAGCATTCCCTCCCACCTCCTAATGCTGGGGCATCTACTGGAGAGTTGTGGGGAGATTAACACTAACACTGCAGTGCCTATACTTCCAGCCATGGATATAGTTTCTTCTGTCCTTGGACTTTAACCACTTCAGCAGTGGAAGAATTTACCCCCTTCCTGACCAGGTCATTTTTTGCGATAAGGCACTGCGTTGCTTTAACTGACAATTGCGTGCTCATGCGACGTTGTACCCAAACAAAACGTATGTCCTTTTTTTCCCACAAATAGAGCTTTCTTTTGGTGGTATTTGATCATCTCTGCGATTTTATTTATTTATTTATTTATTGCACTATAAACAAAAAAAGAGCGAACAATTTTGAAAAAAACACAATCTTTTGTACTTTTTGCTATAATAAATATCCCCCCAAAAAAATAAAAAAAAAACAAATGTCTTCATCAGTTTAGGCCGATATGTATTCTTCTACATATTTGTGGTAAAACAAAAATCGCAATAAGCGTATATTGATTGGTTTGCACAAAAGTTATAGTGTCCACAAACTAGGGGATAGATTTATGGCATTTTTATTATTATTTTTTTCTAGTAATGGTGGTGATCTGCGATTTTTATCAGGACTGCAACATTGCAACAGACACATTAGACATGTTTGACTCTTTTTTGGGACCAGTGACATTTATACAGCGATCAGAGCTAAAAATAGCCACTGATTACTGTATAAATGTCACTGGCAGGGAAGGGGGAGATCAAGGGGTTAAATGTGTTCCCTAAATGTGTTCTAACTGTGGGGGGAATGTGGCTGACTAGAGGAGGAGAGAGATCATTGTTCCTACTTAGTAGGAACACACGATCTCTCTCCTCTCCCCTGACAGAACCGGGATTTGTGTGTTTATACACACAGATCCCGGTTCTCGCTCTATGACGAGCGATCGCGGGTGCCCGCCGGTCATTGCGCCCGCCTGCTACAGCGTCTTAAAGAACCTGTGTACATCTACGACAGCTCGCGCAGGGGAGCCATCCTGCTGCAGTATAACTGCGGCGGCTGGTCAGGAAGGGGTTAATGAATGGGAGAAAATAATTTATGTACTGTAGAAATCCTTTGTAATATAAATAAGCATGACAGGGCCTCTTTATAGAGAGATATGTGGTCAAAAAAAAAAAAAAAAAACAGATCTCGCCTTTATCTTTAATAGCATAAAAAAAATGACATTTTAACTTTAAGAAAAAAAACCCTGTCTATCTGCCCGAGGACTGGAAGTGACGTCGGAGGTCGCTCTGGTCCTCCAAGGACGTACAGCCCAGCGGGGGCCATCTTCCCCTCACCTGACTTCCTGCCTATCCATCCGATGGATCAGATCGTTTCCGGGTTTACCCACGACCGGAAAACAACGGGGGTGCACCTCTTCCTCTGCCCCTAAAAGTGATCCCATGGCGAATCCGCCGTCAGGATCACTTTTAGCAGATGCCGAATCGCCCACAAAAAAAAAAATGATATTAGGGTTATGGTAGCTAGCTGCTGCCCTACCCCTGGTTTTAAGTAATGACATTTATATACTGTGGGTGGTCGGCAAGTGGTTATGGGGTGACAACACTGTCCACGCCTATGAATTGTTGTCATACAGATTTCTGATGAGGGCTACAAAAGGTCATTTTAACATACATTATGCAGGCACAGTCACCATTGCCACCATCAAAACAAGCCTAGGGTCTATTTCATATGAGCGGGAAAAAAATGGTAAGCTGAACTGCAATTTTACCATCCCTGGCTACCCACCAGAACTCTAAAATAACAGCCAGATGGGGCTGTTCATATGCCGCAACCGTGATGCTTCACTTTGCTGCATTTTTAATTTGGGGGGGACCGGTTTGACCAGCGGCACCACTTGTCAAAATTGACCGCTACGTTACATAGTTACATAGTAGGTGAGGTTGAAAAAAGACACAAGTCCATCAAGTCCAACCTATGTGTGTGATTATATGTCAGTATTACATTGTATATCCCTGTATGTTGCGGTCGTTCAGGTGCTTATCTAATAGCTTCTTGAAGCTATCGATGCCCCCCACTGAGACCACCGCCTGTGGAAGGGAATTCCACATCCTTGCCGCTCTTACAGTAAAGAACCCTCTACGTAGTTTAAGGTTAAACCTCTTTTCTTCTAATTTTGATGAGTGGCCACGAGTCTTATTAAACTCCCTTCCGCGAAACAGTTCAATGGGGCTGTGCGGCAAATGCACTAGATTATGGCACAGTAGTGCAGGTTTATAGTTTTAAGGATGAGAAGGCAATATAACACCATTTCACTGCTGGTCAAATGCCTTCTGAAACGCAATCCACACTTAAGAGGGCACCGCACTCCACTACAAATATAAAAAGAGCCCTTGCTGGAGTGCATGCAGAGAGAAAGTGGCTAAAAAAGAGGTTGCAGGAGATCAGCAGCAATGAGCTGCAACAAAGGATTACAAAAGGCAAGAATGTGTATTTTATTGTTTAAAAAAATGGAAACTTTTTAACGATACTTAACACTTTAAAAAGTTAAATGTCAAACAAGGTTTGCATCTACTTAAATGCCCTGTAACGTTTACAGTCACCCTGAGGTTTTGACTTTGATAATTGAGAGTGATAATAGATTGTGAATTTGGCAAGTTCCTGAGATCCAGCAAAGATGGGCTGTTGACCTCTATGACCTCCTCTTTTCTCCATGAGATTAAAACCTAAACAAAAATATTCTCATGGAAAAAGAATGCCGCTTGGCATAGGTCGGAGCCCCTTGCTATGTCTCCCAGGGGGCGGTTTGGAGAGGGTCCCGGTCTCACCCGCCCAAGAGGTGAAATGAAGGGTAAGCCGGCTCTTGTACTATCAGCAGTCATGGTGTCCCGTGTCTAATTCTGGCTTCTCCTTTATTGACAGCTAATCTATTATTAGGAAACATCAGTGTTAGTAATAAGCTTCTGGAACTTCCTATTCAATTCTGTAATGAATACCGCTAGGGTTTCACTAAGATTAATCTCTAATCCTCTAAAAATAATTTTGAGGCTTAATGGTTGTAATGTGATTTTCTTTGAATTGAAAGTTTAGTTACACTCTGTGATCAAAAGGAAATATTTTTCTAGTTTAAAGCAAAACCTCCCCCCCACACCACTCCCCACTCATGCTTTATTTTTAAGAGTCAGGAAACAATGAAGAAAAAAATTTAAAAACAAACCCTTTTTCAAGCATTTACCTTAGGAAGGTTCAGTAGGGGACTACATGCCCCTGGAAACACCCTTTTAAACCTGGAAACCCCCTTTAAACCAGGAATACAGTAGTAAAGAATAAATAATGAAGTAAAAGAAATTATTGATTTTTTTTTTTTTTTTATTATTATTATTTTTTATTATTTTTTTTATTTCATGTATTTTTTTTTATATTTTATTTATATATTTTTTCCTTAACCCTTTCATGCCTAAGCCTATTTCTGACATGTGTTACTTACAAGTTAAAATCCGTATTTTTTGCTAGAAAATTGCTTAGAACCCCCAAACATTATACATATTTTTTTTTGCAAAGACCCTAGAGAATAAAATGGCAATTGTTGCAATATTTTATGCCACACAGTATTTGCGCAGTGATCTTTCAAATGCAATTTTTGGGGAAAAAAATAAATTTCATGAATTAAAAAAAAAAACGAAATCGTAAAGTTAGCCCAATTGTTTTGTATAATGTGAAAGATGAATGTTATGCTGAGTAAATAGATACCTAACATGTCATGCTTTGAAATTGCACACACTCGTGGAATGGCGACAAACTACTGTACCTAAAAATCTCCATAGGCTACGCTTTAAAAAAAAATAACGGTTATCAGGTTATAATTACAGAGGAGGTCTTTTGCTAGCATTATTGTTCTCACTCTGACGATCGCGGAGATATGTGTGATTTGAACACCGTTTACATTTGCGGGAGCGACTTATATATGCATTTTCTTTGCTGCGTGAGCACGCAGGGACGGGGGCACTTTAAAAAAAATGTTTTTTTTTTTACATTATCTCTTTAAAAAAAAAAAATTCTGATCATTTTATTGCTGTCACAAGGAATGTAAACATCCCTTGTGACAGTAATAGGCAGTGACAGGCACTTTTTATGGAGGGATCGGGGGTATAAGAGACCCCCATTCCCTCCTTTGCACTTAAAAGTATTCAGATCGGCAAAATTGGCGATTATGAATACTGTTATTTTTTTTTTTAATCAGCACCATTGACGTAGCTTCCGAGATTTTACATTGGAGATCCTATCAGAGCCGAATCTGGCTTTGTTCGGGTCTCAGCCTAGCCGGTGGACACACGGGCTGGTGGCCTGGGTCCCCTGGTGGGAGGGGAGGTCCAGCAAGAGCGTCGGAAGGTAGCGGGAAGATAACAGCAGAACGGCTTTTAGCTGTATCGGTTGTTATCACTAAAAAGCCAACCGCCCGCTCTAAAAAACGGTAACGGGTGATGCCTGCAGCTGTATAACCCTTTCAAGCCATGAACGCAGATTTGTGTATGGTAGGTGTGAAGGGGTTAAAAACTTGCATGGAAAGTGGGTTTCCCAAACTGCGTTCAATCACAGCTGATCATGGATGTGAACAGAAGCCAGTTATCGGCACTCTTTTCCTCACGCTGACAGTATGAAGAGAGAAGAGAGCCGATAACCGACTTTTCTAAAAGGGACATGTACACTGATAATCAGGACACATCAGTGCAGTCCCAACAGTGCCCACCAGTGCTGGCAATCTGTGCCCAACAGTGCTAGCAATCTGTGCCCACCAGTGCTGCCAATCTGTGCCCACCAGTGCTGCTATTCAGTGCCCACCAGTTCTGCCAATAAGTGCCCATCAGTGCTGCCTACCAGTGCCATCTATCAGTGCCACCAATAAGTGCCCATCAATGCCGCCTATCAGTGCAGGCTCATCAGTGCCCACCAGTGCCTCCTCAATAGTGCCCATCAGTGCTGCCCCATCAGTGCAGCCTATCAGTGCCCATCAATGTCCATCAGTGCTGCCTCATCAGTGCCCTTCAGTGCATCCTCATCAGCACACATCAATGCCCACCAGTGCAGCCTATCAGTGCCCCTCAGTGCAGCCTTCTCAGCACACATCAGCGAAGGAGAAAAATTAGATGCTTGCAAAATTTTATATCAGTGCCCATCAATGCCCATCAGTGCTGCCTCATCAGTGCAGCCTATCAGTGCCCATCAATGCATCCTCATCAGCACACATCAATACCTATCAGTGCAGCCTATCAGTGCCCATCAGTGCAGCCTCATCAGCACACATCAGTGAAGGAGAAAAATTACTTGCTTGCAAAGTTTTATAACAAACTATGAAAAAGTTTGTTTTATTTTTCAAAATTTTTGGTCTTCGTTTATTTAACAAAAAATAAAAAAAAAACAGTTGTGATTAACCACTTCAATACCAGGCACTTAGACACCTTCCCGCCCAGGCCAATTTTCACCTTTCAGTGCTGTCGCAATTTGAATGACAATTGCGCGGTCATGCTACACTGTACCCAAACAAATCTTTTATCATTTTGTTCCCACAAATAGAGCTTTCTTTTGGTGGTATGTGATCACCTCTGCGGTTTTTATTTTTTGCGCAACAAATAAAGAAAAAACGAAAATTTTGAAAAAAAACAAGTTTTTCTTTGTTTCTGTTAAAATTTTTTGTAAATAAGTACGCTTTCTCCTTCAATGATGGGCACTGATATGGCTGCACTGATGGGCACTGATACGGCGGCACTGATGGGCACCGATGAGGTGGCACCAATGAGGTGGCACTAACGGGCACTGATGATGGGCACTGATAGGCGGCACTGATGGGCACTGATAGGCACTGAAAGGTGGCACTGGTATGTGGCACTGATGGGCACTCATAGGTGGCACCGATGGGCACTCATAGGCGGCACTGATGGGCACTCGTAGGTGGCCTTGTTTGGTACATATGGGTGGCACTGATGGGTACTTATGGATGGCACTGATGGGTACTTATGGGTGGCACTGATGTGTGGCACTGATAGGTGGGCACAGATGGGCACAGATGGGCACAGACAGGTGGCACCGATGGGCAATGACAGGTGGCACCGATAGGCAATGACAGGTGGCACTGATTAAACATTGCTGGGCAGATCTGGGCATTGCTGGGCAGATCAGTGACATAATGGTGCCAATCAGTGCCCATTTGTGGGCACTGATTGGCACAGATTGGGCACATGTGGATGGCCATGGGGTACATACCTGGCCATCCACATTGCCCCTTCCCTGGTGGTCCTAGTGGCATCCCTGGTGGTCCAGTGTGGTGATCTGAGGGGGGGCTGCGCTGATAAACAATCAGCGCAGACCCCCCCTGCCAGGAGAGCCGGCGATCGGCTCTCCTCTACTCGCGTCTCTCAGACGCGAGTGAGGAAGAGCCGATCAACGGCTCTTCCCATTGACAGCGTGATCAGCCGTGATTGGACACGGCTGATCACGTGGTAAAGAGCCTTTACCAAGATCGGTGGAGCGGTGTGTCAGGCAGACACACCGCTCCACCGATCGCCGCGATGCGCGCCCCCGGGGGCGCGCTGCGGCATGTTATCCTGCTGGACATCATATGATGCCCAGTCAGGATAACAGAACCACTTCCCGGACGTCAATCCGCGATAGGGTGGGCGGGAAGTGGTTAAATACCACCAAAAGAAAGCTCTATTTGTGTGAAAAAAACTATAACAATTTTGTTTGTGTACAGTAATGTATGACCGCGCAATTGTCATTCAAAGTTGGACAGCGCTAAAAGCTGAAAATTGGCCTGAGCTGGAAGGGGGTAAAAGTGCCCAGTATTGATGTGGTTAAACGAAAATCATAGGAACTTGTATCGTACGCCTCTCCTCCTCTCCTTCCCGAGGCTGTCAGGTGAAATGCCATAGAGGGAGATCGGTGCTTGCAGCTGTCCCTCTCGCCACACCGATCATCCCCGATAGTCCTCCATCTCTGCCCCCCCCCCCCATATTTGATGGGCACTGGAGAGGCTGCATTGATGGGCACTGGTGAGGCTGCATTGATGGGCACTGATAAGCTGCATTAATGGGCTGCATTGATGGGCACTGACAAGCTGCATTTGATGGGTATTGATAAACTGCATTTGATGGGCACTGATAAGCTGCATTTGATGGGCACTGGTGAGGCTGCATTGATGGGCACTGAAAAACTGCATTTTATGGGCACTGATAAGCTGCATTTGATTAGCACTGGTGAGGCTGCATTGATGAGCACTGATAGGCTGAATTTGATTAGAACTAATAAGCTGCATTTGATGGGCAATGGTGAGGCTGCATTGATGGGTCTAGCAAACTGTTGCATTTAAAAAATAGTAGCAGTCATGAAAAAGGTGGGGTATACATGGGCACGGCAAAAGGGGGTGGAGTCAGGGGTGGAGCTGGGGGGGCAGCAAAATGAGGCTTTGCCTAGGGTGTTAAAAATCCTTTCACCAGCCCTGCCAGAATGCCAGAGTTGGTGGGAAAACCAAAAGCTTGAGATCAGATAAAAAGAAGACAACCCCCCTCCAGCAGTGGGGAGAACATCTAAACAGGACAACTGACGTATTCTTATTGCATTCTGGATGCATGTTTTGCATGAGTGTCATGGGAGCCCTGGGTAATAAACAAATAAAACTATTTCAACAAATAGTTACAAATTGTATAAAATAGCAGTGAACTTGTAAGTTGTTAACTTGTAAAAACTTGTAAAAATGAAAATAAAATTCAGCAGAACCCATTATAGTTTCTCTTTAAGCAGGGACCCTGTAAATTAATGAACACGTATCAAGCAAACTGCGTGCTAATAAGCTGCTTCCTGCAATTTAAACGTTGGAATATTCAGAATATCCTTATGTCAGCGGGAGGCAAGTCTGTGACAGGTTTATACAAGCAGGACTGGTAGCCAATTAGACGCTGCCAGTCTCCACTCTAATGGCTATTTGGACACATTTATTTTCCCTTGCCAAATGACTTGAAAGAGAGCATTTTGCTCATACTTGGAAAAGGACATCTGGAGGCTGATTATGTAAAAGTGATGGCTAAATCATAAAAGAAAAATAGAGCACCAAGCTCATTCCACACAGTTCCAGAGGGCAGCATAAATCAGTACATGGTTTAAAAGCCTAAGGTCACCTTTTTTACAGAATTTCCAAAGGTGACGTGGTTGTGTTTTCATCATTTTCTTAAAGGTAAACTCTCTGCATCCAGGTATATACACAATTTTAAAATATTTATGGGTACTGTTCTACTTGCCGGTGGATTTGTAATTCTGTACATTCAGTCTTGTGATCTAGGCACGCTATTTAGCAATGCCGGAATTATGGGCCTCAAGAGCAGCAGTACAGGTTAGTCAGTGACACCCCTACAGCCTGCTGATTGGCCAGTAGAGAGAGAGCACCAAAATAGTTAGGCCATCCTTCTGCTCATTCTGATGTTTACAGAAGCTACTCTTTTCCAATCTGAGCAGGATTTAAATATCAAAACAAGATCAAGTTTTTACACTGTATTTAAACCCCGATGCATGAGACTCTGTAGTTTGGGTGCATGTGGAAGGCACAGGTGCAGCATCCAGAGCCCCATTGCTGCCAGTCTGTAAAACTGTATGAGTGGCTGAATTCTGCTGCAGCTGAACAGAACGGGACAGTGCACCAAGTGCTCCTAACATTTAGGGCAGTATGCGCCCAAGAATGATTGCTTAGAATGCACGCAGTCTGCACTTTGAAACATTTGTCCCTAAAAATTAGCACCACTCGGTACACCATCCAGCCCGATCCAGCTACAGCAGCTTTCAGTTTTACAGACTTCTGGCAGCGGAGCGGGATGGAGTGCCTTCTGCCTGCATCTAAATGCTGGAGTCTCATGCACTGGGGCTAGACGCCCAGTGTGCATGAGGCCTTAAGATCCCGACAGGGGTGTAAGAAGTTGTTAGAATAGTTTGTAATTTGGCTAGGTGGTGCCCTCCCCTAGGATATAAATATTGGGTTTAGTTTGTGATAGAGAGATCGGTCAGAGAGTTGGAGAATCAGTAGACTCTGAAGCTGGCCCCCATGGAACTAGGTGGGGTCCCTTCTTAAGAAATGTAGCCTTTCCACCAGGTATCCTCCTCCAGTGGTATTCCCAGGCTGGAGGAGGATACCTGTACAGGTCCTGATTCTAGCTAGGACTAGTACTGGTGACAGGATAAAGGATACCAGACATGGAGATGGTGTTGACAACCACCACCGAGACTGGTGGGAAGATGTATGCCCTGATGTATTACAAAGTACTTGTAAAGTATGGAAAACTAACTGAGCTCCTCAATTATTTTCTCTGTTTGTCTATTTCTAGAACTGTTACCCAGTTGGACCGGGAAGGAGGCGGGGGAGTATTTTTGTCAAGGTATGGTACCTGTTATGGTGAACTGGTTACTGTAATGCCTTTCGGATTGGGCCTTCACGATTGTAAGAATAGGCAGAACGCCTGTTAGTGGTACCCAAGGATGCAACATTGTACCAACCTTTACTTGACCCTGCTGGTTCGAAGTTCTCACCACTTGATCCAAAACTTAAAAAAAAAAAGAAATTGGCTTTGGATAGATTTAACCTTAGCTCTCCAAGCCACTTTAGCAAAGGCCACATGACCAAATCCTTACTATTAGTCTTGAGATTGGCTTTTTAAGTCTAAAGTACCATTTTTAAATAAACTAGTTCCTCAACATTCTTAGAAACACTTCCTTAGATCACACAATCAAAAATGTAACATTATTTTTTTTAGAACATATGTCATCATTCTGAGATGTTTGACTCCAGAAAGCTAAATTGCTAAGCTTTATTACAAGAATAACAAGAGAATGTTGGTTGGACTGGAGCTATCTTACCTCTCCTATACAAGGAGTAGAACATTTCAGGAGTGTCCCATTGTTTCATATGAATAATGGTGTAGGCCATTTTTCAGCTTGGCTTCAACTTATTTTACAGTTAATATCCTGACATTATAGATCTTGGACAAACCTCAACTAATCTGTCATCTCGTTTGTACTCACAAAAAAGGGAGCCAAGTCTTGTTAAGCTGTGTAAGGGAGGCACTAAGGAATTACTATTAAATATGAAGATAATGATGTATGAAATGTAAAGAATTTGTATGAAAGCGTGCGTCATATTCTGCAACTGATGGGCCCGTTGGCCAAATCCTTATGGTTGCCACTATCCTTGTTTTTTAAATGGCTTTAAGTCTAGGAAAACACATGCCAATATGTTTCCTTTGAGGATGGCCTCTTTCATAACACAGACAGGGAATATCATTAATTTAATTAAAAAATGTAATATTTTAACAAATGCATAATGGATGGACCCACTAGCCATATTCTTATAGTCAGAGCCAGAGGTGTAAATAGAACCTTCAGGGCTTCAGTGCAGGAAACCTCAGCCTGGTGGCAGAATTTCAGGGTCCAGTCGCAATTGCGATCCTGGTAGTTCCACCACTTGTGTCAGTATTTTTTTTAATTTCTGTAATTTTATTTTTTTTTATCATTTTTTTTCATTAATTTAATTTTTTTGCATTTTTTAAACATTTTTAAGAGCTCTGTTGGCGGCTTTGGTGAAATATCAGGGGTCTAAACAGACCTCTGGTGTTTCACCTTTGACACAGAGAAAGGAGATTGAGGAAACATTAGCTGCACAGAATGAAAGGACAGCCAGTGGCGGAATTACCAGGGTCGCAACAGTCGCACTTGCGACAGGGCCTGGGATTCCGCCACTGTGGGGGGGGGGGCCAGAGGGGTTGCTATTCACACTTGGCTCTGAGCGGAGATCGGTATCTGTCATGGAACAGTAGCACAACAGAGACATCGGCATTAACGTTCTAATTGCCCGTCGGGCCTCTCTCGCAGGGGATGAGAGAGGACACACAGCTGATCTCACTGCTCCCCCTTCTCCCCCCTCTCCTCTTCTGTGTGCTCCACGGGAAATGTGAGCTCTTTAGCTTCACACTTGACTGCCCGCGGAACACACAGGAGAGGGGAGAGGGGAGAAGGGGGAGCAGTGAGATCAGCTGTGTGTCCTCTCTCATCCCCTGCCAGAGAGGATGGACGGGCAATTAGAACATTAATTCCGGTGTTTCAGTGCTACTGTTCCATGACAAACACCGATCTCCGCTCAGAGCCGTGCTGTCCTGAGAAGGCAGACGGCACTGATGGAAATTAATAGCATTCACTGATGAGCACTGATAAGAGGCAATGATGAGCACTGATAGAAGGCACTGATGAGCACTAATAGGAGGCACTGATGAGCACTGATAGAAGGCACTGATGAGCACTGATAGAAGGCACTGATGGGCACTGATAGAAGGCACTGATGAGCACTGATAGAAGGCACTGATGGGCGCTGATAGAAGGCACTGATGAGCACTGATAGAAGGCACTGATGAGCACTGATAGAAGGCACGGATGGGCACTGATAGAAGGCACTGATGAGCACTGATAGAAGGCACTGATGAGCACTGATAGAAGGCATTGATGAGCACTGATAGAAGGCACTGATGGGCACTGATAGGAGGCATTTATGGGCACTGATAGGAGGCACTAGTGGGCACTGATAGGAGGAATTTATGGGCAACGATGAGCAATGATGGAAGGCACTGATGGGCACTGATAGAAGACACTAATTAGCACTGATAGAAGGCACTAATGGGCACTGATAGGAGGCACTGATAAAAGGCACTGATAGGAGGCACTAATGGGCACTGATAGGAGGCACTAATGGTCACTGATAGAAGGCACTGATGGACACTGATAGAAGGCACTGATGGGCACTGATAGGAGGCACTAATGGGCACTGATAGGAGACATTTATGGGCACTGATAGGAGGCACTGATGAGCACTGATAGGCCACATTAATGAGCACTGATAGGCAACACTAATAGGAGGTACTAATGTGCACTGATAGGCTGCACTGATAGGTGGCATTGATGGGCACTGATAGGTGGCACTGATGGGCACTGATAGGTGGCACTGATGGGCACTAAGGAACACTGATAGGCAGAACTCAGGCAGTATTGATGGGCTTTGAGGGGCAGAATTGAAGAGTACTGATAGGTGGCACTGATGGACGCTGTTAGGCGGCATTAATGAGCACTGATAGGTGGTGCTGATAGGCAGAATTGGTGGGCACTAATAGGCGGCATTAATGAGCACTGATAGGTAACACTTGTAGGTGGAAGTGATGGCCACTGATAGGCGGCATTGATGAGCACTGATAGGCAGCTTTGATGGGCACTGATAGATGGCACTGATGATTGGGGCACTGATTATCAGTGTAAACAATTTACTGACATTCTTGACAGTTAACGGCAGTCCGTTCCTAACACAGTGTGGGAGGAAAGGGCTGTGGATAACCTGCAAGTCTGTTTAAATGTGATCAGCTGATCACATGGTAAAGGGCCACTGTGAATGCGCTGGCATGTCCCAGGGGTAATGCGAGAAGCATGGTTTTGGGAGGATGTCCATGGACACCCTCCCAAAATTGGAAGCCTGGGGCTCTGATGGAAGGGGGACGTGGGGGCCCATCATGGTTTCTTGCACCGGGGCCCTGAAGGTTCTAGTTATGCCTCTGAGGACAGCTCTGTACAGAGCTTCCCGTTCATTCACAAACTGATGCTTCAGTTATGAATGGACACATGAGCAATTGGTAGCGATCACTGACTCTGTTCATGCAGAAAGGGAAGGGGCCAGTAAATGACATACAGTATCTCACAAAAGTGAGTACACCCCTCACATTTTTGTAAATATTTTATTATATCTTTTTATGTGACAGAACTGAAGAAATGACACTTTGCTACAATGTAAAGTAGTGAGTGTACAGCTTGTATAACAGTGTAAATTTGCTGTCCCCTCAAAATAATTTAACACACAGCCATTAATGTCTAAACCGCTGGCAACAAAAGTGAGTACACCCCTAAGTGAAAATGTCCAAATTGGGCCCAATTAGCCATTTTCCCTCCCCGGTGTCATGTGACTCGTTAGTGTTACAAGGTCTCAGGTGTGAATGGGAAACAGGTGTGTTAAATTTGGTGTTATCGCTCTCACTCTCTTCCACTGGTCACTGGAAGTTCAACATGGCACCTCATGACAAAGAACTCTCTAAGGATCTGAAAAAAATAATTGCTGTTCTACATAAAGATGGCCTAGGCTATAAGAAGATTGTCAAGAGCCTGAAACTGAGCTGCAGCACGGTACCATACAGCGGTTTAACAGGACAGGTTCCACTCAGAACAGGCCTCGCCATAGTCGACCAAAGAGGTTGAGTGCACGTGCTCAGCGTCATATCCAGAGGTTGTCTTTGGGAAATAGATGTATGAGTGCTGCCAGCATTGCTGCAGAGGTCGAAAAGGTGGGGGGGGGTCAGCCTGTCAGTGCTCAGACCATATGCTGCACACTGCATCAAATTGGTCTGCATGGCTGTCGTCCCAAAAGGAAGCCTCTTCTAAAGATGGTGCACAAGAAAGCACGCAAACAGTTTGCTGAAGACAAGCAGGCTAAGGACATGGATTACTGGAACCATGTCCTGTGGTCTGATGAGACCAATATAAACTTATTTGGTTCAGATAGTGTAAATCGTGTGTGGCAGCAACCAGGTGAGGAGTACAAAGGCAAGTGTGTCTTGCTTACAGTCAAGCATGGTGGTGGGAGTGTCATGGTCTGGGGCTGTACGAGTGCTGCCAGCACTGGGAAGCTACAGTTCATTGAGGGAACCATGAATGCCAACATGTACTGTGACATACTGAAGCAGAGCATGATCCCTTCCCTTTGGAGACTGGGCTGCAGCGCAGTATTCCAACATGATAACGACCCCAAACACACCTCCAAGGCGACCACTGCCTTGCTAAAGAAGCTTAGGGTAAAGGTGATGGACTGGCCAAACATGTCTCCAGACCTAAACTCTATTGCGCATCTGTGGGGCATCCTCAAACAGTAGGTGGAGGAGCACAAGGTCTCTAACATCCACTAGGCTCCAAGATGTCATCATGGAGGAGTGGAAGAGGACTCCAGTGGCAACCTGTGAAGCTCTGGTGAACTCCATGCCCAAGAGGGTTAATGGTGGCCACACAAAATATTGACACTTTGGGCCCATTTTGGACATTTTCACTTAGGGGTGTACTCACTTTTGTTGCCAGCGCTTTAGACATTAATGGCTGTGTGTTGAGTTATTTTGAGGGGACAGCTAATTTACACTGTTATACAAGCTGTACACTCACTACTTTACATTGTAGCAAAGTGTCATTTCTTCAGTATGAAAAGATAAAAAGATATACAAAAATGTTTACAAAAATTTGAGGGGTGTACTCGCTTTTGTGAGATACTTTAATTACCTGCCCCTTACCCGCTCTCCATCCCCTGTAGCAGTCAGGGGGAAAGAGGAGGGGGGAAGCCACCAGACCTGTGGGGGGGGGGGGGGGCACAAAGAGGGGCCAGGGTAGCAGGCTTTCTGAGGCTGCAGGAGGAACATGGAGGAGATTGATTCCTCTATATGCCACTCCCATGCCACCCATCCTATCAAGGTGTACAAGGGAGCTGCACAGGATCCCTGGAACATGGGGCCGGGTTGCAATCGCGACCCCGGTAGTTACACCCCCGGTAAGAGCTATCTTCATCTTTTAAATGGTTCAAGGCCTCAGAAAATGCATGCCCATGTGTTACCTGGTCATGAGAAGGAATGAGTTTCAGTCGAGGCTAAACTCATGCTTGACTAAATCCCGAAACTCATTCCTACTTATAAGCAGTTTGAACAAACCGCCAAGCCGACTGGTCATATTTGCCCAGTTCACCCACGCAAATCCCCACCTGCTGGTTTTTTTTTTTGTAATATGATCATATAGGTATGTATGTACACATTCCCCTTTGGAGGAGGATATTTGGGGGATCCGTTATTATATTATATAAGAATGCTTCCAGATCCTGGTAAACCCCCCATGCCACAAACCTCCACATCCTCATGGGAATCAGATTTGGGATTAAGCCCTTGTTCCCAACCCTCCTAATGTTGACAGGCACATGGCCTGGTATGGTTCAGGGAGGGGAGGTCTGTGTGCTCCCTGAACCTCCCATTCCTGGCCATGGAAGGTGTGGAAATTTAAGGTTATTCCATTCTTATTTTTAAGTTTTTTTAATGTGACTTGCAACGCACTAGGTTAAACTGTTTCATAATTTCACGTGCAGCTTTAAGGCATCCCCTAGGCATTTTATTTAAAAAAAATTACTGCATATATTTATATATACCGTATGATATGTTTGGGGTTGTTTAGCTCAGTGTAGCTCACCAGTGAATAGAGTCCACACCAGTTGGGAAATTTTAAGGGCTCGTTGGAAAATGTCCAACAAACCGCTGCCCAAGCAGAGGTTTCCACCATCAACACAAAATAACATAAGCTTCAGCCTTCTGGCTCTCTTTAGCAGCACTGCTGCTCAGATTTTGTGCCTCGGTCCTCCTGACCATGTAACTCATGTCCCTGGGTTCACGTACCAACACTGTACCTCTGTTAGCACTTACTCTTTCTGCCCCCGCTGACACCTGCACCATGCAGACACACACACACTTGTAGCTGCTCCATTGCTCCCACATGGACTTCTCTGGAGGGTGGAGCCCAAAACCCTAGTCCTGAGTCTACAAAAAGCCCCACTAACACCTGCAAAATGAGTGTGCTGGCCGTTCCCAAAATATATATGTATACGTATAATATCTTTTTTATGCAATATTTATATCAAACATATTATTTATTATGTATTATTATTTCATTTTAATTAAATTATTTAATTTCACATTTCATCATTTTCCTCTATATGAAAATTGGGTGGAGAAATTCCAAGCAATTTTATAATCACTGATTATTCATTATTGCTTTTGAACGGATCAATTGTGTATTATTAAGCCTGATTTCTGAACGCACTTTTTTTGAACAAAAATCTACAGTGCCTTGAAAAAGTATTAATACCTCTTAAAATTTTTCCACATTTTGCCATGTTACAACCAAAAAAGTAAATGTATTATATTGGGATTTTATGTGATAGACCAACAGAAAGTTGCACATAATTGCGAAGTGGAAGGAAAATGATAAATGGTTTTCAAACTTTTTTTTGAAAAGTGTGGTGTGCATCTGTATTCAGCCCCCTTTACTCTGAAAACCCTAACTAAAATCTAGTGGAACCAATTGCCTTCAGAAGTCACCTAATTAGTAAATAGAGTCCACCTGTGTGCAATTTAATCTTAGTATAAATACAGCTGTTCTGTGAAGCCCTTTTGTGAAGGTTTGTTAGAGAACCTTCGTGAACAAACAGTATCATGAAGGCCAAGGAACACACCAGACAGGTCAGGGATAAAGTTGTGGAGAAGTTTAAAGCAGGGTTAGGTTATAAAAAAATATCCCAAGCTTTGAACATCTCACTGTTCAATCCATCATCCGAAAATGGAAAGAGTATGGCACAACTGCAAACCTACCAAGACATGGCCGTCCACCTAAACTGACAGGCCAGACAAGGAGAGCATTAATCAGAGAAGCAGCCAAGAGGTCCATGGTAACTCTGGAGGAGCTGCAGAGATCCACAGATCAGGTGGGAGGATCTGTCCACAGGACAACTATTATGCCGCGTACACACGATCAGAATTTCCGCCCGCAAAAGACTGATGAGAGTTTTTTGTCAGAAAATGCGACCGTTTGTATGCTCCATCAGTCTTTTGCTGGCAGAATTCCAGCCAGCAAAATATTGAAAGCATGCTCTCAATTTTTCGGTCGGGAAAAGTTCCTATCCGAAAATGCGATCATCTGTGGCAATTCCGATGCGCAAAATCCCTACGCATGCTTGGAAACAATTTGACGCATGCTCAGAAGCATTGAACTTCATTTTCTCGGCTCGTCGTAGTGTTGTACATCACCGCGTTCTTGGCGGTCGTAATTTCAGCGAACTTTTGCATTAAAATGTGTATGCAAGGCAGACTTGAGCGGAATCCCGTCGGAAAAGCCGTCATATCTTTTTCTGACGAGAAATCCGCTCATGTGTACGCGGCATTGGTCGTTCACTCCGCAAATCTGGCCTTCATGGAAGAGTGGCTAGAAGAAAGCCATTGTTGAAAGAAACCCATAAGAAGTCCCGTTTGCAGTTTGCGAGAAGCCATGTGGGGGACACAGCAAACATGTGGAAGAAGGTGCTCTGGTCAGGTGAGACCAAAATTTAACTTTTTGGCCTAAAAGCAAAACACTATGTGTGGCGGAAAACAAACACTGCACATCAGCCTGAACATACCATCCCCACTGTGAAACATGATGGTGGCAGCATTATGTTGTGGGGGTGCTTTTCTTCAGCAGGGACAGGGAAGCTGGTGGTCAGAGTTGATGGGAAAATGGATGGAGCCAAATACAGGGAAATCTTAGAAGAAAACCTGTTATGCCGCGTACACACGAGCGGACTTTACAGCAGACTTTGCCCGGCGTACTGGATTTCGTCAGACAATTCGATCGTGTGTGGGCTCCAGCAGACTTTGTTTTCTCAAAAGTTGGACGGACTTAGATTTGAAACATGTTTTAAATCAATCCGTCGAAATCGAGTCCGGTCAAAAAGTCCGCTCGTCTGTATGCTAGTTCGATGGACAAAAAGCCATGCTAGGGCAGCTATTGGCTACTGGCTATGAACTTCCTTGTTTTAGTCCGGTCGTATGTCATCACGTACGAATTTGACGGACTTTGGTGGATTGTGTGTAGGCAAGTCCGTTCATTCAGAAAGTCCGTCGTAAAGTCCGTCGAAAAGTCCGCCGGGCAAAGTCTGCCGTAAAGTCTGACCGTGTGTACGCGGCATTAGAGTCTGCAAAAGACTTGAGACTGGGGAGTAGGTTCACCTTCCAGCAGGACAACGACCCAAAACATAGAGCCATAGTTACAATGTAATGGTTTAGATCAAAGCATATTCATGTGTTAGAATGGCCAAATCAAAATCCAGACCTAAATCCAATTGAAAATCTGTGGCAAGACTTGAAAATTGCTGTTCACAGACGTTCTCCATCCAATCTGACAGAGCTTGAGCTATTTTGCAAAGAAGAATGGGCAAAAATTTCACTCTCTAGATGTGCAAAGCTGGTAGAGACATCCCCAAAAAGACTCGCAGCTATAAGTATTGTCTCAGGGGGGCTGAATACAAACGCACGACACACTTTTCACATATTTATTTGTAAAAAAATGTGAAAATCATTTATCATTTTCCTTCCGCTTCACAATTATGTGCCACTTCGTGTTGGTCTATCATATAAAATCCCAATAAAGTGCATTTACGTTTTTGGTTGTAACATGATAAAATGTGGAACATTTCAGGGGGTATGAATACTTTTTCAAGGCACTGTATACATGTATAGCCAGTATTAGGCTGGCTCCTCGTGAGTGCTAACATAGTTGCTTGGTAGGGGATTCTAACCAATGAATAATACCTCTTAAGTATAGGTCTGATACAGTGTAATTAGCCATCATATATTGCAGCCTATTTATTGCATTGTTCCCCCCAGTAGATATCCCTTTTGCTGCAAAAATAGTTAGAAGTTAGGCAGAGAACTGCCACAACTACAGAGTCAAAGGGATGTTCTTCTGCATTTAGAGTCCAATTTAAATGGTTTGAAAAAATGCAGATTGACATGTTTGCTTTGGAGTATTGCAGGAAGCACCTTGCTGTTCTCCGCATGAAGTGTGATATAGTTCAGAGGCTGACACTGGTTTAATCACTGCCTAGTGAAATGTTACAAGGATCAGCTAACAGCGCACTGCAGGTTAAAGCCACCATACAATGGAGCTCTATGAGCTGCTGTGTAAAGGTCATGGTTTGCCGACACTCTGGACATGCTGCCAGGAACCCAGAGGTCTCATCTTGTCCTCAGTGCTGAGCAATTGTGCCCTCCATGGAACAGACAGCAGGAGCCCCCCAGTCAGACATCTGCATTCCTTTTCTAAACTGCCCTCGGAGTCTGGGCAACCACTCTATTGTCTTTTGTGGTGGCATTCACCCATGGCTGGGGCACTTTCATATTGAAAAAAAAGTCTATAGTGCGTTTTTAGTGAGTTTTATTAGTCTATATCAGGGATATGCAATTAGCGGACCTCCAGCTGTTGCAGAACTACAAGTTCCATGAGGCATAGCAAGACTCTGACAACCAACGGCATGACACCCAGAGGCAGAGGCATGATGGGGCTTGTAGTTTTGCAACAGATGGAGGTCCGCTAATTGTATATCCCTGGTCTATATGCTTGTTTTACTTTTTTAAATTACTGTATTACACATTCAGATGAACACCACGCTCTCTATCCGGTTACTGTTTGAGTTTATGGACAGCCTCTTACAATCTTTGATGAGCAGCCATTGAGCTAAAAGAATGAGATTGCCCTATTTTTACCAATTCAGACTTTTCACTGAGTCTGTACTGACCGGAGATGACAAATTTCTAGTAATTCGGTAGAATGGACACCCATATACTAAATATACTAAAAGTATATAGTTATACCTTAAGGAAACATAATACCAGTACTACCCTATTAGGTGACCAATGTCACCTGGGGAGTGGGGGCTTCCTGTTGAGTAATCTAATCTGAATTTACTTCTTGGAAGTGAAGTGGTTTATAGCCCCATGGCTTCGAGTGTACCATCCAAAGTAAAAATTATGGAACTGTATCTTACAGAAGGTTAATAAACAATTTTTAATATAGTTTAGTAATTTATTAATGGCAGAATATTTAATCTAGTTTCATCAAATGGATCTTTATTTTCTAGTGTTGAACAATTATTTTGATGATCACATTTTTATTGACTAATGTAAATGGAAATGTAAACTGGCACCATACACCCTACAGCAGTGGTCATCAACCCTGTCCTCAGGGCCCACTAACAGGCCAGGTTTTATGTATTCCCTTGGGGAGATGCAGACTAGAATACTGCAATCACTGAGCAGCAAATGATATCACCTGTGATGTACTTCAGTTATCTTGCAAACCTGGTCTGTTGGTTGGCCCTGAGGACAGGGTTGATGACCACTGGCCTACAGTCCCCCCCAGTCCATTACATCCAAAATTACCCTTGTGGATGATTAGCTTAAACTGCCCGCACCAATGGAGCAGGGTTCTGGGGATTTGAAAGTTACGGTCTTCTGCCTCTTCTATTCTTAGGGCTTCTGAGACAGATCAGAGCATTTCTGAATGATTAAAATAGTCATGTGCCAAAAAGTGACCAATCAGAATTGCCCCAATCCATTGTAGAAGAAGACCTTTAATATAAGGTGACCAGATTTTCAAAATGAAATCCGGGGACATTTTTTTTTTGGCAAATGGTAAGCGATTTTATAAGCATATATTCCTCAAATTATATATGCAGTTTATGTGGTACATGTTTATGGAAGGATTATACGATATATACGTTATTTCTCACATTTCATCCATGAGATTAAAAAAAAAAAATTCTTAGAATTTTTTGGGATACGACTACCAAATGTTAAGAAGATAAGATGGAGATAAAACTTTTCAATGCATATTTTGTATTTTATTCTTGCCAAAGAATTTTGGTTCAACAATAACAATAACAATGAACAATAAATTAACAATTCAGAACAGTAAAAGAATACATGGTAACAACATGTAGGATATCTTCGAACATAAATAATAAAATATTAATAGCTAACTGTTATAAGACTACAAATGTACGGTAAAGTGCCGCTAAAAATAGCGGCGCTTTACCGCCGACCCCGCCCCAGCGTGAAAGCAGCCTTACAGCAGATGTCATTTGTGGACTGAGCTCCTGTATGTTTCATTGGATTCACGAATACAGTTTTTTTTGGACTGTTTTGATATACACAGCTCTAATTGGACTATAATTGTATGGTTTTTGCACGATTGACTATCACATATACAAAAACATATTTGGGGGCACACCCTACAATGCGTTTAAATTCAAGATGGTGCTGCTATAAGACCTACAAACAGTACAAAACAGATTACAGCGCACACATTCAAGAATGACATTTCCTGCAAGGCTAGTTAAACACCTGAACATATTCAAAAAAATACGGGGGTTTGGTCACACTATATGGTCATATAGTGCTAAGCCCACTAAGACCCCTTTCACACCGAGGGCGTTTTGCAGGCGCTATAGCGTTAAAAATAGCACCTGCAATCCGCCCTCAAACAGCTGCTCTATTATTTCCAGTGTGAAAGCCGGAGCGGTGTGCTGGCAGGACATCAGGAAAAGTCCTGTCAGCAGCTTCTTTGGAGCGGTGAAGGAGCGGTGTGTTTACCGCTCCTTCACCGCTGCTCCCCATTGAAATCAATGGGGCAGCGCTGGGATACCGCCGGCAAAACCCCGCTACTGCGGCGCATTGCGGGCGGTTTTAACCCTTTCTCGGCCGCTAGCGGGGGGTAAAAGCACCCCGCTAGCGGCCGAAATGCGCCGCAAATCCTACGGTAAAACTCCGCTAAAAATAGTGGCGTTTTACCGCCGACGCTATCGGCGGCTCGGTGTGAAAGGGGTCTTACTGCGACAAAGTACCCTGAATTAGTGGAGAAACATATTACAGCGCACACATTCAAGAATGACATTTCCTGCAATGCTAGTTAAAGAAAACTATCACATATATTTGATTTTTTTTTTATATATAATCAATTGCATATTTGATAGATAGATAGATAGATAGATAGATAGATAGATAGATAGATAGATAGATAGATAGATAGATAGATAGATAGATAGATAGATAGATAGATAGATAGATATAGATCTATATATATCTATAGATATATATAGATATATATATATATATATATATATAAATATATATATATATATATATATATATATATATATATATATAGTGCCACATGAGTGCTGCCTGTCAGTGCCCACCAGTAAAGGAGAAAAATTTTATCATGTTAGCTGCTAGCATAAAAACTCACCTGCTTGTGGCCATTCACTCTATACTACTTCTTGCCTACAATTCCCATAGTGCCTTGCAGGACCAGAGGGAAGGGGAGGAACGCTGTACTCTGTCCTCTCCCCTATGCTGCCAGGAGCGCGATTGGAGGAGGGAGCAGAGGTAAGAGGAGAGGGGCGGGATGCTGGAAGAGTCACCTGATGGATTTTTCAGCTGAGGAGGAGTGGCAGCTACTAACTACACTAGCACAGCATAGGTAGGCTGGAGACGCTCCAGCTCCTCCTCTACAGTCACTCTACATAGCTCTGCATGTGCTTTCTCTTGGGGCAACGCCCCCGTCCACTGGGAAACGCCCCCGTCCATCGGGAAACGCCCCCATACATCGGGAAACTGCCGCTGCCTAAATGCCGACTGGCAAAACCGGGGACAAAAGCGGGGACAAACGGGGTCCGGGGATCATAGTCGGAAAACGGGGACTGTCCCCGGAAAACGGGGACGTCTGGTCACCTTACTTTAATAAGCTGTCATTTTATTGTCCAGCTTACAATGACCAAGTTCTGACGGTTGATAAAACTCATAAATGATAGATTTCTGCCTAATTCCTGGCGAGTACTTGCAATCACATGCCACGCTACCCCCGAAGGAGCCACATGTAAAATGGGTTTTCTGTTCTCTGCCACCAACGTTCACAGGCCTCAACCCTACTGACTCACCCTGGGTGTGGGTATTAAACAGATACAAGCCTTTTACCTTTTACACAATTCAGCATACAGGGTAGGTAACAATTATAGAGGAAAACAAAGAGCAATATACTATTAATGGCATAGTAGCCCCAATTCAGCATAAACAGTAGCAATACCACCATGAGAACACAACAGGCAAGGAAAGAGTTTTACTTAACAAGCAAACAGGACTATATTGTCTGCATGTCCTAATGGTGGATGTGCTAGGTCTAGAGCTGTTAGGAAAACATGATCTGAGTAAAACAGCATAAACAACCAAGAAAGGGGAATTATAACTCAGAAAGGGGGGTAAATTCCAAGATGGACCTTTGCTGGCTAACATTGGGGTCCTGTAAATGACTGTTGGTGCACTAATGATAGTGGTTATATCCTGCAGACAGAATTGAGTTGGAAGTGTTCTAACTCCACTATGCAGTGCAAACACTCATTAGCCAGAGGTTGCTTGGTGAACTATAATAGTACTGCACCCTGAGACGGCAATGTAGGAAGTGAAGTCAAGAAATAGAGGGGTCAACAGTAAGGATCTAATTATAGGGGGGAGGGATAAAGTAATCAGTGTTCTGCGCTCAACAGTATGTCAGGTGTTAAATGTACTGTAGGTGGGCCAGTGGCCCACTCCCCAAATCCACAGGAGACAAAGAAGGCAGTGAAAGAGGACCCCCCTCGATAGCAGGTTCCAAGGTGGTCGTAGTGACACGTTCAACAGTTCAGCTGGTCTGCAGGATGTGCAGGTCTCAGCTAAGAATGAGAGGGTGGATCCGGTATATGTAGCAATCTCACAGCGGCTGTGCTCCCAGCTTAGGCCTACTCCCAGGCTGGTTCTTTCCAACAAGTTCAGTCTGCTCATATCCCCGCTGTGTCAAGTCAGCAGGCTTTTCCAGGTCAAAAGCCAACCTCAGTGCACTGTTAAATTGGGTTACTATGTGGCAAGTGAGATTTAATACTGATACATGTAAAGTTTTGCAATTGGGAGCTAAAAATATGCTTGCATCATACATACTAGGGGGAGTACAACTGGGGGAATCAATGGTGGAGAAGGATCTGGGTGTTCTGGTAGATCATAAGTTTAATAATAGTATGCAAAGAAGTATGGACTGCAGAAAGAGAGATATCATTTTGCCCCTCTATAAATCAATAGTAAGACCTCATCTGGAATATGCAGTTCAGTTTTGGGCACCAGTTCACAAAAACAATATTGGGAAACTGGAGAAAGTGCAGAGAAGTGCAACCAAACTGATAAGAGGCATGGAGGAGCTCAGCTATAAGGAAAGATTAGAGGAACTGAATTTATTCTCTCTTGAGAATAGGAGATTAAAGGGGGGCATAATCAACATGTATAAATACGTAAGTGGTCTATATAGTGAACTTGGTGTTGAGTTATTTACTTTAAGGTCATCACAGAGGACAAGGGGGCACTTTTTACATCTGGAGAAAAAGAGTTTCAATCTCCAAATACAGAAAGGTTTCTTTACATTAAGAGCTATGAAAATGTGGAATAGACTCCCCCGAGAGCTGGTTCTGGCCAGCTCAGTAGATTGTTTTAAAAAAGGCCTGGGTTATTTCCTAAATGCACATAATATAATTGGTTACTAATATTTATAGGTAACGTTAATCCAGGGAATATCCAATTACCTCTTGGGGGATCAGGGAGAAATTTTTCCCTTCACTGGAACAAATTAGATCATGCTTTATTGGGGCTTGTTTTGCCTTCCTCTGGATCAACTGTGGGTATAGGATACTGTATATGGAGTTTTTTTTTTATTTGTGTGTGTTTTTTTTTCTCTGTTAGTTAAACTGGATGGACTTGTGTCTTTTTTCAACCAGATTAATTATGTAAAAAAAATATAAAGCTTTCCTAGTTCCTCTTGCCGCGTACAAGCCATAGGGATTTGTAGTTTTGAAAAACAGTTGTCTCCTTATTTTGGCCACCGCCTCAAACTACATTTACAGGTGTCCTGTATCAAAGTCTTTAAGCTTGGAGTAACTTGGCTCTCTCCCTGATGGCTGGAGGAGAATGTAACAGTAGCATAAAACTCAGTGAGGACCAGCGAAACATGCCTTTTGGAGCAACTTCTTTGTCTCATACCGATGTCCGGTTCCATGGCTCCACACATTTACAATTCCTGGTGGATAGTAACTAGTTGAAACTGACTGAACATTGCCATGTGTAGGTCAACTTTAGAGCTTACACAGAACTTCCTCTCTGAGCTCCTGGAGGCTCAGCAGAGCAGCAGGGAAGCAAGGGCACATTATATAATGTATGTGCTGTTGGTAGAACCACTATTAAACTAAGCCTATTCCCTTGCCCTCCTTGGATAGAGCATATGCTCACTTTAACCCCATCCACCATTT
Source organism: Lithobates clamitans (assembly GCA_037952925.1). Taxonomy (NCBI): domain Eukaryota; kingdom Metazoa; phylum Chordata; class Amphibia; order Anura; family Ranidae; genus Lithobates; species Lithobates clamitans. Next base: position 2,386,946 of record JBBGZY010001542.1, read on the forward strand.
TTGGGTAGCATGCCAAACTGACAGTGGTGATTTCATCTGTTTCATACTTTAAGAATTAATGTATATCACCTTACTGCCCATCCTTGTCATTATTGCAGTTGCCAAGCTCCTTGGCCTTGTCCCTAAAGCACTGTTGAGTCATGTGACCTCAGCCTCGGCAAGCCATATTTCACAGCAGAGATGAGAAGAGGTTCTGTTGAATTTTTGGGATAGTTTACTCAGCATCAACACCAGCAAATTACGGGGAAAGAGACGTATACTGTAAGCACTGAGTCTGAAACATAATTCTGTAGATGAGACTGAAAAGGAAGTTGACTCCTACAATCCTCCAAAGATCCCCTACCTTCGGCCTGCTCAATGTATAGTGTCACTAGTGACATAATATATTGAGTTTTCCACCTTCTGTAATATTAGTCTGCAATACTTACCACAAAGAATGTATGGGTGACCACATAGATATTAAATAGTTTTACATATATCCTATTAAAATGCTATTGTGCTCATTTTTATAGGTGTGTTTTTTCCTTTGTGGTTTTATTTATTATATTCCATATTTATTTAAAAGAATATCCAGCAAAACAGCAATACAAACATTTGAAACAAAAACCTACCTCAAGATTTGTATAGTAATTTACAAACGCCTATGACATCACATAAAGAAGATGACAACACTTTTTAAGCCCTGCATCTCTTAGTATTTATTGGCTGCGAGTACCAACATTATATTGATATCATTCTGAGCACTCTCACTGCCATAAGTCCCTTCATAAGTACCTATTAGTACAGGAAGCACTTGCATAGCATTTCACTGCTCTATGGACACCTACAGCTGAGTTTTCTACCTCCGTGTGAACTAACCTATGTACCTTCTAGTCCCATCCATCAGCTTACAGAGCAGGCATGCCCACTGCAAGCCTCATTATCACTTTCAGCTGGTCATACAGTAAAAGCACAAGTAAACTACTTGATGTTTTCATATATTTTTTTGTAATTGCTGCTTTCTTAAAGCTGACCTTGAGGCAAAATATATTAAAAGTACATGGTTGAAAGATGAAGATATTGAAACTTTTCATTAAGTCTTGTAATGCAAAAACCCTTGCCAGTCAAATCTGTAGACCTCTTTGCAGACAACACTGCAGTTCAAACAACAACAAAAAACACAAAGGGCACAAACGTGTTACTAAGCCCACAACAGTAGAATCAGTCTGTATATGCAGTAAGGCATGCTTCTTATACTCAATGTGGAAAATAAGGGGTTGTTCCTCTGTATTGTGTAAAAAGGCTGTTTGATCCTTCTCTTATCCTCCCCTTCTTCCACTGTCCCCAATCCATTGCCTGATAAGACAGAGCTTTTGGAGTCAGTCTGCACATGCTCAGTTTGGTGTGTATTACTAGAGAGTTTTTGTTTTTTTCTTGGGAGTGCCAATCAGCACTGTCCAGACAGAGGGTTATGCAGCCTCATAGGACAATCAGAGGAGAATGAAAACTCCTCCTACAAGCTTTAACCAGACACTGATAGAGGTCACAAGGCTGCTATATAATGCTGATGAGAAAAGGTGTTTAGCAGCTTATATTTACAAAATAATTGCTTTTCCATGTTCTGTATACTGTAGGAGACCAGGTACAGTGAATCCAGGCTCCTGTGTATAGTAACAGTATAATGCATTATATCAAGCACTTTAATAAAGGATAAAAGATGCAAATTATACTCACAAAGCCAATGTGATTAATAGCATATAAAACCCAGGAACCAGAAGCGAGCCCATTATGGAACTCCTTAGGTTTAAGTGGATAATAGTGCCAATTAAGCTGGTACTATTAACCATTTGAACCTAAGAAGTTCCATAAGAAGTATTAAAGTTCTTGAGATAATGCACTACGGGTTTGTGTGTGTTTTTGTTTTTTGTGCAGTTACAACATTTTCCTAGTCTTGAGAGGGCTGCAACACCTGCATTATCCAGTCCATGTTGCATAGTGGTCATCATTACCAGAAGTATTGTGTTCAGTTGCTTTGGGATCTCTTAGTGCTATGGTGCCAAGTTTCCACTTTGCCACGACAACACTGCAGTTAACCAAAAAGACTGGTCTAGCACCCACCCCATCCTGTTAGGTCAATGGACAAGTAGCAGCATATTCTCCTACTTTATAGAAGCTCCCTCAACATTAGATAGCCTACTCTTTTATCATGACTCACTTTAGCAGATTCAATCACTCTAGAGTAGGGTAGGGGCATATAGGAGCCCCGTTTACTTCCTCAAATTGGCCACTAGATGTCACCATGGCTAAGGTTGGGAACCCTGTAGTAAAAAGCAGGTAATGTAGTTGCACTAGAGGTGGCTAGTGGGTGGGGACAGGGCTGGCCCTACCATGGGTCCCGCTGGGTCCAATGGACCCAGGCGTAATTTTGAGAGGGGCGGCAGAGTGCCTAACAAACTGCCCCTTAAGCCACTTGTTTTTATGCAGAGTTCCATGGCAGCTGGAGAGTGGCAGCAAACAGCGGCGGGAATTCGGGAAAGGTGGCCAGCAAGGAGGGCAGTTAGATGTGAGAGCCTGGGAGGGAGAAGAGCCCCCCCTCTCTGCCTCTCTGACCACCGAAGAGGCGAGCAGGAACGGTCGCAGCCTCCCCGTTACTCCCAGAACCTGGATTCCTCCACTTCCTCTCTGCTCCAAGAACAGTGCAGCCCAGGCTGGAGGACAGGCTGACTGGGGGCCCGGAGGAAGAGGACAGGTGTGAGGCGGAGGCTGCCAAGGAGCCGCTGGAAGGAGCAGAGCAGTGGGAGCACCTCCGGATCAAGTAGGAAACTCAGCACTGCCGTTGCCATTAGGTCCTGGGCATCCCACACATACCTGCCTGCACACAGAGCCTGCAGTGTAGATAAATTGGTTTGGCTGAGAGCCAGGACTGGGTTCTATCTGGGTCAGGGTTGAGTGACTCAGAGAGGCTGGATGACTCAGCAAGCAGCATCGCTGTTGCATTTCCCTGTTTTCTGGAACCTTGGAGAAGCTTCCAGATGTAGTGGGTGGAGGCTAGGAGGAGCTGCTTTGAATAATTAAGAGGGCCCCAGCCAATCCCCAGCAAATGGTCTGGCAGGCCACTTCATAAATAGGCATGAGTCATGCAAGCAGGGGCAGTCAAGCAGAAGATGAAGATGGAGTGCTGAGGAGGCTGTCGAAGGCCCTCGCAGGGCACCCTCTAGTCTGGTGGGGGGACTGACCTCAGGCCTGAGGCTCGGGTGCTGGAAGGATCCCCCACAACACACAGAGGAACACCTTCCTGGAGGCACGGGAGAATGGAGAGGACAGCGGGAGCAGGTCAGGACATCCAGGAGATCTCCTGAGAAGTCAACCAGGTGGGCTAGTGAGTGTTCAGTCTGGGAGGACTGTGGAGAAGTCAGCCAGGAGGGCTAGTGAAAGGGGCAGCTGTAGCCAGGCAGGCTGGCAGTGCCTGAAGAGGTGCTGGGATCAGTAGCCACAGGGATGAATGCTGGACACTGACTTTTTTTGCTACACATCTAAAGGGGCCTCAGGTTCCTGCATATAACAGGTTTTGGCTCTAATCTGATAGATTGCTGTGTCAGATCCAACGACAGTGTGCAGGTGGCGTCCTGCAAGCAAGCGAGTGCTGGAGAAAGCAGAGGAGTATATATAGACTGTATATAGGAAAGTTGTCCCTGGAATTGCTTTGAAGTCAAGTTGGCATCCCATAATTCCCAATCCCTATCCAAGTTCTAATCCCCCAATAAAATAACAAAAACAAAGCACTGGGCTGTTCTCTGATTTGGCGTGCCTGTGAAAACTCAGGATGCCTGGTTGTGCAGGGTGGGGGGATCCCAGTTCACTTGCAGCCCTTAAGGGGGTGCACTACACAGTTAAATGCTAAACAGCTTTTGTTGTGTGGACTCTTCCTTTTCTTACCCTCAAGATTGAGAAATCTTCTAGAAATGAATAGCTGCTGGGTGAATCTGCTACAGGAGTCCTTTGTCATAAGACTTGAAGAAGATATAAAATAGACTACTGGGTGGTGGTGGCTAGGCCAGAACCAGGGGCCTCCAGGTGGTCTTCCTGTAATGGTGCTCAGTGTAGGATCCTGTGCCCGTAGCACCTCAGTAAGCCCAGAGGGGCCAGCCAGGCAGGAATATGCCTCCCAGCATGCAGTTAGACTGTGACATAACACTGCTACTGGTCAACTCTTTGACTTCACAATTACAATTGTCATATCTTTAAAGGAAACCTGTCATTTTTGCCTGTTCAGCACAAAGTGGCAGTTTTTTTTTGATAGGACACAACACTCACTGATATTCACTTTTTCCAAACTCCACCTTTGTTTAGTTCGGCTGTCAGAACCCTCAGTAATACCTGGTACTTCTAGGTATGGGGTGTTACATGACCTTCTTCTCTTCCCTTCCTCGTGTTCAGGTCTGAGATGTCAATTGCCCGGCTTCAACACCATTGTATGGGGAACCTCCAAAACTGACCAACATGAAGCTTTTACAAAAAATAGAAATGGCGCTCCTGCAGTCCAACAGGGCAGGGTGGTGGGATGAGGAAGTGAATCATTTAATCAAGAGATCCTGTCCCTTTTCCCTAAATGGTCAAAGCAGCGGAATCTCTTTAGGAATTTCAGTGGCTAAACAAGAACCTATAATAGAACAGATGAGAGCAATCCAATCACATATGAGTGACAGTTCACGCTGGAAAATGATACAAGCGTCATTTTGATGAAAAGGACAAATAAATAAAGATGCCGCTAAAAAATTTCGGGCCTCATCTACAGATAATTAAAGCAAAATGAAGACATCCGGACTAGCTTCTCTCACTGTTTATAGAGCCCCTAATGTTCTTCAGATGTTCAGGAGGACTCTCAATGCAGCTCCTGCACAGGTCAGGGGACAATCGGTATAGCTCAGCTTATTGTATTAATCTTCTCTAATTGCAGCAGAGAGGTCTCAAAACTTCCTGCAATCAGAGACATTTCTGGAGTCAGATAATTAGCAAAACCCCAATGAAGATCAGGACTTCAATTATTAATTGTGTACACAGGCAATCAAGCCAGTCACAGTCCTCTAGATGGGTTTTTAAAGTCATTCTTTATCAACAACACCTGATAAATGTCTTTTTTTAATGGTTCTAGTTTAAAGCAGGACGCACTAAGAAAATTTGAACTAAACTTTGTTTGCAATACTTACCACAAGGAATTTACTTTTGAGAAATTAAAAGGTTTTACAGACATCCCAAGAAAAAGTTAAAGTTGTACTCACTTTTCTAGATGTAATTTCGTTTATTTTATTATATTCCTGTTCCAAACAAAGAACTGCAATAAATAGTTAGGAACTCATTTACTGTACGTGCTTCAATATTTATATAATGCACATATTCTTGTGACCTCATGAAGGTGACAACGCATTCTTATGCCCTGTACACACGGTCGGACATTGATCGGACATTCCGACAACAAAATCCATGGATTTTTTCCGACGGATGTTGGCTCAAACTTGTCTTGCATACACACGGTCACACAAAGTTGTCAGACAATCCGATCGTTCTAAACGCGGTGACGTAAAACACGTACGTCGGGACTATAAACAGGGCAGTAGCCAATAGCTTTCGTCTCTTAATTTATTCTGAGCATGCGTGGCACTTTGTGCGTCGGATTTGTGTACACGCGATCGGAATTTCCGACAACGTATTTTGTTGTCGGAAAATTTTATAGCCTGCTCTCAAACTTTGTGTGTCGGAAATTCCGATGGAAAATGTGTGATGGAGCCCACACACGGTCGGAATTTCCGACAACAAGGTCCTATCACACATTTTCCGTCAGAAAATTTGACCGTGTGTACAGGGCATTTCTCTCTGTTAACATACCCAAGGACCTTTACTTGCCACACATTGGCTTATAATGGAAGCACATACATTGAAAGCCTGATTTCTACGTTTAGCTTTTATGTGGCTGGCTACTGTAAACACAGATTTTAAAGCTGAATTCCTGGGTATGACTTGGACCAATGTAAGTATGCATGTGCCATAACGGTGGGCAGTGCCGGGAAAAGGCCATTTAGAGCCCAGGGCGAACATGCCAAACACGCCAAGATGTATGAGCACTATGTGTCAACAAAAACCCCCCACAAAAACAATGAGCACTAATCTGCATGCTTACCCCTAAGCATAAATCCACCCCCTCCAAATACAAATCCACCCCCTCTGCTGAAATCACCCCTCTCAGCACAAATCTTTGCCCCTTCATCCCCCAATCCCCCCAACTCAAATGACCTCCCCCAAAAATACTTTACCCCTCCTAGCACAAATCCACTCCCCCTTAAATCTCCCCTCCTAGAACACATCTCCTACCCCCCACTTTACATTTTCCTCTCCCAGCATAAATTCCCCTCAAATCCCCCCTCCCAGCACAATCTTCTTCCCCCCATCTCCCCTGCCAACACAAATCCCCCTCAATAACTACTCTTAGCACTCCCCACCAAATTTCTCCTCCTAGAACAAAACTTACCCCCAGCCGCTCCCTAAATTCCCCCTTCCAATACAATTACCCTCCCCCTAATCTCCTTGTGGCAATCTCCCCACAGTGTCCAGGGCAGCCGCCCCAACTGCCAATCTCTTGTCCCAGCCCTGCCTGTGGGACTGCTGTGAAAGCAGAAAATCACTGTAGTGGTTGCTGCTACTACAGTGATCCTTGCTGCCTTCCAAGCATGTCTCCAGACCTAAACCCTATTGAGCATCTATGGGGCATCCTCAAATGGAAGGTGGAGGAGCGCAAGGTCTCTAACATCCACCAGCTCCGTGATGTCATCATGGAGGGGTGGAAGAAGACTCCAGTGGCAACCTGTGAAGCTTTGGTGAACTCCATGCCCAAGAAGGTTAAGGCAGTGCTGGAAAATAATGGTGGCCACACAAAATATTGACACTTTGGGCCCAATTTGGACATTTTCACTTAGACATTAATGGCTGTGTGTTGAGGTATTTTGAGGGGACAGCAAGTTTTCACTGTTATACAAGCTGTACACTCACTACTTTATATTGTAGCAAAGTGTCATTTCTTTAGTGTTGTCACATGAAAAGATATAATAAAATATTTACAAAAATGTGAGGGGTGTACTCACTTTTGTGAGATACTGTATATAGCGCCAACAGTTTGCGCAGTGCTTTACAACATGAGGGCAGACAGTACAGTTGCAATACAATTCAATACAGGAGGAATCAGAAGGCCAAAGAGACTCAAATCATGTGAATCGGTTTGTCCCTAGACGAGATAACAAGTTGAAAACAGTCCTCCTAATCCTCTCTGTCTAATGTTGGAATTTCTGCTCTCCACTGCTCCCACAATCTATCTTCAAGAAATCCACACAAAGGAGAGCCAGATATAAGGAGGAGAGAGGTTTTGAGAGGGAGTTCTGGAGGACGAGGGTCTCAATCAAGTTTGCGTCACACCTCGGAGGGTGTGGGAACCAATATCAAGCTGCATGCTGTAATTGAAGATAGTGGGAATACATTCACCGGGGCACACCCTATCTAGACAACAGATCCTGGAAAGACAATAGCTAGCAATAGCATACCAGCGGGCATAATATCTTGAAGTGTCCTAATCTAAAATCTTTCCCACACTTAAGAGTCAGGCATAAATTTAAGTGAAATAGCAAGTGGTCACCCGTCACAGGGTGGCAAGGAGACCATTAATTGGGTTTAAGAAATCTCTCACACCAGAAGAGTCATCCGAGTGGGATTTGGGAGCTTAGCATAGGCTCTGGAACCTCTAAATACCAGGTTGCTTAATTTGATGGAGGGCTGCTTCTAAACAAAGTGCAGCATTGCCCCGAGATCTCACAAACCACCATCTGACAGTAACAAGGATAGCTGACCAGTAGACTAGATAGTTAGGCAATGCCAATCCTCCATGGTGTGTGTCGGTAGGTGTAAAGTAGATTTTGCCAGGTGGGGGACGGCCCAGTTCCAAATAAAAAGGGCTTACATATTGATCGATGTCTTTAAAAAAGGTACCAGATATCCAGGCAGAACAATTGTAAAGAACATAATTAAATCTAGGAAGAAATATCATTTTAAAGATGTTGATGCCACTCATTAGATTTAACAGAGTGGCAAAGAGGTGCATATTTCACGTAAACTTCGAAGCAAAGGATGTAAGTTAGGACTATAGAAACTCGATGGGTCTCATCTCACATGGATACCCAAGTTCTTAAATTCATCAACCCACTGCAGAGAAGTAGGGGCCGCAGATTCCCTCGCAATTTTCATGAAGTTTAGTGTAAAATAATAGCACTTCTAACCAGTATTTTATACCTGGGGAGAACATTTAGGGGGAGGCTGTAAGCAATTTATGGCTATGTATTGTGTAGGAGAGGTTTGCTCACTGTGTGAACTCAGCATGGGGCTTTAGTGAATAGGACAAAAGACCACAGGTCTATCACCTGAGATGGAGAGGTTGGCGCCAATTGCACATGGCGCTCAGCAGGAACCTCGTGATTTAGAGGAGAAATGTTATTTCTTGAAAGATCACCATGAGAGGCCTATGGAGAAAATTGTTCTCCCTATGTGTAATTCCTGAGAAATTAAAATGGAAAAAAAAATTGTGCTGAAATATGACTCTGCTAAAAATGGTAGCTAATAGCTATAGTATTTTTTTATTGTCATATTTATGCAAATAATCTTAAATATGTGTATTAATGTCTATGTGTGTTACCAAGGCAAGACCTCTCACTAATGCCGAGTACACACGATCGCACATTCCGACAACAAAATCCATGTTTTTTTTCCGACGGATGTTGGCTCAAACTTGTCTTGCATACACACGGTCAGACAAATGTTGTCGGAATTCCGAACGCCAAGAGCGCGGTGACGTACAACACATACGACGAGCCAAGAAAAATGAAGTGGGGAAGGGGACAGGATGGTACCTGTGGTAGGCGAACTACCAGGAACGATCAGCACACCATCCCGTTATCGGACGTTTTTTCTCATTGATTTACGCTCGTTGTAGAATGGTACACTGATGCGCCTGGCTATTGTGAGTACCCTGTGTGGGATCTTTCTACTGTGTTAATAAATTGTCTTTACATACTATACCATGAAGTCCCCCTTTTTCTATTAACATACCGAGGCTCAGTGGTGGCCCATCCAGCGTTTCAGATCTACTGCTGAACCCAGGAGTGGTTCTAATGCGTGTATTGACCAAGCATAACAAGGTCACATGCTTCAAGGTGAGCCTTCAATACCTAGGGGGGAGCACCTGAGTGAGAACACAGCATCTTGCTATTGGATCACCTTCACAATGTTTTCTGAATCGCATGGAGTGTGGAGCACTTGTAGTTTGACACCATTTGAACTTTGCACAGTGCACAGGAGCACTTTTATTTTTAGTTTTTATTTATTCTGACTTTTATTCAGTCTTTTGGAGTTTTTTGGATCAGTTGCTATTCTTGAACGTGTGGACTTTTATGGTTTATGTTTACTTATCACATTTCTGCACTTTGTCACTTTATTTTTATAACCATTTTAGGCATTTATTATTTGCTATTGCAATCTATGTATACATTTTTATATTTTTTTTATATCTTTAGTATAGCATTCGTTACTTATATTTCATGCGTAGCACTATTAGCACTTTATTGAAGAGCACTATTCACTAGCATATATGCTTTAACTCAGATAGCGCAGCGTCCATAATTTGATTTGATTAATTTTGCATGGTATATGAGACATGTGTAACGCTTGCTGCTGAATCATAGAGGATACACTGGTTTTGTATTTATAGTGGTGGCTCACAGGACGTTATATATTAAAGAATGTATCGTGTTTTTACTTAAAGGGGTCACCTCGAAGGATGAGAGATTACCACGGTGGTCCCAATCTTACCTGGGGCCTTTAATACTGCAAATCTCTTCCCTGCCCTTAGTCTGAACAGGATCTCTCTGGCTGTATAGTAGAACTATCTGATCCGCTGGCTGTGCGGCAAACTGTCTATCTGCAGGTGGATAATACCCTACCTGTCAATACAATAGATAACCTGACAGATGCCTATAAACTGTTTATAGTCTGGTAAATAGATATCTTTCATCAGTTCTACAGCTCAGCTCAGATAATGATATCATTAGTTCTATCTGTAGTATCGGCTTAGTTTCTTCTATCAAATCTACAGCTCTACGCCAGCCAATCTGTCTATATCGGTAGTTCTACAAGTGCTACCTTGGCCATTTTATGATTTGCCATGTGGGGATAATTTTTCACCTGCCACATTATTTTTGAGCACTATGCACTCCCTTTGTTTTATTTTTTGCAACCTAACCCTGACAAAGCTTTCTTTTAAGGTTATTTTGGGCTTTTAGTTCATTTGGGGAGTCTTTTGGTTGTGGGTATACATGGCTTCAGTGGGGGTATAGCACCTTGGTTTGATGACACATGAATGGTGGTCATTGGAGAGGGCATATGATCTATAACAAGGTAGCATTTGTAGAACTACTGATTGGCTGGAGTAGAGCTGTATGTTTGATTGAAGAAACTAAGCAGATACTACAGATAGAACTAATGATATAATTATCTGAGCTGAAACTGAACTAAATTCTGCCTTTTCTTTTGCTCCTATGCACTTAGCTGGACCTTTGATTAATCAAAAACTTCCACCTTTTACTTATCCCTACTCACTATGTATTATTATTTATTTTTCAGACTATGTTTTCTGAGTGGGTTTAGAATTGGTTTATAGATGTTGTTCTTTAGACCCCCACAGAGTGCTGCCACATTGGCCCCCCCACCTGCAACCTCCTGGGATACAATTACAGGTCCGAGGCGGCTGGGGAACCATTCACAGAACTCAGCATGGCTCGTGCATGTGCAGTGGGGGAGCTGGCTGTGAAGCCGCAGGGAGCCACAGCTGGCTTCCCACAGTCAACGTGGCAGCACCAGTGACCTAAAGACCAGTGAGGAACCGGCCCGGGCAAGGACAGTGCTGTATTCCTGGACAAGAAAGTGTCTCTTTATTAAAAGTCAGCAGCTACAGTATTTGTAGCTGCTGACTTGTCATTTTTTCCAAGATGTAGTTTATGAGCTAGTATTTTCGACAGCGCGCACCCCGTGCCTCACCGCTGTCCAATCACATAGTTCACAAGGAGACAGATACATAACCAGGCCTGGTTGACAGCCCTTGTCTCTGGCAGCAGCTTCATGTAGGTGATGATATAAAGTGCTTGTGCCTAAATGACGTATCTATGTGCAGATGTGCTCAGACTGGGTGCCCCACATGGATGTGCACTCACCCCTAGATGTTGACCACCTATCTCTAGTATGGTCTCTAAAGCGTGTGGGGATACCCCTGTAGAAGTCTATTGACTGACGTCTCATGCAGAGAAAAACGTCATATAGATGGGTGGAAATGAGAAAAGAAGATCCTCATTGCGCAATGCCATTACAAACTAGTTTTTTTTGGTAAAAGACAATAAAATATTTCCACTCACATTTAAAAGTGCCTATAGTCCTGGCACCTGGGGTGTTTATCAAGTGAATAAATTATTGGGTAATCGTCCCATTCATGGAAGACACTGCTCACAGCGTTCGGCTCGATTCCCAGGTGTTTCATATGGTGGAAGTGTGTTGTGATGATGTGGCAAAACCTCGACGCATTTCGGCCAATCACAGAACCATCATCAGGAAAAAAAAGGGGCCGCAGGGTTTTTCTGTCACCCAACCGCTAGTGTGAACAAACCTTTCAAAAAAATAAAAACACTTGTAAGGGAGAAGAAAAAGATAATATTCTTCTTATTAATATTATAATACAGGATTTATATGACGCCAACAGTTTGCGCAGCGCTTAACAAAATGAAGGCAGACATTACAGTTACAATACAATTTGGTACAAGAGGAATCAGAGGGCCCTGCTCGTTAGAGCTTATAATTTAAGAGGGAGGGTCAAGTGATTCAAAAGATAATAGCTGTGGGGGATAAGCTGATGGAGAAATTAAAACAGTGTATTAGTTAGAAGCAAGATAGGCTTCTTTATAAAGGAGGGTTTTCAGGGATTGTCTAAAGCTAGATGGCTTAGGGGACAGTCGGACAGATTGGGGTAGGGAGTTCCAAAGGATGGGAGAATCTCTGGAGAAATCCTGGAGGCGAGCATGGGAGGAGGTGACGAGGGAGCTAGAGAGCAGGAGGTCTTGGGAGGGCCGAAGAGAGCGGCTTGGTTGATATTTTGAGATCAGGTTAGTAATGTAGCTGGGGGCAGAGTTATGGATGGCTTTGCAGGTTATTATTAGTACTTTGAATTTTATTTGTTGGGTGAGTGGAAGCCAGTGGAGGGATTGGCAGAGAGGGGTGGTGGACACTGAATGATTGGTAAGGTGGATGAGTCTTGCAGCAGTATTGTCATAAACTCAGATGTGACCGGAACTGTGTGACTGTGACAGAGTGAACCAAACGTAAGTAGGTGAAAAGAGGTAAGTAATTTTATTAAGATAAATGCATACAAATGTAACACACCACCAATATAAAACCGTGTGAGAAAAACAAACAACCAAACAGTGACATCAAACTAACCAGCATATACAGCAAAAGGGGATACCAGAATCGTAGTCAAAACCAGGCCAGGGTCATAAACAGGAGATCAACAGATGGGGGGCAAGGAGTAGGACAGACAGGGACAAGGTGGAAGGGATCAGGCTGCAGGGCAAGGATCCAGGGATACAGGAACAGAGAGGAACAGGTACAAATAGGTTCGGGATACAGGGATTAGGGATCAGGTTTCAGGATCAGAATCGGGTTCAGGGTTGCAGGTAAACAGGAAACAGATCAGGGTTCAAGGACAATACCAAGACAAGGATGTGTGAGCCTTGCTGGGTATTTGTACCATCTTCTATAATCAGGCTCAGGTGATGCCTGACTGCAGGAGGTGATATGGTCTCCATACTGCCAGGATCCACCCGCTGGTGGACGCCAGAACTGTGGTCCAAAGATCACATAAAACCAGCAGGGAAAAGCTCTCCTGACAGTTCCAAACTGCCAGGAGACACCTGCTGGTGGACCTCAGTACTGCGGGCCAAATGACAAATAGTATTACAAGTGGATGGAACCTTTCCTGACAAGTATTCATGATGGACTGAAGGGGGGATGGTCTATGTAAAGGTAATCCAATGACAAGGAAGTTTCAGTAGTTGAGGCGAGAGATAACCAGGGAGTGAATTAGAAACTTGGTGGTATCATTGGTTAAAAAGGAGCATATTCTAGCGCTTTTGCAGAGGTTGAGGCGGCATGATTTGGACAGGGATTAGATGTGGGCCTGAAAGGACAGTTCAGAGTCCAGTGTCACCCCTAGCTCCCTGGCATGGGGTTCTTATCTTCCTTCTGGCTACTGTAGTGAAGGTGGTGTTGTCAACCTCCTGCCAATCAGATCCCAGGGAATGGTAAGTACACCAAATCTCATGAGAGCGCACAATACAGGGAGAGATTTGGAATACTCTGAAATTGCCCAGATTTCTCCAGAAGACGGGTGATGCAAGCCTGGTCTAGGCACCAGGTGCAGCAGCTGGGGGAAAGGTAAGTATACTAAATAACTTTTTCAATCCCTACAATTTTTTTATCTGCAAGGGGCAGATGGGAACACTCAAAAAGCAGACTTTGCTTGTTAGCTCTAAGATCTGCGTTAACATGAAACAAATCTATATGGTGCTAGGCTGAATTTAAGGCACAAACGTAGTGTTACATGGTGTCTTGGCACGTTCTGTTCAAGCTGTCATTTTAGCTAAGCTCCAGAAATAATAGAGCTAAAAAAAATATCTCAGATGCTGTATTTGAAATATTATTCTGTAAGTATAATTTTTTTATTTCTTTTGGCAAATACAAGAGATTTAAAGAAAACAAGGATGAAGCTAATATTTGTATAGATGCACATTGAAGCTTCTCCAGTAATATTATTGCATAAACTAGTAGAGTTTGCTGTACTGGATGAAAAAGTGAACATGTAGAATTACATCCTTGTTGAAACGATCAAACACTCAGTAGCTGGATGAAACTCAAGTCTTGTTGAGGAAAAATAGCCTTCTGGTCATTCTCTAATCGTTCTGTTTAAATGCAGCTTTATTCATTGACATACCATCTTAGACCCTTAGTCTGTCTGGTCAATATGGTCACCTGCTGATTTGGCACCATCCTAAGGCAGCTTAAAGGGTTACTAAACCCTTGTTTTTTTTTTAATAAACATATCATACTTACCAGTTGGTTTTGCACAGAGTGGCCCCGATCCTCCTCTTATGGAGTCCCTCAGCAGTGCTGGTGGCTCCTCCTCTTCTCGTTGCCCCTTCAGGACACCTGTGCGGGCACGCTCCCGTATGTTGCTGCTGCGTCTATTGACACAGACAGCAGGACTTGGGCCCGCCCCCAGCGCCCCGTCATTGGATTTGGAGCCAATGGCTGCTCTGCTATCAATCTATCAAGTCAGGACACGAGACACCGGCTGGAACTGGTGTGCTCGTTCCCGTCAAAGGAATTATGGGGATCAGGTAAGTAAAAAGGGGGCTCGGGGGGGGGGCTGCTGCATGACAGGAGGTTTTTCACCTTAATGCATAGAATGGTGCAAAACCTTGAGGGTTTACAAACCCTTTAACCCTTCAATAAAACACAAAAGTTGAATCCAACACATTTTTATTTTAGATAGTTGCAGTACAGAGGATGTTTTTCCAGTCTCTTAAGATATAAGAAAACAAGCCCTGCCTCTGTGAAGAGATAACACTGACTGAGGATATATAGAAGAAACATGGAGGGTCTAGCCAGGACTTAACTAACTAGCATTAAACAGAAGGTGGGGAGACAGATGGAGATACCAAATCACAAAAGTAAACAAGTTGCAGTAGCCCTAAATCACCATTAGAAGTGTAGCACCCTCAAAGTTAGGCTGCTAGATAAATTTAGTTTTTTGCTTCTGCTGTAGCCAGAGGAGCAGTGATTGTTTAGATTGGTCTGCTCAGGACTGCACTGGCTTGGAGTTTGATTGCTTCCCCCTGCCTCTAGAAGAAGTTTCTGTAGTTTACAAAGGAAGAATTTAAATGGCCAGCCTAAATATTTAGCAGGGCCTGGCCAATCCTTGGGGAGGTGTGCCCAACTGATGGCTAGGACAGCTGTTAAATAGCCCTAAGAAGATTGCTTCTCCCCCTGAGCTACATCATGGTCCCCAGCTGTGAGCCTATAGACCGTTCCAGTCTAACCTTTGTGTTCTACAAGCTGCTTCATTGTCCCCAGCCATGAACCTATAGACTGTTTTAGTCTACCCTATCTGTTCTACAAGCTGCTTCAAGGTCCCCAGCCCTGAGCCTATAGACTGTTCCAGTCTAGCTTATCTGTTCTACAAGCTGCTTCATGGTCCCCAGCCCTGAGCCTTTAGACTGTTCCAGTCTAGCCTATCTGTTCTACAAGCTGCTTCATTCTCACCAGTCGTGAACCAATAGACTGTTCCAGTCTAGCCTATCTGTTCTACAAGCTGCTTCATTCTCACCAGTCGTGAACCAATAGACTGTTCCAGTCTAGCCTATCTGTTCTACAAGCTGCTTCATGGTCCCCAGTTAGTGAACCTATATAGTGTTCCAGTTTAGCCTATTTGTTCTACAAGCTGCTTCATGGTCCCCAGCCCTGTGCCTATAGACTGCTCCAGTCTAGCCTATCTGTTCTACAAGCTGCTTCATTGTCCCCAGCCGCGAGCCTATAGACTGTTCCAGTTAAGCCTATCTGTTCTTCTACTAGCTGCCCCCCCAATTGCCTTTTATACATTTTTACAAGGCAATGGAAAGGCAGTAAAGGTGGGGTATGGTATAGCCTAAATCTCTACTTAATAATAATTTTAAAAAAAATAGCTGATACCAGATTCACGTTAATAAAATGTTTTCTTACTCCTCCCTGAACATATTAATGGACTAAGCTTAGCTGTTTTTGCCCCAGAGTTCCACTTTAGTATTTCAGGTGTGAGAAATGTGTTGTGCGATCTTACAACTGGTAAAAAAAAAAATGTAATCATATTATGTTAAATGGATTAGCCTTGTTGAAATGTCAAACTTCTATATACACAAGGGGATATTTTTTTCTTTACTTTTTTTTTTCTTTTCAGATGAAAGAGGAGTGGGTAGGACAAGCGAAGAAGCAGATGGAGCCTGGGGGCATGCAGCCTGTAGACCCTGTATTAAATTAGGGCAGTTCCCCGGTCAGACACTGAGTTCCGTATGGGGCACGGAACCTTCGGCTCAACAATCCTTCATTCATGGCCACGTCTGTGGAATGGATACATGTTGCAGACATACATGACACATTTTATCCATCCATGTATGAAGTTAGTCTCCCCTGAGGACTTAAAAAAGAATTGATCCATGGTCTGTTGCGAATTATCGGAGATTGTTTGTCTAAGGTACGTTCTAAGCGTCTGCTTGGAAGAACATTTTATCTGTTCATTCTCATCAGTTCCCTTTTAACAGGCTAAATGATGCTATAAATTGATTTAAGTCAAAGAGCTTTTTGTTTTTACTGTCTTTGTATGTTGGTTTTTTGACAGATCCATCAAACGACCCGATAGCGAAATAATTTATTATATGTAAATAACAGAAACAAAGGAGATCCAATAAAAAATACGACTCTATGGTCCTCCACACAACATTCCCGACCATTGACCTTAAAGTGGTTGTAAAGTCAGAAGGTTTTTTATCTTAATGCATTCTATGAATTAATATAAAAAGCCTTCTGTGTGCAGCAGCCCCCCTAATACTTACCTGAGGTCCCTCTCTGTCAAGCGATGTCCACAACTCCCTTGTCAGTCAGGGACTCTCCCTCCGCTATTGGCCCCTGCTGCTGTCAATCAAACTCAGTTAGCCAATCAGAAGAGAGAGGGGTTGAGGCTGAACTTCGGCTCCATGTCTGAATGGACACATGGAGCTGCAGCTCGGCTTGAATGCCCCCCCACCCCCCATAGCAAGCTGCTTGCTGTCAGGGCACATAACAGGAGGGGGGGACCAGGAGCTCTAACCAGGGACCGAAAAGAGGAGGATCTGGGCTGCCCTGTGCAAAACCACTGCACAGAGCAGGTAAGTATAACATATCTGTTATTTTAATAGAAAATCACTTTAATATCCCCAAAAGGAATGTCCACGCATAAATAAGGTTGCTGTACTTTACTAGTGGTATTTGGAAAATGGCATAACATGGCATAACTCAGTCACATCACATCGACATACATTCACATGATTCACTTACATACATTCACCTCATATTGCCAATTACATTTAGTGGGTGGTCCGTAGCAGTCACACGTGAAAGCATATGCAGCACTTTAGCAGACACCTTCCCTCAAACAGTCTCTGCCTTCAAGTCTTGCTCCATAGCTCTACCCAGCTGGGTATGCACCCTGCAGTTACTCTGATCCCAGAGTCATTGTGTACTCACACAGAGGGCTTTGACTTGCCCATTAAAGTGGTTCTAAAGGCACAAGTTTTTTTTACTTTAATGCATGAGGGTAAAAAAAACCTTCTGTGAGCAGCAGCCCCCCACCCCATACTTACCTGAGCTCCCCTCTCAATTCTGTGATGTCCACAAGAGCCTGGGCTCTCCGGGGACTCTCATTCCTGATTGTCTCTTGACAGCAGAGGGAGCCATTGGTGTCAATCACAGCCAGTAAGCCAATCAGCAGAGGGAATTGACACACAGAGCCATGGCTCGGGAGAGTGCCTGCTTGGGTGCCCCCATAGCAAGCTGTTTACTCTGGGGGCACTCAGAAGGAAGGGGGGGCCAGGAGCGCCGGCAGGGGACCCGAGAAGAGGAGGATCGGGACTGTTCTCTGACTTTGCACACCTTTTGTTTTGATGCACTGGGGATGTATTTAAATAGATTAAACTGAAAGTCCCCAAAAAAGCCCTAAAATATAATCATTTCTACTTAGAAAATAAACTAAACAATGGAATATATTCAAATGAAGAGGTTTTTCTGCACGCATTTACTGTAAATCTTCCTCAAATGACTCATCATAAACGCCATCTGTTCGCGTTCCCCATAATGCGATATTCAGCTGCTCCATAGCATTTCATCGTCACCATGAAATTTTAACTCTAAATATTTATAAAGCTGAAAGTCTCCACTTTCCTCTGTAAATACATTACAGTATGAGGGGAGGATGTAAACTGCTTTGTGTCATAGGGCGCAAAAGCATTTTTGTCTTTACTTTGGCGTTCAATAATATTACAAGGTCAGGTTAGGGCTGTTATAGCAGGAAAGACTAAAATAAAAAGTCAAACAAATGTTCGGGTAATTGCTTTCACTGAAATAACTCTGGATGTCAATCAAAAATAATACCGAAAGAGGATACCTAATCTATTCAAGAACACCTCTATAATTAATCATATAGAGACTGTTGATGATAAAGTACATCCTCTCTATATTGTATTGGCGAAAGAAAGAAAGAAAGAAAGAAAGAAAGAAAGAAAGAAAGAAAGAAAGAAAGAAAGAAAGAAAGAAAGAAAGAAAGAAAGAAAGAAAGAAAGAAAGAAAGAAAGGAAGAAAGGAAGAAAGAAAGAAAGAAAGAAAGAAAGAAAGAAAGAGAGAGAGAGAGAGAGAGAGAGGGGGGGGAGAGAAAGAAAGAAAAAAATGAAGAGGGAGCGGGAGAGAGAGAGAGTAAAAGAAAGAGAGAAAGAAAGTAATAAAGAGAGAGAGGGAGAAAGAAGGAGAGTGAGAGAAAGAAGGAGATAAAGAAAGTGAGAAAGAGAGAGAAAGAAAGAAAGAGGGAGAAAGAAAGAAAGAAAGAAAGAAAGAAAGAAAGAAAGAAAGAAAGAAGGAAAGAAGGAAAGAAAGAAAGAGGGAGAGAGAAAGAAAGAAAGCGAGAGAGAGAGAGAGAGAGAGAAAAGAAAGAGAGCAAGAAAGAAAGAAAGAAAGAAAGAAAGAGAGAGGGAGCAGTGGCATCACTAGGGTTGGTGTCACCTTGCGTGGTAAAACATGGTGTCAGCCCAACCCCCCACGAGTACTGAGCAGGCTAGTGCTTCGGCGCGGCTCTCCCCGCTTAACCCGCCACAATGGATGGAGCTGGGATGGGATTGGAAGGATGGATGGAGCCCAAATGGGATCGGGGTGGTGGATAGAGCTGGAATGGGATTGGGGGAACGGATGGAGCCGGAATGGGATTGGGGGAATAAATGGAGTCGGAATGGGATCGGGGGGAGGTTGGAGCCAGAATGGGATCAGGGAATGGATAGAGCCAGGATGAGATCAGGGGAATGGATGGAGCCAGAATAGGATTGGGTGGTAGATGGAGTTGGGATGGGATCGGGGTGATGGATGGAGCCGGGATGGGATTGAGGGAAATGGATGAAGCCGGGATGGGATCGGGGGGGATGGATGGAGCCAGGATGGGATCAGGGGATGGATAGAGTTAGGATGGGATCAGGGGAATGGATGGAGCAGGGATGGGATGGGGGTGGTGGATGGAGCTGGGATGGAATCGGGGTGGTGGATGGAGTTGGGATGGTATCGGGGTGGTGGATGGAGTTGGGATGGGATCGGGTGCTGAATTGAGCTGGGATGGGATCAGGGGGATGAATAGTGCCGGGATGGGATAGGGGTGGTGGATGGAGCCGGGGGGGGGATGGATGGAGCCAGGAGGGGATCAGGGTGGTGGATGGAGCCAAGTTGGGATCAGGGGGATGGATGGAGCTTGGATGAGATTGGGGTGGTGGATGGAGCTGGAATGGGATTGGGGGGATGGATAGAGCTGGAATGGGATCTTTGATTTAAGTGGGGGTGGGGGTTAGAGGATATGTGCTAGGGAGTGCTTTGGGAGGGGAGAGGAATTGTGCTGGGGGTGTCATACTTCAAATTTGCCCCCCTCCTTCTAGCACAAGTCCTCTCTAACCCAAAACAAAGCACCCTTCTACCACATATCCTCTAACCCCCTCCCCCCTCCCTAAAATGTACTCCTGGCAGCATTATTGTTACCTACCCAGTCCCAGGCCCCCCAGAACCCCCCCCCCCCCATCACAATGTCTCACAAGACTCCTGTTATTACAGACCTCAGCCTTGACCCCTGGGCAGATGCTGTAGTGCGCTGTCCCTCCTCCTCCTCGGCTTTTCCTCCCGGTCTATGTACTTGTCATGTCAGAGCCGAGGAGGAGGCGGCTATAGTCCAGTGTGCAGTGAGTGCAGCTGGCGGGGAGAGGAATGCGATTGCGGCATGATGGGGTGTGTGGGACCGTAAGGATCAGACCTCGGGCACCCTGCCTATCTCTTCCTCGGTCCCTCCCCGCACATCGTGTGTAGCTAACGAAATCTCGGAAGTGAAGGAGGAAGAGGAGGGATCCCCTGTGCTCCTCTCAATGCAGCGCCGGTGTCAGTCTATTCAATATTCCAATCGCACATGTTCCTGGTAAAATGGCACATAAATAGTGGGTGCTGCAGCGATTACCAGTTGGGTTCTGGAAGCATAAGACAAGCGTACATCTTCGCCAGCACACCATGGATCCGCAAGAAGTTGTCCAAGAAGGTTTTTAATAAAAAGAAGTTACATCACAAAAGAGGTGCAACGTTCCGGGGCCACGCAGGACCACTTCGTCAGGCATGTGATAGGGTGCATAGTGTCAGACACAATATATATATACAGTGGTCACCAATCAAAAAAAACATGTGCAGAATGTAAAGAAGTACACACCCCCTTCCTCTGACGTCAGAATGACATCAGAATCCCGCCATAAAGTATTAAAAACTGTTGTGTATAAAAGTAACATAAACGGTTAAGGGTACTGGCATTTAAAAATCGTGGAGTGCGGATCGCCTCTCCAGCAAATGCCTAATGGTACCCGATCAGCTGTATACGCCGAATGCACCCGCTCGGGGCATAATGTTTTCTAGGACCAAGCGACTGCTTGTCAGCTGGAAGCCCTTGGAGCCTATCACGTAGCGCCACATGTGTCGCGCATGCGCCCACCTCCATGGCAACAGATCTACAGGAAGGATGCCTGGCAGCGGGGTCGTCGTTGTCACGGAAACCAGTGACGTGTGGCCGGCACCGCGTCGGGTATCCATGGAGGGGTGTGTGCGTGTAGGAGAGCAAGGGAATGAAGAGCGATAGAGCGAAGAAGTGAAAAAAGAGGGTGGAGAAAACAGTGATGCAAAGGGGAAAGAGAAAGAGAAAAAGAAAATATGTAAAAGGAGGAACAACAGAAGAAGGAAAAGAGAGGGGGAGAATAGAGATTCGACAAAGCAGAAGAACAAAAACGGAGGATAGAAAAAAACATGTAACAGCAGAAGGAAAAAAAGAAAAAGGAAAAAGGTGAAAATAAGTGAAATATGTCAAAGGGAAAAGTATGTGCGAATCAAAAGAGAAAGGGTAAGGGGAGGGGGTGGGGGTCCGGTGGAGGGGGGAGAAGAAGAACAGGAAGAAGGGAGGAAGGAGGGGAAGGGGTGGGGGAAAGAAGCAGACAAGACAAAGATTAAAGAGAAAAAAAATTCAAGAGAAAAAAGAAAAAAAAGAAAAAAAGGGAAAAAAAGGAGAAAGGAATGAAAAAAGGATGAAAAAAGGATGTAAGGAACCCTAAACTGAAAAAAATAATAAAGTAAAAAATAAAAAATAAATAAAAATAATAGAAATGGTATCATGGGAAAAAGGATTAAAGTGTAAAAAAAGTTTTTTGAGAATACCATGTACATCACAGCGGGATCCCAAGGGTTGCATAAGGCAAACCATCTAATGAAAAAGGAAGAGCAACACATGGCGTTAAACATAAAGAACTATTAATAAAAATATATGGTTCCAATTAATGTGCCACATGCGCTACATGGGTATCACAGATAGGTACCAAACGTGGGAAAGTCTGGGCTTCGTGTCACCCTCTGGGGTGTGTCACTTGGGTGCAGGCGGCACCTCCCGCACCCCCCATAGCGAAGCCACTGAGAGAGAGAGAAAGAAAGAAAGAAAGAAAGAAAGAAAGAAAGAAAGAAAGAAAGAGAGAAAGAAAGAGAGAAAGAAAGAGAGAGTGTGAGAGAAAGAGAGCGAGAGAAAAAAAAGAAAGAAAGAAAAAAAAAAAGAAGGAAAGAGAAGGAAGGAAAAGAAATGAGAAGAAAGGAAGGAATGAAAAGAAAAATGGAGAAAGGATGCAAGAACCATGGCAAGGAAAGGAGAGAAAAAGGAAGGAAGGAAATGGAGAGAAAAGAAAGAAGGGGAAAGCAAGGAAAAATGCAAAAATAAAAGGAAATAGGATGAAAGAGAGAGAGGGGTTGGAAGAAGTAAATGAAGGGAAAGAAGAAAAGATGGGGAAGAGAGAACAAGGAAGGAAGGTGAAAAAGAAAGAAAGCACCTAAGGGTTCATTCACAATTGCAGCAGGCACTACTACTTCTCTGAAAAGTGATCCGAGTGTGGTGACAGGTGGTGAGGAGGTGATATGTTCACCACCTGATTTAAACCCATGGTTGCCGTGCAATGAAAGTGATTGTGACACTGTAGTACGGCACATAGAGATTTAAATCAGGTGTGAGGTGACGACACTGTGCCCGGTGATCTCTGACTTCTCCCATGTTCTTCAGGTAGATCTCCACCTCTTTAAGGTTGCCTACCCCTGCTGTAATGGCTACATCTGCAAGAGAGCTTGTACTTTTGAAAATCAACAGATATACTGGCCAGATTGCCAGGTGAAGATAGAAGAAAGAGAGCCCAAAAAAGAAAACTAGTACAGCCATCACATCTAAGAATTGGTAAGCTATATATAATAAATGTTTGCTTTTGGGTTTAATACCACTTTAAAAAAGAAAGTTTGATTTATACTTACCCTACTGCCGTCCTTTGCCTACAGTGCCCAGGTGAGGATGATGTCCATCTCCTTCAGGCGAGATCCTGGGAAACACAAAGCAACCGACCTCTTCTAAAAGACGCTCCTACAAAGGACTGACTTCGATACTCGCAGGATTTCCCTCGATTCCTGCATTTCCCAGGAACCTTCCCAGAATGATGGGGACATCACGCCCTGTGGAAAGAAAGAAAGAAAGAAGAGGAAAACAAGATAGAAGGAGAGAAAGGACAAAAGAAAGGAAGGAAAGAAAAGAAAAAGCAATGGAGAAAGGATGAAAGAACCATGGCAAGGAAACGAGAGATAAAAGAAGGAAGGAAATGGAGAGAAAGGAAAGAAGGGGAAAGGAAGGAAAAAATTGAAAAAAAGAAAAGAAAGAAAGGAAAGAGGACGAAAGGGAGATAGGTTGGAAGGAGGAAAGGAAGGAAGAAGGGAAAGAAGAAAGGTAAGGAAAGAGAGAACAAGGAAGGAAAGAGAAAAAGAAAGAAAGAGGAAGGAAGGATGGGAGAAACTAAGGAAGTCAAATGAAAAAGAAAGAAATTTGGATAAAAGGTACACAAGTAGGAAGGAAGAAGGCAGAAAGAAGAGAAAAAAGGAAGGAAATGGAGCAAAAGGAAGGAAAGAAAAGAAAAATCAATGGAGGAAGGATGTAAGGACTGGAAAAGAAGAGAAAGAAAATGAAGTGGAAGGAAGGAAAGAAGAAGGGAAGCAAGTAGGAAAGAAGAAAACAGGAAGAAAGAAAGGAAGGACAGAAAAAAAGAAAGCAGGAAAGAAAAATGGAAGAGAAGAAAAAAAGATTGGAGGAAGGGAGGAGGGAAGAAAGGAAAAAAAAGAAAGAAAAGGATAGGACAAGTAAAGAAGGCAAAAGAGAGAGAGGTTGGAAGGAGGGAAGAAGGGAAAGAAGAAAAGTAAGGAAAGAGAGAACAAGGAAGGAAAGATAAAAAATAAAGAAAGAGGAAGGAAGGATGGGAGAAATTAAGGAAGTCAAATAAAACAGAAAAGAAATTTGGATAAAAGGTAAAGAAATAGGAAGGAAGAAAGAAGAGAAAAAAGGAAGGAAATGGAGCAAAAGGAAGGAAAGAAAAGAAAAGTCAATGGAGGAAGAATGAAAGGACCGTAGAAAGAAGAGAAAGTAAATGAAGTGGTAGGAAGGAAATAAGAAGGGAAGCAAGTAGGAAAGAAGAAAGCAGGAAGAATAAAAGGAATGACAGAAAAAAAAGAAAGCAGGACAGAACAGAAAGGATGGAAGAGTACAAAAGGATGGGGGGAAGGAAGGAGGGAAGAAAGGAAAAAAAAAAGAAAAGGATAGGACAAGGAAAGAAGGCAAAATAGAGAGAGGTTAGAAGGAGGGAAGAAGGTAAAGAGGAAAAGTAAGGAAAGAGAGAACAAGGAAGGAAAGAGAAAAAGAAATAAAGAAAGAGGAAGGAAGGGTGGGAGAAAGGAAGCAAGTCAAATAAAAAAGAAAGAAATTTTGATAAAAGGGAAACAAGTAGGAAAGAAGAGAAAAAAAAGGAAATGGAGCAGGAGGGAGGAAAGAAAGGAAAAACAATGGAGGAAGGATGACCGTAGAAAGAAGAGAAAGGAAATTAAAAGGAAGGAAGGAAAGAAAAGGGAAGCAAGTAGGAAAGGAGAAAGTAGGAAGAAAGAAAGGAAGGAGAGAAACAAAAAAGAAAGCAGAATGAAAGGATGGAAGAGAAAAGGGAGGGATGGGAGGAAGGAAGGAAGAAAGAAAGGAAAAAAGAGAGAAAATAGGAATAAACACATAGAAGTATAGGACAAGGAAAGAGGGCAAAAGGGAGAGAGGTTGGAAGGAGGAAATGAGGGAAGGAAGAAGGAAAAGAAGAAAAAGAGGGAACGAGAGAATGAGAGAACAAAAGGAAAGAAGGAGAGAATGGAAGGAAGGAGGATATGGAAATGTATCAGTTAAATCTTCATTGACAATGCAGTGCTGGGTGTTGCCTATGAGGCAGTATTGTTGGCTCTCAAATTCAGCAGAATTATGTCCATGAGAACTGTTCTGACATGACGAGGACTATACAAGTACACAGATATAATTGTCCTACCAGGTGACCTGCGTTCTCTCTGCTCCCTTTACAAGACCAGTAGACTCGGCGTTTCCATGTGTTGCACATCATATAACTGCAGAATCCTCAATCAGGTCTGTTTTATAAACCTGTCCAGAGTGAAGCCGGAATCATCGGGGAATAATCAGTCATAAACACACATTCAGCTGCCACATTTTTTCCAAGCACATAATCCAGGTCTTGTGGCGAAGGGGCGGTTATTTTTACTCTAATGCAATTATATCATTCCCCAGAATTACTGACATTGGAGCTAAGGTGAAAAACACGTTGACACCTATGTCATGGGTACAGAGCCTGCAGGCTCAGCAGATGCTCAAACAGGAAGTTAGGAGCTCACTGGATTTCTGACAGATCTACTGGTACTTTTCTGTACTTGCAGCATTTAAATATAGTGAAGGTTTTTTTTTGTCCAGGCATACATGTCAAATAATATTATCCTTTTCCAAAGCAATGCACTAACAATCCAGATACCAACTTCTTGGCCTCTGGCATTCTGTTAGCTACTGTGTGTTACTTTTGAAACTTACATATCAAAGTGAAATCTAGCAGCCAGAAATATCTGGACAATATAATTGACTGAATCTGGCCATGTGGACACATTACATTGATGATGTCTCCAGCATTGCCGCCCCTTTGTTTCATGTGGCTATGAGGTGGGATGCTCCTTGGCTGCAGTGGATTGGTCCAGCATGCTGCCATCATGTGAAGTTTCCAATAGGTTCGCTCATCACTACTCAAAAATTAAACAAAAAAACTTTCTTTACCTTCCCTGACTGAGCCAAATCCTCCTTCATTTGTGTTGCACAAGCTCCCCCCTCCCAGACACTGCAGTTCCAAGTGGGAGCGTTTTAGCATCAGAAGCAGAGCTGTCAATCCAGAAAGCAGTGGACAGAACTGGGTGTGGTCAAGTGCTGATTGACAAGCTACAGTGACAATGCTGATAGCCACACCCCCACCATCTTCTCACCCTATTGTATCACCAGCAGGCACAGCCTACATGAGGGTGACAACCTGATTTGAATTCAGGAGCAGTGCAGCAGTGTTGTCACCCCATTACAGGAAGCTGCTTTAGGTGGACTTCATTGGACTTCACGGCCAAGATCAACAGGTATACGTGAGACTTTGCAAGGGTCTAAGGGAAAAATGTGCTGCAGCATCTATTTTATAATTGAAGACGACATATCGACTTTCATTTCACTGGCTGAGGAACCGCTGTCAGATGAACCCTGAAGGATCAGCTGATATGTAGGGGATGATGGAAATTTGATATGTAGAAGGGTTATGCTTAATTACTCAGAGCTGAGTTTAAAAATAGCTTTAGCAACTCATCAGTGAAAATATACGCAGAATAATTGATGGTTTTTACATTTGGCTGGAGTTCTTTGATTTACTACAAGTTCTAAAAAAAACTAGTACTAACTTTACCTAAGCCCTGCCAAAATTCACAATATTCCTTGGATCACACGCTCAAAAAAAGCAACTGCAATTCATTGGGGATGACGGAAATTAAAAGCCAGATTAATCAACGTGAGATAAGTATCCCAGGCATGCAATTACACCAAGCCACTAGCGCTAAAAAACATTTAAAGTGTGTGAAATATGGGGCTACGGAGGATTCATGGCTGCCTGAGAAACATGTATGAGAGCAAGGTGTGAATTTGATACATTCGTTGAATGCGGACGCGGTGCTACAAGGGGGATGTGTTGCTGGACAAATAAAATGCTTTGCAGCGACACATATGTCAGGATTCCATACTTGTGACACGCGGAATGTACTTGTCACAACAACCGTTTTATTTTAGAAAGTATAAAATGAAAGAGGCACTTTCACCAAAACAGCAGTATGCAGATAAAATTTACAACATTACAAAAATGTACAGACTTTGTAACAAATTTGTGTGTATTTTCAAAGGTAGAGTAACATCCATAAATCCATACTGAGATGGAATTACAAATGGTTAAATTGGAATTAAAGAGGCTTGGGTCAATTTTATTTATTTTTTTATATTTTTTTAAACTTGAGACATATTATATATATATAGATATATCTATATAGATATAGATGTAGATATATATCTATATCTATATATAT
Organism: Lithobates clamitans; assembly: GCA_037952925.1. Taxonomy (NCBI): domain Eukaryota; kingdom Metazoa; phylum Chordata; class Amphibia; order Anura; family Ranidae; genus Lithobates; species Lithobates clamitans. The sequence continues at coordinate 2,413,922 of JBBGZY010001542.1, forward strand.
ATATATATTTATATATAGCTATATATATATATATATATATATATATATATATATACAGTATCTAACAAAAATGAGTACACCCCTCACATTTTTGTAAATATTTTATTATATCTTTTCATGTTACAACACTGAAGAAATTACACTTTGCTACAATGTAAAGTAGTGAGTGTACAGCTTGTATAACAGTGTAAATTTGCTGTCCACTCAACACACAGCCATTAAAGGATCACTAAAGATATATATATATTTTTTTAAATAACAAACATGTTATACTTACCTCCACTGTGCAGCTCGTTTTGCACAGAGTGGCCCCGAACCTGGTCTTCTGGGGTCCCTCGGCGGCTGTCTCGGCTCCCCCCCGCAAGGACTCAACACCTTCATGCGAGCTCCCTCGTATGATGTTGAGTGCTTGCGGGCAAGCTCCCATGATACAGCCGGCGGCCATAGCTGCTCACTGTATCACTCGGCCCTGCCCCTTGGCGCGCCGCGTCATTGGATGTGATTGACAGCAGCGCGAGCCAATGGCTGCGCTGCTTTTAATCCATCCACTGTAACCAATCGACGGCCAGGCTGAGTGGCGAAAAGGATGTCGGGGGCGAGCGCGGGACTTTCGAGGGGTCAGGTAAGTAAAACAGGGGGGCTGGGGGGGCGGTATTGTCGGATTTTTTTTCACCTTAATGTATAGAATGCATTAAGGTGAAAAACTTTTACTTTTACAACCCTTTTAATGTCTAAACCACTGGCAACAAAAGTGAGCACACCCCTAACTGAAAATGTGAAAATTGGGCCCAAAGTGTCAATATTTTGTGTGGCCACCATTATTTTCCAGCACTGCCTTAACCCTCTTGGGCATGGAGTTCATTAGAGCTTCACAGGTTGCCACTGGAGTCCTCTTTCACTCCTCCATGACGACATCACAGAGCTGGTGGATGTTAGAGACCTTGCGCTCCTTCAACTTCCATTTGAGGATGCCCCACAGATGCTCAATAGGGTTTAGATCTGGAGACATGCTTGGTCAGTCCATCACCTTTACCCTCAGCTTCTTTAGCAAGACAGTGGTCGTCATAGAGGTGTGTTTGGGGTTGTTATGTTGGAATACTGCCCTGCGGCCCAGTCTCCAAAAGGAGGGGATCATGCTCTGCTTTAGTATGTCACAGTGCATGTTGGCATTCATGGTTCCCTCAATGAACTGTAGCTCCCCAGTGCCGGCAGCACTTATGCAGCCCCAGACCATGACACTCCCACCACCATGCTTGACTGTATGGAAGACACACTTGTCTTTGTACTCCTCACCTGGTTGCCGCCACACATGCTTGACACCATCTGAATCAAATAAGTTTACCTTGGTCTCATCAGACCACAGGGCATGGTTCCAGTAATCCATGTCCTTAGTCTGCAGCAAACTGAGGGCTTTCTTGAGCATCATCTTTAGAAGAGGCTTCCTTCTGGGACAACAGCCATGCAGACCAAATTGATCCAGTGTGCGGTGTGTGGTCTGAGCACTAACAGGCCGACCCCCCAACCCTTCAACCTCTGCAGCAATGCTGGCAGCACTCATACGTCTATTTCCCAAAGAAAACCTCTGGATATGACATTGAGCCCATGCACTAAACTTCTCTGGTCGATCATGGTGAGGCCTGTTCTGAGTGGAACCTGTCCTGTTAAACCGCTGTATGGTCTTGGCCACCCTGCTGCAGCTCAGTTTCAGGGTCTTGGGAATCTTCTTATAGCCTAGACCATCTTTATGTAGAGCAACAATTCTTTTTTTCAGATCCTTTTTTTTACACTCACTACTTTACATTGTCATTTCTTCAGTGTTGTCACTTGAAAAGATATAATAAAATATTTACAAAAATGTGAGGAGTGTACTCACTTCTGTGAGATACTGTATATCTATATATATATTTTGCTATTTACATCAAATCTTTTCTTTACAATACAAGATTTGCATACAGGGATCACTCATGACCCTTGGCTTTTTAAAAAAAAATAGGACAAAGCAGAAGCTGACTGCTTTAATGCTCTTTCTCTCTAATTAAAACTATATTTTATATATTAAAACAGGCAGAGAGGGGAGACCTTTTTGTGTGCATAAATTTGAACGCCATAAATTCTGTGTGCCCAACGCATGGCCCATGGGGCGCATGTGGCCCGATGGCCCTGTACATGTGGCGCACGGTCTGTTGAGCACCAATTAGGCAGCGTGGTGCTGGGTGCTGGATTGTGCTGAGTGGCGGCGATGGCCACTGACTCCTGGGAATCATGACACACATATACCAGGAGCCAATGCGCCGCTGGATATTACGCACATAGCCGCAGATGGGAAAAAGCGGAAGAGCCTAAAACCTTGGAAACCTAGTAAGCTAACAAAAAATAAATAAAAAATAAATGCCCATTCCAGACTTAGTGGCCAAGATCAAAGCTACTGAGGAGAAGATTAAAAAGTGGGAGGAACTCTGCTTTAATGCATTCACTGACACCAATACTGGGGGTTATTATTGTGTCTATTGGCACCCATACTGGGGGCTATTATTGCACACAATGGTACCAGTGTTGGGGGTTATTGCTGCTCCCACTTACACCAATGCTGGGGTTTATTATTGCACACACAATGCTGGGATTTATTATTGTGGTCACTCACACCAATGCGGGGGGTTATCACTGTGTCTCTTGACACCAATGGTGGGAGTTATTATTGTATTGACTGACACCAATGCTGGGGGTTATTATTGCATCCATTCACACCAGTGCTGGGGGGTTACTATTGCATCTACTGATACCAATGCTGGGGGTCATCATTACACTCACTGATACCAATGAAGGGACAAAATCTTTGGTCCTTGAGGGGCACAATAACTCATACATTTTACGCTACACTTCTATTGTGTGGCCCTTTGGAAGTGTCAGGGACGCACTTGAGACCCTCTCTAATTTTCAAGCTGACCAGCACTGCTATAAAAAGTTTTTCTGTTTTTCACCAAAGCAGTCAAGAAAAGGCAGGTATGCATGTTTGTAGTGCTTATGCATAGAACCCATAGAACCTTAAGGTATATGTAAACTCTAATGCCCCGTACACACGGTCGGACTTTGTTCGGACATTCCGACAACAAAATCCTAGGATTTTTTCCGACGGATGTTGGCTCAAACTTGTCTTGCTGAAGCCAGATGAAGACAGAGGACATCCTCCTAGATAAGATGAAGACAGATTACATCCTCCTGGATGATCTAAAGAGAGAGGACATCTTTCTGGGTGGGATGAAGACAAGGGACATCCTTCTGGGTGAGATGAAGACAGAGGGACATCTTTCTGAGTCAGATGAAGACAGAGGACATCCTCCTGGATAAGATGAAGACAGATGACATCCTCCTGGATGATCTAAAGAGAGAGGACATCTTTCTGGGTGGGATGAAGACAAGGGACATCCTTCTGGGTGAGATGAAGACAGAGGGACATCTTTCTGAGTCAGATGAAGACAGACATCCTCCTGGATAAGATGAAGACAGATGACATCCTCCTGGATGATCTAAAGACAGAGGACATCTTTCTGGATGGGATGAAGACAAGGGACATCCTTCTGGGTGGGGTGAAAACAGAGTGACATCTTTCTGAGTCAGATGAAGACAGAGGACATCCTCCTGGATAAGATGAAGACAGATGACATCCCCCTGGATGATCTAAAGACAGAGGACATCTTTCTTGGTGGGATGAAGACAAGGGACATCCTTCTGGGTGGGACAAAGACAGTGGGAATCCTAGATGGGATGAGAATAGAGGACATCCTTCTGGGTGGGATGAAGACTGATGGCATACTCATTGGTTGGTTGAAACAAAGGACATTCTCCTGAATATGATTAAAACATATGAAGATGCACCAACTGTATGTTAAAGCAGCATAAGCCTGTTCTCAACCCTTCTTGAAACCATGGTTCCATTGTCCTTTGCAGAGTCCTGCAGAGTCCTGTAAATAAACGAAACCATGCATATTGGAAGCATTTTTATTCTTTTTATCTTGAGCTTGTGGCCTGTTTTCCTTGTAGAAAATAACTTTCCAAACAACTCAAGATGAGTACATTCTGTACATGGAGCTGTCACCACCAAGATGGAATTCAACAGATGAGTACATCTTGTAAAAACAATCTTTCACAGGCTTCACGTCAACAGCTGACAAACCCAATGTCAGCAGCCCCTGGATGATTGTTTTATAATTTTATTCAGTTCGTGACAATGGAGACCTTGCTCTGTCTTTCAGCTGTCATTAACCGACCCCTTGGTGTGGCCCATATGTGCCGTCTTTTCTTTCTATGTGATTTTCCTATCATTTTGATGTGCGCGTGAACTAAAAAGACCAAGAAAATTAGTTACAGGTAGCTGTTTCAAAGCTGGAATGCTTTCAACTGTTTAACGTTAGTCTTTTTTTTTTTAGACATGAATATCATAAGGTGCTGCCTGTGTGATTTCTCCATTGTGCCATAGAAGTTGAGAAAATAAATTAGTGTAGCTTAATGGTTTCCGGGCCAAAGGCCATAGATGCTAGATGCCAAGAGCAAATTTAGCAGAGTTAGTATGCATCGGTTAAAATAACTGTTAAGATACAACTCAATGACACTTTCATTTTGCTTAATAAAAAATTGTGGAATCCCCGCATGTGGGCTTCATTGAACCTCACAAGCTACACACGGTAGGTTTGAAAAAAATTTGCTCTGAGAAGCGGTTGCATCAGATTCTTCCTAGTATGGCAAGTAATTTTGAACTTAATTTGGAATTACTGTATTGTTTCTACTGTTATGCTCTGTGGCTTTGATGCCATCTGTTATTTAGATTGCTTTGGACTGTCATGGACCTTTAACCAAAAATGTTTGTGGAAAAAAAAATGGTGGAATTTGAAAGTCTACCGAACAGTCTGATCATTCGGTGCCCAATCTGCTAGACCCTCATGCTACATAGTTGTTGGTAAATCTACAAGGTGATTGTACAATATTGTGATGTTTGTGGCCAACATGAGATCTAATCTGCTGATAAGGTAACAATGTATCCCCCATTTATGACATTTCGGGTATCACATGGCCAGAATAGATAAGCTGCTTTGACATGTATACACAGTTTTTTGGCCAGAATAGATAAGCTGCTTTGACATGTATACACAGTTTTTTAAAACTGCTAGTGTTGTCTACCACATAATTTCAACTCTCAAATTCCCTATTTTTTTCTTTACTAGAGATTGTGTTAATTGTTCACTTCTGAGACCTATTTGATTAGGGGAACTGATCTGCCTGTGCATGGGCACTTTTGACTTTCTTCAGCCTAACTTCCTAACAGTTTGGTGGTGTAACAACAAGGATAGCAGTAGCATCAACAGCCACTGATACTGGGACCCCTCAAAGGTTCAGGTCTGAACCTCATTGCCCTGATTGATTTTTTAAAATATTCACAGCATACACTCCAACCTCAAATGAAAACCTTATGAAGCTCTTCTTTTTAAGCCCATAGATACCCCATTTCATGCTGAACTATTGCTACTACTACTTGCTACTCACCTCTTTACACCTTTATGCATGCGCCTCCCCACAGTGGAGGCGCATGCATTCTGATGGATAAATGAGGGCAGGTGGACTGAAGGGGAGCCCACCCCTTCTTAAAGGTACAGGAGCACACCAAACACCCAGCAAATAGCACAATGGCTGCAAAGGCATTTATCCATCAGAATGCATGTGCCTCCACTGAGGGAACACTCATATTTTAGTGTTAGGACCACAGATACCAGGGTGCCGTGACATGACTCTGTGGCTCACGCATGCGTTTGCAAATGCGTGCGGACTAAACCCCTGTTTTTAACGCATACTGTTAGACAGGTTTATTCGGTTGTCTGCGAGCTGGTGGTAAGTAGGCTTTGGTTTTTTCCTGGGCATTCCCCAGGCTTTTGTTGTAACCTGTTTTAGCCCTCCAATGCCGCTTACTGCGATAGCCAGCTATAGATGAGGGTGGTGGCAAGTTTTTGGTTATGTAGAGGTCAAGAGCCTCAATGGAAAGTGGAGTGTCATGCACCTGCAGCGTAATAGAATGCTTTGATACAAAGGCAGCATCAATGAACAGGCCTGCAGCCCCAGAGTTGATTGGAGCCTGTATCTCGACGGACGACTCAGCCCAAGAAAGGATAACCAAAACCAGGGACTTATCCTTCTGGATAACTGGGGACGAAACAACGTCAAATAAGGTCTGTCCGTGACAGGACCTCAAGGTTCAGGCGTTCCCTGGACAGGTTAGGACAAGACTTCAAAAAGTGACCTGCCTGGCCACAATAAAGGCACAATCTCTCCTCCTCCCAAGGGTGGAACTGCAAAGTTCGGAATCAAATGTACAGGAGGCTTCCGCAAGTGCTCCTTAAAAGGGAGTCTTTCTCTGAGTCTGGAGTCAATGAGGATGACAAACGTGATCAACCTCTCCAGCTCGGTGAGTATATCTCGGGCTGCTATCTCATCCTTGATGGTATCCAAGAGACCATGAGTAAAAGCAGCCACGAGAGCCTCATTGTTCCAAGCAACCTCTGCTGCCAGAGTAATGGCGTAATCGGCAACAGTTTTCGTACTCTGTTTGATGGACACGAGGCACTTGGCAGCAGAAGCGGAGCGTGCAGGAACGTCAAATACCCTTTTAAGAGAAGTCACAAATTCAGGGTAACTCAGGACAACAGGTTTTTGTGTCTCCCATAGAGGGTTTGCCCAGGCCAAGGCTCTCTCAGAAAGCAAAGATATCACGAAACCTACTTTGCTTCTGTCCATGGGAAACACCTGGGGCAGCATCTCAAAGTATATCTCAACCCAGTTGAGAATCCCTCTGCATTGGACTGGATCGCCCCCAAATCGATGGGGAAGCGGAGCGGAACCAGACACATCTCTTATAGAGGTAATACTCAAGGTGGGTGCCTGCACAGAGACTGGAGCAGCAGCAGGGACAGCCTGCAACACAGGTTGTACCGGAGCAGCCACAGTGGGAGATTCCAGGTGAGCCGTGCGACTCAGGAGCGTTTGTAACTCCATGGCAAACTGATCCATGTGGTGATCCTGCTCATCCAATCTGGAAAAAATATTAATAAGTGAATTCACTGCATCTTCTGAATTCAAGGCCTTCGCCTACTGTCAGAAACCATGAATCAGACTGAGACAGAAGTACAGTTAAATCACACTTGTTTAATAATAATAAAAAAAGGTAAGCGTAGTCAAAACATAGCCAGAGTTCAGGAACCAGAACGGATAGTTAGACAAGCCAAAACGTCAGGGAGCCAGAGATGAGAGTAGTAGAACTGCAAGCAGGATCTGGAGCCAGAAGGAATGTCAGCCAAGCAAGTCTTTAATAGGAACACTAGAGAGCGTCTCAAGAGATGTGACCAAGGCGAAGGCAGAGATCATCTGGACTGGACGGCTTAAGTAGGCAGGGCTGACGAGCAGGATATCAACAGGGGAGTCACTGTGGAGAGATAGGAGCTGGCAATTAGCCGACAGCTGAGTGGCCAGCTTTGAGAAGGAAGGGCTGAGCCCAGCCCTGACGACCATACTTAAAAAGACCTCAAGGGACCCATCCAATCTTAAAAACCTAAGCCCCAACTCCTTGCTCCCCTTTTTATCCAAACTCCTTGAATGTCTGGTCTACAACCGACTGAGCATCCACCTTGCTGATAATAGCCTTCTTGATCCCCTTCAGTCTGGATTTCTTCCTCAACACTCCACAGAAACTGCTCTCTACGCTGATGACACCCAAATCTATTTCTCTACCCCTCAGCTCGCTCCCTCTGTCTCCTCACATATCAGTAATTTACTATCAGACATATCAGTCTGGATGTCACACCACTTCCTCAAACTCAATTTATCCAAAACTGAACTTATAATACTTGCTCCCCCATGTGCCCCTTTCCCTGATCTCTCTGTCAAAATCAATGGCACAACTATATGCCCATCCCTGCATGCCAAGGTTCTAGGTGTAGTCTTGGACTTGAACTCTCCTTTAAGCCCCATGTCCAATCACTGTCCAAATCTTGCTGCCTCAAGCTCTGCAACATCTCCAAAATACGCCCCTTTCTAACCAATGACACAACAAAACTCTTAATTCACTCCTTGGTCATCTCTTGCCTCGACTACTGCAACTTCCTCCTCATTGGCTTACCTATACATAGTGTAGTCTATCACCCCTTCAATCCATCATGAATGCTGCTGCCAGACTCATCCACCTTACCAATCGCTCTGTGTCTGCTACTCCTCTCTGTCAATCTCTCCATTGGCTTCCGCTCATCCAACGAATTAAATTCAAAATACTAACAACAACTTACAAAGCCATCCACAACTTAGCCCCCAGCTACATCACTAGCTTATTCTCTAAATACCAACCTACTCGTTCGCTTCATTCCTCTCAAGACCTCCTGTTCTCTAGCTCTCTTGTCACCTCCTCCCATATTCGCCTCCAGGACTTTTACAGAGCCTCTCCAATCCTATGGAACGCCTTACCCCAATCTGTCCGAATATCTCCTACTCTACTAGCTTTTAGACGATCCCTGAAAACCCTTCTCTTAAGAGAAGCCTACCCTACCCACACTTAAGAACTGTATTTTCATTTTCTCCATTAGCTCATCCCCCACAGTTATTACCTTTTGTTCCACTTGACCCTCCCTTCTAGATTGTAAGCTGTAATGAACAGAGACCTCTGATCCCTCCTGTATTGATTTGTATTGTAGGTATACTGTCTGTCCCCATGTTGTAAAGCGCTGCGCAAACTGTTGGCGCTATATAAATCCTGTATAATAATAATAATAAAGAGACCACTGTGATGGGGCGGAGGCAGGAGGTGACAGACCAGAGCCGGACGGAGATGAGGAGTAATGGCCTCCAATACTACTGACATTGTCCACCGGGGATAGGTGAGGATGAAGAGCCAACTGACAGGCTTTAAAAGCTGGGGTGGGAGGGGGACAAGGTGAGAAGGGGAACCATGGACGGTCTGTCCCATCACCGCCTGACCAGCACTTGGCACCAACACCCCAACACTGCTCATCCCCCAGGTGGACTGAAACCTAGACACACGATTCAAAGCCCGTACTGTCCGAGTGAATCCTGAACAGGTGGCAACCCTACACCTCCCGCCTGCACTATAGCCAAATGAAGGCTACAGCGCAGGCTCACACTGCCAGGAGGGCATCTATGGACATCCTCCCTTGATCACGCTTCCCGTGCGCCCCCTGTGGTGTGCATCAGCTGAAATCTGTGATCGCTGTGTCCTTCTTACACATCTAATAACAGATCGGGGTAAAGAGCCAATCACAGCAGCTCTTTACCGTGTGACTAGCTGTGTCCAATCACAGCTGATCACAGTGTAAACAGTATTTGCCAGTTATTGGCAGTCCTCTCTTCACTCAGACAACGCGTGAGGAGAGGAGAGCCAATAACCAGCAAATCCAGACAGGGGACATCTACTGATAATCAGGGCACTAATCATCAGTGTCCTAACGATCAATGCAGCCTCAACAGTGCCCACAAGTGCTGCCAATCTGTGCCCATCAGTATTGCCAATAAGTGCCCATCAGTATTGCCAATAAGTGCTCATCAGTGCTGCCTGTCAGTGCCCATCAGTGATGCCTGTCAGTGCCACTTATCACTGTTACCTATCAGTGCCCTTCAGTGCTGCCAATCAGTGTCCATTAGTGCAATCTTATCAGGGCCCATCAGTGCCACATATAAGTGCAGCCTCATCAGTGCATCCTCATCAGTGCCCATCAGTGCAGTCTCATCAGTGCCTCCTCATCAGTGCCTCCTCATCAGTGCCCATCAGTGCCGCCTCATCAGTACACATCAGTGAAGGAGAAAAAGTACTTATTTAGAAAATGTTATAACAGAAACAAAGAAAAACTTTTTTTTTTCAACATTTTCAGTTTTTTTTCATTTGTTTAGCAAAAAATAAAAAACCCAGTGGTGATTACATACCATCAAAAGAAAGCTCTATTTGTCTAAAAAAAATGATAAAAATTCAATTTGGGTACAGTATTGTATGACCGCGCAATTGTCATTCAAAGTGCGACAGTGCTGAAAGCTGAAAACTGGTCTGGGCAGAAAGGGGGTGAAAGTGTCCAGTAGGTAAGTGGTTAAACATGAATGCATGAATGAAATTATGGTTAACGAAAAGCACAGAGCATTTTTTGTTGCAGGATTGCGCATGGTGCGCAACCTCTGGCTGCGTCCTAAAAAAAAGGTTCAGGAAGAAATGAGATGGCTGCCGTGCCCACATAAACACCTAGCCTAACAGAGCTCTTCCATATCCTCACCCTGTAACTGGACAGTTAAGTGAAAAACAACACCCTGATGAGCTCATCTCCGTTAGGCTAGTCATGGGCAGGGCAGAACGAGAGAAATCGATTCCCCATAGGCGTGCGCACGGGGTGTGCCAGGTGTATCTGGGCACACCCTAACCACCCAGTGCAGCGCAGATTCCCTCTGCTGCAACTTCAGTTCTCTCCTGTCCCGCCGACAGCCACTGCAGGCACACAGTTTCGATATGGAACAAGAAAGGATAGAAAAGGAGGGATACTGACCCCTCCAATCGGTACCGATCACTCACTGTGTTCATTCAAAACTTAAGCATAGTAACCTTTGATTACTATGCTTCAGTTTGTGAATGAACAGAAAGCCACCCAGCACAGAGAACTTCTTACTCATTCACTGTCCAGTGCAGCTGAGGATGCAGAGAAAGGGACCGGGGGAATCTCTGTCTCTTTCTCTGTCTCAAAAGTTAGACATCTGGGGTCTGTTTAGATACCTGGTATTTCACCAATGCCCTTTAATGGGGCTCCTAAAAAAATGCAAACAAAATTAAAAAATTGTAAAAAAATTATTAAACAAATAAAATTAAAAAAAAAAAAAAAAGAAAAGAAATAAAATAATAAAAATAAAAAACTACTGAAACTTTTCACTGCTCTACTGACTCCAACCTCTGTCCCACTGACTACGTTGTCCATGTTTTAATACATTTTAAAATGTTTGTTTACATTTATGTATAAGAGTGTATTACTATATATATATATATATACATATACACATATATGTATATGTATATATATATATATATATATATATATATATATATATATATATATATATATATGTATATATATATATATATATATATGTATGTATGTATGTATGCATATATGTATATATATATATATGTATATATATGTATATATATGTATATATATATATATATATATATATATATATATATATATATATATATATATATATATATATTAAAAAAAGTATTTAACAAGTCACGTAAATATATTTCTAAAGGTGCTACTGACATGAAATTTTCACCACATGTCTGTAACAACCCATGCATTCCATAAATACAAAGAAACCAGAGCAAATACGTTCAGAAATGAAGTTATGTGTAATAAAATTGAATGACACAGGAAAAAAGTATTGAACACGCTAACTAAAATTTATTTAATACTTCGTACAAAATCCTTTGTTGGTACGCTGTAGCACTCCAGCTACATCCTGCAAGTGGTCATCTACTAAAGTCCTTCACACCCTGTTGGCAACCCGTGCTTCTTTGAGCATTATACCCTCTGTACCACCTTCAGGGGTATATTGCGCTCAGACACAAGGGGAGCCTCTCTCAGCATCTTGGCCTCGGATAAGGTACGTGACAGTACAATCCAGCCATGTCAGAGGCCGACAGAGTTGGTTACTCACTCGAGGCCCTATGCCAGCAGGTCTCCGCCCTGTGATCTCGAGCCCCCCATGTTCTCCGGCCCCCCTGTGCTCTTCTCTTTTTCCTTGTGTTCTCTACCTCTCCTCTGTGCTTGTGCCCTCCCTTCCAATGCTCTCCGCCTCCCCCCACAGTGCTCTCTGGCCTCCCCTGTGCTCTCGCCCCACCCCGTGTTCTCAAGGTTCCTCCCTGTGCTCTCTGCCCCCCCCATGCTCTTTCCTGGCCTCCCGCACCTCTGCCAGGCTCCCCCCTCCCCTTTCCTGGGGGGTTTGTCAGGGTGAAGATTGGGGAAGGGGCTGGTTAACATGTCATGGGCCGCTCAGTCCAAAATGCCCGGGCCTATTTTTTGTTCCAGTCCGGGCCTGTCTGCAGCGCTTGGACATTTTGTTTTATTATATAGGATTTATATAGTGCCAACAGTTTGTGCAGCGCTTAACAAAATGAAGGCAGACATTGCAGTTACATAACAATTTGGTACGAGAGGAATCAGAGGGCCCTGCTCATTAGAGCTTACAATCTAAAAAGGGAGGGTCAATTGATATAAAAGCTAATAGCTGTGAGAGATGAGCTCATGGAGAAAGTAAATCAGTGTATTAGTTAGAAGCAGGATAGGCTTCTTTAAAGAGAAGGTTTTTTTAGGGATCATCTAAAGATGGATAGATCAGGGGACAGTCGGACAGATTGGGGTAGGGAGTTCCAAAGGATGGGAGAAGCTCTGGAGAAATCCTGGAGGCGAGCATGGGAGGAGGTGGCAAGGTAGTTAGAGAGCAGAAGGTCGTGGGAGGACAGAAGAAAGCGGCTTGGTTGGTATTTTGGGACCAGGTTAGTGATGTAGCTGGGGGCAGAGTTATGGATGGCTTTGTAAATTATTGTTAGTACTTTGAATTTTATTCGTTGGGTGAGTGGAAGCCAGTGGAGGGATTGGCAGGGAGGGGTGGAGGACACCTAATGGTTGGTAAGGTGGATGAGTCTTGCAGCGGCATTTATTATGGACTGAAGGAGATAGTCTATGTAAAGGTAATCCAATGAGGAGGGAGTTGCTGTAGTCGAGGCGAGAGATAACCAGGAAGTGAATTAAAACCTTGATGGTGTCATTAGTCAAAAAGAGCCCTATTCTAGAAATATTGCGGAGGCTAAGGCGGCATGATTTGGACAGAGATTGGATGTGGACTTGATTGGATGTGGACAGTTCAGAATCTAAGGTTACCCCTAGCACCCTGGCATGTGGGCACAGACTGATAGATGTGCCATTGATCTTGACAAAAAAGTCAGGGTAAGGGCCATGTGGGGGAGGAAATATTAAGAGCTCAGTTTTAGATAGATTCATTTTGAGGAAGTGGTTTGAAATCAAGCTGATATGTCTGTTAGTAAATCAGTGATGCGTGAGGAGACTGATGGGGTGAGCTGAGGGGGAGAGAGATGTGGGTGTCATCGGCATATAAATTGTAGCGGAAGCCATGGGAGGCTATCATCTGACCCAGGGAGGACGTGTAGATCGAGAATAGCAGAGGTCCAAGGACAGAACCTTGGGGGACCCCAACAGTAAGAGGAGTTGGAGAGGAGGAAGTGGAGTTGTAAGTGACACTGAAGGTGCGGTGAAATAGGTAAGATTCGAACCAAGGGAGAGCACAGCCAATTAGACCAAGCAAATTTTTTGAGGAGGAGGGGGTGGTCAACTGTATCGAAGGCAGCGGAAAGGTCCAAGAGTAAGAGTACAGAATATTGACCGTTGGTTTTGGCTGTTAGTAGGTCATTTGTGCGTTTTAGGAGGGCAGTTTTTATGGAGTGCTGTGGGCGAAATCTAGACTGAAGGGGTTTAACAAGGTTATTGTTAATGAGGTGGTCGCTCAATCGGTTGTAGACTAAACGTTTAAGGAGTTTGGAGGCAAAAGGGAGTAAAGAGATGGGTCTTAAGTTGTTAAGATTGGTGGGGTTCAGTGAGGCTTTTTTTGGTATGGGAGTGACTAGCGCATGTTTTAGAGGGTTGGGGAAGATGCCAGTAGAGAGGGAGAGCTTAAACATTAAAATTCCACCCTTTTGCTGCTGTGTTATGCAGGCACCAACAAGTTAAAAAAATGGCGATAGAGCCACTTCAAGGTCCTCTCGCTTGTTCATGTTTCTTTGTTTTTTGCCTTGCATAAAACCTATACACGCTCACTATCATGTATTGTATCCCTATTACAATCAGTTCCTGGGGAAGTGCTGAGTGTTTTAATGCAATCTCCCTCCTGCCTTTCATTGCCTTTGCAAATTAAATCACTTCAAAAAAAAGGTTTGTGAACCTAATTTGACCCATAAACACTATTTACATCAGGGCTGATAAATGTAAGTTCTAAATTCTGACCGTAATGACAAACACATGTTGAAAGATTTATATTGTTCTGTTGTTACCCTCTAGAGGAGGCCTGGCCACTGCCGTCCGAAAGGCCGCTTTCTCCTGGGAAGCCCCATAATTTAATAGGCATTTTTTCCCTTGCATACTGATTTGTCACAATTCTCAGTAGAACTTATCTGAAAATGTCCAGAGATATATATCTCCAGAATAGGGTCCACCTATTTCCCATAAATTATTCCGCCTATCACTAGGCAGCCTCCCTATGGAGGAGATATCAATGGTTTGACTTACAGCATGTAACATCCGGTAGATATATTGCCTTTACTTATTGTTATTCTTTCATGTATGTATCCTTCTGATTGATATAAATTGGCTATGTCTGTTTTTACAATTTTCTCTTGTTGTGGATTTAAATGACAACTGCAGGCTAAGCTCAACAGTTACACAAGTAGACTTTTTTGAGTGGCTGGTTACCTATATCACCTTTTCTCTATTCTCCATTGAATGCATTGAAGAGAAGTTTTTTTGGATCTGTAGTAACGTTATAAGGGAATTGTCGCAATGGGCACAGAATGGGGGACATACACTATATAACCAAAAGTATTGGGATGCCTGCCTTTACACATATATGAACTTTAATGGCATCCCAGTCTTAGTCCATACTCCTAAACCTTGTGGACAGCCTTCCCAGAAGAGTTAAAGCTGTTATAGCTGCAAAGGGTGGGCCAACTCAATATTGAACCCTACGGACCAAGACTGGGATGCCATTAAAGTTCATGTCCGTGTAATGGCAGGCATTCCAATACTTTTGGTAATATAGTATATATTTCTCCTGACTGCCCCTCATTAAGAACCAAACCCTCTGTCCCTCTAATGCCCTGTACACACGGCCAGACTTGCGAACAGTCTATGCTCCGTCGGCATTTCTGACTGAGAGATTTAGAACATGTTCTATATCTAAGTCCGTCGGAAATGCCAACAGAAATAGTCTGATGGGACATAAACATGGTCGGAATGTCCGGCCGAAAGCTCCCATCGTACTTTTTCTGACAGAAAGTCCAGCCGTGGGTACGCGGCATTACTTTCTCAGTTTTGATGGATCATAGATTACTACAGAAAATATATTATTTAAAGTGTTTGGAGAGAGTGGTATAGGGTTAAAAACTCTGTCAGTTTTTAGTGTTAGGGAAGAATAAGAAAGGTGTGGGGAGCTGGATCTCTTAAAGTAGTGGATGTTCTCAATCAGGTCTTAAAGTGTAAGTTTACCTTTTTCAGAAAAAAACGAAGAGGTGACCTAACAGTGTGCACAATCTCTCCTATACAGTATGTACATAGACACATTGGGGTTTATTTACTAAAGGCCAATAGACTGTGCACCTTGGAAAGTGCAATTGCTCTCTGCAAGTGCAGTTGCTCCAGAGCTTAGTAAATGAGGTAAGGCTTCACTTTGCAAAGAATACCCAATTGCATGCAAGGGAAATAAAAAAACAGCATTTTTGCTTGCACATGATTGGTTGATGAAAGTAAGCAGAGCTTCTGCTCATTTACTAAACTCTGGAGCAACTGCTCTTGCCGTGTGCAGCTGCACTTTCCAAAGTGCACAGTCTTTTTGCCTTTAGTAAATCAACCCTATAGGCTTTTATGGAGATGAGTTAACCACTTAAGGACCGCCTCACGCCGATTTACGTCGGCAAGGCGGCACGGGCAGGCAAAATCACGTACATGTACGTGATTTGCCCCCTGCGGGTCCCGTTTGGTCCCCCGGCGATCGCCCCCGATCCCCCCCCAAACAACCCCCCCCCCCCTCCCTGTCACAAACTGACACCAGCAGTTTTTTTTTTTTTTTTTTTCTGATTACTGCATTGGTGTCAGTTTGTGACAGTTACAGTGTTGGGACAGTGAATATTACCCCCCTTTAGGTCTAGGATACCCCCCTAACCCCCCCTAATAAAGTTTTAACCCCTTGATCACCCCCTGTCGCCAGTGTCACTAAGCGATCATTTTTCTGATCGCTGTATTAGTGTCGCTGGTGACGCTAGTTAGGGACGTAAATATTTAGGTTCGCCGTCAGCGTTTTATAGCGTCAGGGACCCCCATATACTATCTAATAAATGTTTTAACCCCTTGATTGCCCCCTAGTTAACGCTTTCACCACTGATCACCGTATAACCGTTACGGGTGACGCTGGTTAGTTTGTTTATTTTTTATAGTGTCAGGGCACCCGCCGTTTATTACCGAATAAAGGTTTAGCCCCCTGATCGTCCGGCGGTGATATGCGTCGCCCCAGGCAGCATCAAATTAGCGCCAGTACCGCTAACACCCACGCACGCAGCATACGCCTCCCTTAGTGGTATAGTATCTGAACGGATCAATATCTGATCCAATCAGATCTATACTAGCGTCCCCAGCAGTTTAGGGTTCCCAAAAATGCAGCGTTAGCGGGATCAGCCCAGATACCTGCTAGCACCTGCGTTTTGTCCCTCCGCCCGGCCCAGCCCAAGTGCAGTATCGATCGATCACTGTCACTTACAAAACACTAAACGCATAACTGCAGCGTTCGCAGAGTCAGGCCTGATCCCTGCGATCGCTAACAGTTTTTTTGGTAGCATTTTGGTGAACTGGCAAGCACCAGCCCCAGGCAGCGTCAGGTTAGCGCAAGTAGCGCTAACACCCACGCACGCACCGTACACCTCCCTTAGTGGTATAGTATCTGAACGGATCAATATCTGATCCGATCAGATCTATACTAGCGTCCCCAGCAGTTTAGGGTTCCCAAAAAGCAGTGTTAGCGGGATCAGCCCAGATACCTGCTAGCACCACCTGCGTTTTGCCCCTCCGCCCGGCCCAGCCCACCCAAGTGCAGTATCGATCGATCACTGTCACTTACAAAAGACTAAACGCATAACTGCAGCGTTCGCAGAGTCAGGCCTGATCCCTGCGATCGCTAACAGTTTTTTTTGGTAGCGTTTTGGTGAACTGGCAAGCACCAGCGGCCTAGTACACCCCGGTCGTAGTCAAACCAGCACTGCAGTAACACTTGGTGACGTGGCGAGTCCCATAAGTGCAGTTGAAGCTGGTGAGGTGGCAAGCACAAGTAGTGTCCCGCTGCCACCAAAAAGACAAACACAGGCCCGTCGTGCCCATAGTGCCCTTCCTGCTGCATTCGCCAATCCTAATTGGGAACCCACCGCTTCTGCAGTGCCCGTACTTCCCCCATTCACATCCCCAACCAAATGCAGTCGGCTGCATGAGAGGCATTTTCTTTATGTCCTCCCGAGTACCCCTACCCAGCGAACCCCCCCAAAAAAGATGTCGTATCTGCAGCTAGCGCGGATATAGACGTGACACCCACTATTATTGTCCCTCCTGTCCTGACAATCCTGGTCTTTGCATTGGTGAATGTTTTGAACGCTACCATTCACTAGTTGAGTATTAGCGTAGGGTACAGCATTCCACAGACTAGGCAGACTTTCACAGGGTCTCCCAAGATGCCATCGCATTTTGAGAGACCCGAACCTGGAACCGGTTACCGTTATAAAAGTTAGTTACAAAAAAAAGTGTAAAAAAAAAAAATATATATAAAATAAAAAAAAAATTGTTGTCGTTTTATTGTTCTCTCTCTCTCTATTCTCTCTCTCTATTGTTCTGCTCTTTTTTACTGTATTCTATTCTGCAATGTTTTATTGTTATTATGTTTTATCATGTTTGTTTTTCAGGTATGTAATTATTTATACTTTACCGTTTACTGTGCTTTATTGTTAACCATTTTTTTGTCTTCAGGTACGCCATTCAGGACTTTGAGTGGTTATACCAGAATGATGCCTGCAGGTTTAGGTATCATCTTGGTATCATTCTTTTCAGCCAGCGGTCGGCTTTCATGTAAAAGCAATCCTAGCGGCTAATTAGCCTCTAGACTGCCTTTACAAGCCGTGGGAGGGAATGCCCCCCCCCCACCGTCTTCCGTGTTTTTCTCTGGCTCTCCTGTCTCAACAGGGAACCTGAGAATGCAGCCGGTGATTCAGCCAGCTGACCATAGAGCTGATCAGAGAGCTGAGTGGCTCCAAACATCTCTATGGCCTAAGAAACCGGAAGCTATGAGCATTTTATGACTTAGATTTCGCCAGATGTAAATAGCGCCATTGGGAAATTGGGGAAGCATTTTATCACACCGATCTTGGTGTGGTCAGATGCTTTGAGGGCAGAGGAGAGATCTAGGGTCTAATAGACCCCATTTTTTTCAAAAAAGAGTACCTGTCACTACCTATTGCTATCATAGGGGATATTTACATTCCCCGAGATAACAATAAAAATGATTAAAAAAAAAAAAATGAAAGGAACAGTTTAAAAATAAGATAAGAAAGCAAAAAAAAAATAAAAAAAAAAAAAAAAAAAAAAGCACCCCTGTCGCCCCCTGCTCTTGCGCTAAGGCGAACGCAAGCGTCGGTCTGTCGTCAAACGTAAACAGCAATTGCACCATTCATGTGAGGTATCACCGCGAAGGTCAGATCGAGGGCAGTAATTTTAGCAGTAGACCTCCTCTGTAAATCTAAAGTGGTAACCTGTAAAGACTTTTAAAGGCTTTTAAAAATGTATTTATTTTGTTGCCACTGCACGTTTGTGCGCAATTGTAAAGCATGTCATGTTTGGTATCCATGTACTCGGCCTAAGATCATCTTTTTTATTTCATCAAACATTTGGGCACTATAGTGTGTTTTAGTGCATTAAAATTTAAAAAAGTGTGTTTTTTCCCGAAAAAATGCGTTTGAAAAATCGCTGCGCAAATACTGTGTGAAAAAAAAAAATGAAACACCCACCATTTTAATCTGCAGGGCATTTGCTTTAAAAAAATATATAATGTTTGGGGGTTCAAAGTAATTTTTTTGCAAAAAAAAAAATTTTTTTCATGTAAACAATAAATGTCAGAAAGGGCTTTGTCTTCAAGTGGTTAGAAGAGTGGGTGATGTGTGACATAAGCTTCTAAATGTTGTGCATAAAATGCCAGGACAGTTCAAAACCCCCCCAAATGACCCCATTTTGGAAAGTAGACACCCCAAGCTATTTGCTGAGAGGCATGTCGAGTCCATGGAATATTTTATATTGCGACACAAGTTGCGGGAAAGAGACAAATTTTTTTTTTTTTTTTTGCACAAAGTTGTCACTAAATGATATATTGCTCAAACATGCCATGGGAATATGTGAAATTACACCCCAAAATACATTCTGCTGCTTCTCCTGAGTATGGGGATACCACATGTGTGAGACTTTTTGGGAGCCTAGCCGCGTACGGGACCCCGAAAACCAAGCAGCGCCTTCAGGCTTTCTAAGGGCGTGAATTTTTGATTTCACTCTTCACTGCCTATCACAGTTTCGGAGGCCATGGAATGCCCAGGTGGCACAAAACCCCCCCAAATGACCCCATTTTGGAAAGTAGACACCCCAAGCTATTTGCTGAGAGGTATAGTGAGTATTTTGCAGACCTCACTTTTTGTCACAAAGTTTTGAAATTTGAAAAAAGAAAAAAAAAAATGTTTTTTCTTGTCTTTCTTCATTTTCAAAAACAAATGAGAGCTGCAAAATACTCACCATGCCTCTCAGCAAATAGCTTGGGGTGTCTACTTTCCAAAATGGGGTCATTTGGGGGGGGTTTTGTGCCACCTGGGCATTCCATGGCCTCCGAAACGGTGATAGGCAGTGAAGAGTAAAATCAAAAATTCACGCCCTTAAAAACGCTGAAGGCGGTGATTGGTTTTCGGGGCCCCGTACGCGGCTAGGCTCCCAAAAAGTCCCACACATGTGGTATCCCCATACTCAGGAGAAGCAGCTAAATGTATTTTGGGGTGTAATTCCACATATGCCCATGGCCTGTGTGAGCAATATATCATTTAGTGACAACTTTGTGCAAAAAAAAAAAAAAAAAAGTGTCACATTCCCGCAACTTGTGTCAAAATATAAAATATTCCATGGACTCAATATGCCTCTCAGCAAATAGCTTGGGGTGTCTACTTTCCAAAATGGGGTCATTTGGGGGGGGGTTGTGCCACCTGGGCATTTTATGGCCTCCGAAACTGTGATAGGCAGTGAAGAGTGAAATCAAAAATTTACACCCTTAGAAATCCTGAAGGCGGTGATTGGATTTCGGGTCCCGTACGCGGCTAGGCTCCCAAAAAGTCCCACACATGTGGTATCCCCATACTCAGGAGAAGCAGCTGAATGTATTTTGGGGTGCAATTCCACATAGGCTCATGGCCTGTGTGAACAATATATCATTTAGTGACAACTTTTTGTAAATATTTTTTTTTTTGTCATTATTCAATCACTTGGGACAAAAAAAATAAATATTCAATAGGTTCAACATGCCTCTCAGCAATTTCCTTGGGGTGTCTACTTTCCAAAATGGGGTCATTTGGGGGGGTTTTGTACTGCCCCGCCATTTTAGCACCTCAAGAAATGACAGTCATAAACTAAAAGCTGTGTAAATTCCAGAAAATGTACCCTAGTTTGTAGACGCTATAACTTTTGCGCAAACCAATAAATATACGCTTATTGACATTTTTTTACCAAAGACATGTGGCCGAATACATTTTGGCCTAAATGTATGACTAAAATTGAGTTTATTGGATTTTTTTTTATAACAAAAAGTAGAAAATATCATTTTTTTTCAAAATTTTCGGTCTTTTTCCGTTTATAGCGCAAAAAATAAAAACTGCAGAGGTGATCAAATACCATCAAAAGAAAGCTCTATTTGTGGGAAGAAAAGGACGCAAATTTCGTTTGGGTACAGCATTGCATGACCGCGCAATTAGCAGTTAAAGCGACGCAGTGCCAAATTGGAAAAAGACCTCTGGTCCTTAGGCAGCATAATGGTCCGGGGCTCAAGTGGTTAAGGAGCTTTGGCAAAAAAACGCCAAACGCTCCTAAACTTAAGTTTAGAAGCTATAGTGTACATGAACCCTACAGTTGACAGTGCAGTCTCCAGTCAGTCTGTTAGTTTGAAGATGGGAGGGGGGAGAAGGAGGGAGGAGCAGGGTAATGCCTTGTCATCCCAGGCTATGGAGCTGTGTGTTTCTATTAATGTACAGTGTAGGGAGACACAACTCTAGTCCCAATGTGCAAGAGTGGATCAATGGGATGCTGCAAGGCAAATAAGCCACCCTGAAAGAGGAAACCTGGGGCAGCAGTCATGGCGCCAGCTTACACTGGAACACAGGCAAGAAATAAAAGATAAAGAAGTTGCATATTCAGTTGGTAAATCGGTTCCTGAAAGTGTTAAGAAAATGAAGGTTTAATATTGCTGTAAGCAGTGTAGAGGGAAAGATTCTCCTTAGGCGACTTTCTTAGGAGTGTTGGCTGCAACGTTGGCACTTTGTTCTTTGAATCTTATGTTAAAAAAAAAAAAAAGCAACGCATTTTGGGGCTCGAAGGGTCCCTTTTCATCAGAGCTTGGTTGGTACTATTGAAAAAAGTGTGCACTGGACTGATAAATGGAGGAACCATAAAGGGTTTTTAGTCTAATGATTGCTCCAGAACCTGGTTAAGCCTGGTTAGGCTTAAAGTGGATGTAAACCCAATGTCATCCTTTCTAAGCTACTGCCATAGGGGTTATCTATAAGGATATACATGCCTCCTGCATATATCTTTACCTGTCAAATGTCTCCCCTCTGTCTGTTATTAGACCCGAAAAACTGCAGATTCTGTGGACGGGGTCTGTTGTCTGGAGCTTGGTGGGTGGAGTCGTGATGTCAGTAGACTCCCCACTCACCTACATTCTTGCACTGAACTTCTGCTATGATCTCTAACATCCAGTGAAAAGACAGGAAAGTAACCACATGACTTCAGCATGCCAAATCATGCTGGGGTGTGGAACAGCCAATCCTTGCAGAGCTGCTGAAGAAAGGAGTGGGAGTGGGAATTAAATAATAATGCATGTCTTAGGCTAGTGCGCGAGATATGGAAATCACCTGTCACTTACAGCAAGGGGGAGGACTTGACAAAGTTTTTCTCAGTTTGTCAAGTTTTATCTCACTGAACAATAAAAGAGGATTGCTAAGAGCTGGATTAACTCTTTGGGGCAAGACTGGGCTCAAATGATAGGAAATCTTATACTCTACATTATGACATCAAAAAAAAAAAATGCAGGTTTATACCACTTTAACCTGGATCTGGAGCAATCCTCAGGTTAATCACTCCTCAGGATTCATCCAATGTTGTCCACCCAGTACAAACTTTTTTCATCAGTACCAAGTCCTGATAAAAGGAACCCTTTGAACCTCTGAAATACGTTGTCATTTTGTGACATATAAGTGTGGAGGGATTGACATGCTCTCCCATACATAAAAAGGGAGAGTAAGTATAGGCAGCTGCCGTGGGCAGGTCAAAAAAGAACCTATTACCTTGTCATGCATGGCAAAACACAGGTGCATATCAAGTCCAAGAGGCTGATTTTCATTTGTTGTTAGCTACTGCCTTTAAAAGACCTCGGGTTTTTTTTTTTTACGAAAGGCAAATTCACTTTGCACTACCAGTGCAGTCATTGTAGATCCGAGGGGGACATGCAAGGAAAAAAAAAAAACAGCAGTATTTTAGCTTGCACATGGTTGAATGATAAAATCAACAGAGCTTCCCCTCATTTTAGATATTCCCCTCAGGTTTACAGTGATTGCACTTCCAAGTGCACTTGTAGTGCAAAGTGGATTTGCCTTTTGTAAATAACCCCCATTGTCTCTGTAGAAGTTAATATTGTTTCAGAAATGAGTGTCCACCACCATTCACCACCTAGAGAGAGTGTCATGATTATTCCACCCAACTTTATGAAAAAAAGAGACATCTTTTAGCGCAAAGTATGTAGACCAGCCTCATACCTAATAGAAAAGGACCCCCTTATACTGGTAGTAAGTGTAAAGAATACCCCTTACATTCATGGTCAAGAGGAATAATGCCCCCTTACAAATAGCTGAAAAGTTTATTGGTGTTAGTGATAACATATCTGAGAGGCAGAAATTGCAAGGGCTTGTAGGCCTGCCATCTCCACTGCAGATGGAACTCAACCACAGCAACAATGCAGAGCGAGAGGAATTCAGGGGTAACAGAGTTCTTTTATGGTTTCCTGAGTCACTGGGGCAGCAATCCAGATGGATGCTGGCCACCCATGTGACTTATGCTCCACACCTCTATGCGAGTGGGTAAAGTAGAGAAAGGTACCCTGTTTGTGAGGGATAGTACTAGCGATAGGTAATGGATCCTGATGAGAAGGGAAAACGTAAGGTTGCATCTCTCTGGTTACCTTGATGACTGGGCAAGAGAGGGCCAGGCGGCATTCTGTCCCCTTTCAACAGACGCTGATGTTTCGGCTGGAACCCGCTTCTTCACGTTATTGGAACTATGTGTGTGCCCGGCTGAGTAGCTGTCCCACCGGGTTTGTTGGGAACTGTTGCTGTATTACTTCAATACAAGTTTTCCATTGCACCTGGCTGTGTGAATTATTGCCATTGCACCATGCTGCAGACCACCTACAGGTTGGAAAACATAGGGCTGAAAAGAACCCATTTTGAAAAGGCTGGTCTACATACCTTTTACCCTATAGGACCACCATATCTGCTGCAGGTTCCCCTAACCTCATACTTGTGTTCTGTGAGTATAAACTTTTTTTATACTGTTGGCATATGGAAGGCCTTGGAAGAATGTACTGGGCCCTGTTCTTAAAGTTTAACTAAAGGCAAACTTTCTTTTTGTTTTGGATAGAGTGCAGGGGGATTTGAATGCTTGCCCATTTTATATTGCTGTCTGTGCACTCGTTGAGGATATCCCCCCTCTCTATTTGTCCTGTTTACCATTATCATTGAAAGGGAAAGTAAAAGAAAATCCCAAATTTTGGGTTGTCCCCAGAAAAGTAATAGATGGGAAATCTTCCAATGGGGACACTAGTTCTTTTGAGCTTGGGGTCCCCAAAGGAATTCCTTTAATCTGCGTGGATTTCCTCTCACTTTCTGTTTGGCTATCAGACAGGGAGTGAAGGGAAATCTCTGCAATGGAACACAGATGGCTGATATTGCTCTATCCAAAATTAAACTGTTTTGCCTATAGTTCTACTTTAATAAGGTTGAAAACCACTGCTCTAGATGACCTGGATCATACAGTTGTAGCTCCCTTGGTGTTACGTAGTGTAGGTAAATGAAGGGCTCCTGTAGGCAGAGGAGCAGGGGTTAATTTGTTGTGTTTGACTGTGCTGTGCTCCGAGTGCTGTGTTTGTGCTACAGTATCTCCCTCTGTTTTCTGAAACTCTGTGGATAGTTCTAGAATCTATTGGGTGGAGGAAAAGACTCTACAGCCTGAATATTTATGGAGTTCCTACTAATCTTTGGGGAGGCGAGGACCAGTAGGTGGGGAAACAACCCATAAATAGTCAGGAGCCTGACAGTCAGGGAGCAGAGTCCAGGGTACAGTCACCTGGAGGGGACCTCTGTACTGGGGGGCTCTGCCCCTGGGCAGAAGGAGAGCCAGGAGAAAGAGAAAGAGATGATGAGAGGAAGAGAGAAGGAGCAGCGGGAAGCCTCACACCCTTTACCAGCCTCAGCTACGCCGAAGCCTTCCTGAACTACAATCAAGCCTGTAGAGCAGTGGGCACTTACAGCAGCCCCTTGGGTTCCAGGAACCACTAAAGGGACTGAATGAGTAACTTCCATTTCACCCTATACCAAGCCTGTACAGAGAGGACAGTAAGGCTGCAATACTTTACATGTCCAGGACCAGGGAAAAGCTTAGAGCCTAGTGCAAAGCAGCCAGAAGCAGCCCCATATCTCTAGTTTGGGACAGTAGGCAGGTGCTTTAAGGGGGTGGTGGTTGCGCTGCGATAGAAAAGGGAAGAAGGGAGGGGGATGGGAAGAGGGGAAGGGAGCTAGACTAAAATGAATCAAAAGGTATCAAATGACCTAAAGATGTGAATAAATTATGTGAAAAAGGACTCACAGATGCAAATATATAAATAAAATGTAAGCACAAACAAATATCACTAAATGATGCATAACAAAAGTGCTATAATCAAACCAAATAAAATTGATAAAATGAAGGTATATACCAGCAAAGAGTGTACAAGGGTATGTGAATCTGCTTCAAAAAGAGCAAGAGCATCAATCCAAAATATATCAGATATCATGAAAACTTATCAAATGAAATTGCTTAAAACGTGTATATATATATGTGCTAATATTATAATCAACTGATGACATAAATACACACGTGAATAATGATTGACAATAAAAAAGAAAGAAAAACTGTGAATAAAAAATATATAAAAAATATAAAAATTATTTGTAAGTGTCCATTGAATAGTCCCAGTGATTGGTGTTGGTGACCCGCCAACACTTGGCGAGAAGAAAAATTAAATATATATATATACCAAAGAAAAAATAAAAATGAGCAAAGTGACGACAGTCCCACCACCAAATGTGACAATCCTGGATGTAGATAAGGTAATGATGGTGGACCAGGCGGGAAGGAAGACAGTGTGCTGACAGGTGGGGGCACCTCCGTGTTCCCAGGCCCCTTACCTTACAGCTGTAAGGTATACAGCATGTGTAGAGGAGGCCCCGCAGATGGGGAAATCCAAAGGTACAGCAGATGGCGTTGATTGGTGATGCCGTATATCATATGCAGAGACAAAGAACAAGTGGCATATAGTATAATTCCATTTGATGTAAAGACACAGGTGGGGGGGGAGATGAAGTGGGAGAGGGGGAGGGGGGGTTGCACTCACTTTTAAACAATGAGCGCACGCCTCAACCCACGAGCGCCGAGCTCGTATAATCCCAGGCTCTGGATCTTCTAAGAAACTCTCCCCGCTTCCAGTTCCTCACCACCCGTTATGCAGAGTTATGTTGTGCGGTATATAGAAAACAGAAACCGCACATAGCATAATCCCGTATATCATATACTTTATTAAAACAGTCACAAAATTTCATGCACTTACATTTAAAA
The DNA here is from genome assembly GCA_037952925.1 of Lithobates clamitans. Lineage (NCBI taxonomy): Eukaryota > Metazoa > Chordata > Amphibia > Anura > Ranidae > Lithobates > Lithobates clamitans. Next base: position 2,439,976 of record JBBGZY010001542.1, read on the forward strand.
CACAGCTGGGGGGGTAAAACATCCACGAGAGCCGAGCTCGTCACATCCAGCTAGTGTATGGCAGTGTCCCGTGCTTTGGCATTCCCGGCAGGAGCAGCACCTGCACTTTCAGTTTGGAACCTCTTTTGGTACTGTTATTGCAGCTGTCCCATCATTCCCACGGATGGATGTGCAGCACCTATTAGCAGTCAGAGACATTGCAAGTGCTCAAAGTTTATTCAAGTTCTTCAGTTCTGGGCATCCCATGCAACCCTATTCCCCATCCGAGTTATCCCTTAAAAAAAAAACTAAATCTACCTGGACTGTTTAATGAGCCTATGAAAAAATGTGAAAAATCCTGTTGCCTGGCTGTGTGAAAGGGAAAGACCCAACAAATCCAGCGGCTCCTACGGGAGTGAGCGCTACACACTCAAGTGGTGTTAAATGTATAGAATGAGAATAATGGGTATAGGGTTAAAACTGGAGTCTTCTGGCTTGAATGCTCTCAGACAGCACCTTCCCCAGCACTGACCATTCTTAGCGTGGGTATAGATAGGTTCCCCTTTCAGTTCACAAACCTGGTTATGCATATCCTATTTGCCGCTAGATTGATGATTATGAGGAAATGGAGACACACCGCAGCTCCAAATGTGACGTTAAATGTGACGTTAAATGAAAGACTTCTGGCTCTGCAGTCTAGCTCCCTTGGGAGATTCTACAAGACATGGAACCCTTGGCTTAATGAGCACAAACCACAGTAAATGTATATTTTGTGACATATGTATGAACGTACCAATACTGAAAAGTATTCACCATTCCCGGGAGTCCCTAGCGGCTCATCTGACCTCTGTCTGCTTTGCTATGCTCTGATTTGACCAACATGATTTGACCTGATTTGCGACTTTTATCACAAATCCAATGCATATTATTGTAAACGCCTCTGCTACTCAACTTTTACGCTGCATACTATTTGTTTATGTTTTTCTTTATATTAAAAAAAAACCTAATAAACCTCATATTTGAAAAAAAGTGGAGTCTTCCCTTCACTGTGACCAACAAGCAGACAATCACAGTGTTACAATAAATCATACATCACAGGCAGTTAAAATCAAACAATACCTCTAAAACACAAATTCCTATTTTGCAATGAACAGCAGAATTGTACAGAGGCGTGCACGTCGCTCGCTGTTTTTTTGCAAACAATAAATCTCTCATCATTGGCCTCTTCAACAAAAAATCCCTCTCGACGGAGGCATCAAGGCAAGTGCGCTGAATTACACCAGATTTTTTTACTGAATTGAAAATGATTGCAGTGACAGATTTGTGTACGAATTTTGCAGATGAGTTCCACTGAATGCACTAGAATAAATAAACCCCAGATCAGCCAGCGGAATGACTGGTAGCAACAACACCTCGAACGTGACCTGGGACGAGCTGAAAAGCAATTATTTGCCTAGAAGTTATACAAAGTATGCAGCATGGAAATCCTGGGGATAATTGCACCATAATCCTAGACGTCGCTTTTTTTTTTTTTTTTTTGCTTAACAAAAACCAATGACACATCTGGGAGTTCACTTTTTTTAGGCAGCAAAGCTTCCCCCAACAAGAAGCATAGTCTCCAAGCTAAGCTTCAGGCAGACAAAAAAAAAAAAAAACTATACCATTGGGGATTCCTAGCTAAATATGAACCCTACAGAAAAAAAAAATTGAAATTACATGCTTGAATGAGTAAATTAAAAAAAAAAAAAAAAACAGCTTTTGCTGCAAGATATTTACCTTCAAACCAAAGCTGTACCCCACAGTAATTATTTTCCGCCACTAGATGTCCTCATTCTTTTGGGTTGAATGGCAGCCCATCATCATTCAACCTACTTCCAGGCTGTCATGGATTTCACTGGAGGGGTCATCATTACAATGGCCTGGGCTCAGAATTGTACTACACTAAACAGTGTTCCAAGTCATTACAATGTGTGGCACATATGCAAGGTCAACCACTTCAGCCCTGGAAAGGTTTTACAACCTTAATGACCAGGTCATTTTTTTGCGATACGGCACTGCGTTACTTTAACTGACAATTGCGCTGTCATGCGACGCTGTACCCAAAACAAAATGTATGTCCTTTTTTTCCCACAAATAGAGCTTTGCTTTTGGTGGTATTTGATCACCTCTGCATTTTTTATATCTTGCGCTATAAACAAAAAAAGAGCGACAATTTAAAAAAAAAAAAAAAAGCAATGGTTTTTACTTTCTGCTATAAAACTCATCCAATAAAAATATGTAAAAAATCTAATTTCTTCATCAATTTAGGCCAATATGTATTCTGTTACATATTTTTGGTAAAAAAAAAATCCCAATTAGCTTATATTGATTGGTTTGCGCTAAAGTTACCGCATCTACAAACTATTTAATAGATTTATGGACTTTTTATATTTTTTATTGTTTTTACTAGTAATGGCGGCGATCAGCGATTTTTAGCAACAAATTGCTGAAAACATAATGCTGGTTGCAATACAAAGGTGTCAGAACACACAGTACATCGCAGTTTATTGCGTATGGGGCTGTGTAGCTGCAGACTGGTCAGGGTACCCATGCTGACCCGTGCCACAACCAAAAGCACCTACAATGGGGAGGTGAGCATCAGAACTGGTCCACTTAGCTATAGAGTGAGGTGGCCTTGTATGAGAAGTTCAAAGGTTTGAGGAACACAATGACAATTTGTAGGTGTTATCTTGGCCTACAAATACCGCAGATCTCAAGCCAATTGAGCAACTCTGGTATGTGCTGGAAAAAAAAAGTCCAATCCATGGAAGCCCCCTCTCACAACTTACAGGACTTAAAGGATCTGCTACTAACAGCTTGTTGTCAGATACCACAGAATACCTTCAGAGGTCTAGTGGATTCCATGCCTAGAGGGGTTTTGGTAGTGGTCATAATGTTATGGCTTATCAGTGTATATCCTACCGCCTGCTTAGCATAGTTACTTGAGGCAATTAATTAAGGCAATGCAACATACAAATTTGTCCAGACAGCCTACTGCCGAAACAGGAGCACCTATGAATAAAGAGCCTTCTAGAAAGTACGGAACCACTGGGATCTCAAAACTGCTGGAAGACACCAGATCTGGAGCTCTGCCATAATAAACTCTATCCCGTGCAGGTATGCTGGGGCAGCTATCAAGCCTGTGTTAGGGACCAGGGATGTTAGAAAGAGACGGTGCACTTTGTTCTGTATTCTGCCAATTTTCAGTAAAGTTTTTTAAACTTTGTCCTTGCCTGATCTGAAGTTATTCAAGGGGTGTAACAAAAGTAACTGACACACATATTTCACGGTTGGGTCAGTTGAAACATATTGGGGTATGAAGACAGCAGTACATATGGTAATGTGGTACAGAAAGTGGTTACCAATGGTAACAAAAGGTTTTTTAAGCAGATGTCATTAGTGTGTACATGTGATGAGGTGAGATAGCCCCTTGCAGGAGGAGTTGTCAGAACTCTCTCCATTGAGCAGATCCGTCTTCCATAGCAACGGGAGCAGATCAGAGCCGCAGAAGTCCCCAACCTTTACATAGGTATGGAAGAGATAAGGAAGTGTTCGCATGTAGCCCACGCTAGGTGCACGATGGGGCCCCATTCTGTTACTGGGAGTGAAGTAGCGGTGATGCGCTGGACAGGTGAACAAGGCATTGGCTCTGCATGTCCTCCCTAAATGCGAAAGTGACAGTGTGATGTATATTAGAATTTAGTCATCGTTCAAGAAAAGGTACCCCATGTGTAAGGCAGTGACCCTGCTGAAGGTGCCTAGCATAGCCCAGAAGAACCCACCCTGGGGGAAGCCCCTCATGTGACCCTTGCTTGGCACCCAACAAAAAAGGGAACATAGAGGATGTGTCACCCGCCTGCCCTTCCACACGAGGAGTGATCTGGGAAGTATAAATAACTTTTATGCGTACCTGATCATATTTTCCTGCGTTTAGATCAGGGTTTCCCAAACTATGCCCCATGGGCCACATTTGGCCAGCTACAAGATTTTTTCTAGCCCTCAGCTAGGGTCAGTGGTATATCCTCAATGTGGGCTCACTCTGCTCTCACTTCAGCTTAGGTACACTCCAAGTTCCCTAAGGTGCGCTGTCATTGTCCTGTCATTTCTTGTTTGGGCTACCAGTGTCAGATCAGGTGCTTGCCCCAGCATTCACAGGACTGACCTCCTGTAGCACTGATGTAAGAAGGAATGTCATGGGGACTCTGATCCAAGGAGATAATCTGATGGGGAATTTGATGTGGGAGAGGACTCCCATGTAAGGAGGGACGCTGACGGGACCCTGAAGTAAGGAGGAACTCTGATGGGGACCCTGATGTTAGGTGGGACTCTGTTGTAAGAATAACTTTCATAGAGACTATGATGTAAGCAGAGGCTCTGATAGGGACTCTGATGTAAGGGGAGATTCAAATGATGACTCTGATGAGAAGGCAGACGGATTTTATTTATCCTTGAGCTTTATTAATGGCTCAAGTTTTTTTTGGAATTTCTTTGCTTAGTTGATATGTTCTGAATCATATCCTGTTAATTACAAAAAATGCCAAGTGAAACTTATTAATTCATTTATTCTATTTCTGAAAATGTGTTGGTTGACGGACCACTTTTCTGTAATTATTTTCAATAGTCAATAAATCTTAAAAAAAACCCACTATATATACAGTATATATATTGTGATGTAAAAAGAGGCACATGTTGCAATACAAGGCGACAGAGGGGAGAGTCCAGAGGTAGAGATAGTCAGCGCGGAACATATTCCAGAGAGTAGTATTGGGGGCACTAGTGGTAGGTTGACTAAACCACATAAACAAGGTAAGTATAGTAACAAGTCCTATTTGCAATCTTGGAACACCCAATAGGAGGATAATATGCTACCGGTCTAAACTACGTAGCATGTTCACCAGTGCCAGGAGCCTGGTGGACAAGATGGGTGAACTAGAGATACTGTTGTACGAGGAGGATTTAGCTTTTGTGGGAATTTCAGAGACCTGGTTCAACAGCTCTCATGGTTGGCTGCAACCATTCAAGGGTATTCCCTTTAGCGCAGGGATAGAGAGGGGTAAAAAAAGGGGGAGGGGTATGCCTATATATCAGGAATAATGTACAAGTGAATGAGAGAGATAACATCACTAATGAAGCTAGGGAGGAGGTGGAATCCTTATGGGTAGAGCTCCAAAGAGATGAAGCTGAGGGAAAAATAATACTGGGAGTATGCTATAGGCCCCCTAACCTGAGGAAGGAGGGAGAGACGGACCTCCAGTCACAATTTGGATTAGCAGCAAGTATGGGAAGTGTTATCATAATGGGGATTTTAATTATACAGACATAGACTGGGTGGAGGGCACCACACAATCGTCTAAAGTTTGCCAGTTCCTAAATGTCTTGCAGGACAATTTTATGGGTCAGATGGTAAACGCACCAACTAGAAACAAAGCGTTACTAGATCTACTGATTACCAACAATACAGACCTGATCACGGATGTAGAAATATGGGGAAATTTAGGAAACAGCGATCACAAGTCAATTGGCTTCAGTATAAATCACACAAATAGGAAACATAAGGGTAATAGGTGCCTATTTAACTGGGTGTAGGACTCAGTCTGAGCGTGCTCAGTCTGAGGCTGTGGAACTCGGTGTAAGTGGAGCTGGTATAAGTGGGAGTTAAAAACCAGAGTTTAAAACAGGAGGTTGTAACAGGGGTCATAGTACCTGTGTAGTGTGAGTACCTGAGTGTTTTCTGAGTAGTGTGTGTGGATTGTTAGTACTTGTGTATTGTGTACTGTATACTTGAGTATTGCGAGTGCACGTAGGTCTGCGACTGTTCTGCGATTGCACGTAGGTCTGTGAGTACCTGTGTATTGTCTTGAGTATTAGTGCCAGGAAGCTAGCTGTTAGGTAATTTGGACACGGTAAAATTCCTAAATCCTCACTAAATTTAATAAGTACGATGCCCGGCGGGTGTGGAGAGGCGACTCTTTGTACATCTTGCCGCATGTATGCGTTCCTTGATCATCCGATCGAGGGCGAATACTGCTGTGCAAAATGTAAGCACGTTGTTTCCCTGAAAGCCCAGTTTCTGAATCTGGGGAAGCAACTGTCAGCACTGAGAAGTCCCTCCATACTAAAGGTGAGCCAGGAACGTACACGCCAGGTGCCGGCAGGGGCCAGCACAGAGGCGGGTGGAGACAAAGAGGTGCAGGCACTAGCAAAGAGTAGATGGGTGACAGAGGGGTAGAGAGGGAAGTGCAAGAGAGGCCGATCCAGGACTGGAGCATCCCAATAAGTACGCTCCATTGAGTGACATTGGTGAAACCAGTCAGGGACCAGCACTGCTGGAGATGAGGGACTCTCCTAGCTGCCAGGGGAAGAACTCCTCCAGTGAGAGTGGGGGGGCAGCAAAGGGAAAGGAAAGACACATTCTGGTGGTAGGGGACTCAATTCTTAGAAGGACAGAGAGAGCAATCTGTAACCAAGACCTGAAGCGCCGAACAGTATGTTGTCTACCGGGCGCTCGGGTTCGGCACTTTACGGATCTTGTGGACAGATTACTGGGAGGGGCTGGGGAAGACCCGGCTGTCATGGTGCACGTTGGCACCAATGACAAAGTCAGAGGCAGATGGAGTGTCCTAAAGAACGATTTTAGGGACTTAGGTGCTAAATTGAGGAAAAGGACCTCCAAGGTAGTATTCTCAGGAATACTACCGGTACATCGAGCCACACCAGAAAGGCAGAGGGAGATTAGGGAAGTAAACAAGTGGCTGAAGAGCTGGTGCAGTAAGGAGGGGTTTGGGTTCCTGGAGGACTGGGCCGACTTCTCAGTCGGTAACCGGTACTATAGAAGGGACGAACTGCACCTAAATGAGGAGGGTGCAGATCTGCTGGGAATGAAGATGGCCAAAAAGTTAGAGGGGTTTTTAAACTATGGGGGGGAGGGTCCAGAGACAGTGATAGCCAGCGCGGAAGATATTCCAGAGGGTAGTATTGGGGGCATTAATGGTAGGTTAACCAAAGCACAAAAACACAAGGTGAGTATAGTAGCAAGTCCTAGTTGCAATCTCGAAACACCCAATACGAGGACAATATGCGACTGATCTAAACTATGTGGCATGTTCACCAATGCCAGGAGCATGGCGGACAAGATGGGTGAACTAGAGATACTGTTGTACAAGGAGGATTTGGATTTTGTGGGAATTTCAGAGACCTGGTTCAACAGCTCTCATGATTGGCTGGCAAACATTCAAGGGTATACCCTATACCGCAAGGATAGAGAGGGTAAAAAAGGGGGAGGGAGCTAGAGAGGAGGTGGAATCCTTATGGGTAGAGCTCCAAAGGGATGAAGCTAAGGGGAAAATAATACTGGGAGTATGCTATAGGCCCCCTAACCTGAGGGAGGAAGTGGAGACGGATCTCCTATCACAAATTGGATTAGCAGCAAGGATGGGAAGTGTTATCATAATGGGAGATTTTAATTATCCAGACATAGACTGGGCGGAGGGAACCGCACATTCATTTAAGGCTCGCCAGTTCCTTAATGTCTTGCAGGACAATTTTATGGGTCAGATGGTAGACGCACCAACTAGAAATAAAGCATTTCTGGATCTACTGATTACCAACAATACAGACCTGATCACAGATGTGGAAATACGGGGCAATTTAGGTAACAGCGATCACAGGCCAATTAGTTTCAGTATAAATCACACAAATAGGAAACATGAAGGGAACACAAAGACACTGAATTTCAAAAGAGCCAACTTCCCTAAACTACAAACCTTGCTAAAAGGCATAAATTGGGATAAAATATTAGGAACAAAGAATACGGAGGAGAGATGGGTTTGCTTTAAGAGCATATTAAATAAGGGCATTAGCCAATGTATCCCATTGGGTAATAAATTTAAAAGAGCGAACAAAAATCCTGGATGGCTTAACTCCAACGTAAAAATGCATAAAAAGCAAAGGAGAAGGCCTTCAAAAAATACAAGGTTGAGGGATCATCCTCAGCATTCAGACTTTATAAAGAATGCAATAAGAAATGTAAGGGTGCAATTAGGACGGCTAAGATAGAACATGAAAGACACATAGCGGAGGAGAGCAAAAAAAATCCCAAGAAATTCTTTAAGTATGTAAACAGTAAAAAAGGGAGGACAGACCATATTGGCCCCATAAAGAATGAGGAAGGACATCTGGTTACAAAGGATGGGGGGATGGCAGAGGTATTGAATTTATTCTTCTCCTCAGTCTTCACGAGTGAATCGGGGGGCTTCAGTAACCAAAACTGCAGTGTTTATCCTCATGACACAACACAGGAAGCACCTCCATGGTTAACAGAGGACGGAATTAAAATTTAACTTGAGAAACTTAACATTAATAAATCACCGGGACCAGATGGCTTGCATCCGAGGGTACTTAGGGAACTCAGTCAGGTGATTGCCAGACCGTTGTTCCTAATTTTTACAGACAGTCTATTGACTGGAATGGTACCAGCTGATTGGAGAAAAGCCAATGTAGCACCAATATTTAAAAAGGGCCCAAAAAACATCCCTGGGAATTACAGACCAGTTAGCCTAACATCAATAGTATGTAAACTCTTGGAGGGGATGATAAGGGACTATATACAAGATTTTAGTAATAAGAATGATATCATTAGCAGTAATCAGCATGGATTCATGAAGAATCGTTCTTGCCAAACCAATCTATTAACCTTCTATGAGGAGGTGAGTTGCCATCTAGATAAAGGAAGGCCCGTAGACGTGGTGTATCTGGATTTTGCAAAAGCATTTGACACAGTTCCCCATAAACGTTTACTGTACAAAATAAGGTCCGTTGGCATGGACCATAGGGTGAGTACATGGATTGAAAACTGGCTACAAGGGCGTGTTCAGAGGGTGGTGATAAATGGGGAGTACTCAGAATGGTCAGGGGTGGGTAGTGGAGTTCCCCAGGGTTCTGTGCTGGGACCAATCCTATTTAATTTGTTTATAAACGACCTGGAGGATGGGATAAACAGTTCAATCTCTGTATTTGCAGACGATACTAAGCTAAGCAGGGCAATAACTTCTCCGCAGGATGTGGAAACCTTGCAAAAAGACCTGAACAAATTAATGGGGTGGGTGACTACATGGCAAATGAGGTTCAATGTAGAAAAATGTAAAATAATGCATTTGGTTGGCAAAAATATGAATGCAATCTATACACTGGGGGGAGAACCTCTGGGGGAATCTAGGATGGAAAAGGACCTGGGGGTCCTAGTAGATGATAGGCTCAGCAATGGCATGCAATGCCAAGCTGCTGCTAATAAAGCAAACAGAATATTGGCATGCATTAAAAGGGGGATCAACTCCAGAGATAAAACGATAATTCTCCCGCTCTACAAGACTCTGGTTCGGCCACACCTAGAGTATGCTGTCCAGTTCTGGGCTTCAGTCCTCAGGAAGGATGTACTGGAAATGGAGCGAGTACAAAGAAGGGCAACAAAGCTAATAAAGGGTCTGGCTGATCTTAGTTATGAGGAAAGGTTGCGAGCGCTGAACTTATTCTCTCTGGAGAAGAGACGCTTGAGAGGGGATATGATTTCAATTTACAAATACTGTACTGGTGACCTCACAATAGGGATAAAACTTTTTCGCAGAAGAGAGTTTAATAAGACTCGTGGCCACTCATTACAATTAGAAGAAAAGAGGTTTAACCTTAAACTACGTAGAGGGTTCTTTACTGTAAGAGCAGCAAGGATGTGGAATTCCCTTCCACAGGCGGTGGTCTCAGCGGGGGGCATTGATAGCTTCAAGAAACTATTAGATAATCACCTGAATGACCGCAACATACAGGGATATGTAATGTAATACTGACACATAATCACACACATAGGTTGGACTTGATGGACGTGTGTCTTTTTTCAACCTCACCTACTATGTAACTATGTAACTATATAATACAAAGACTCTGAATTTTAAAAAAGCCAACTTCCCTAAACTACCAACCTTGCTAGAAGATATAAATTGGGATAAAATGTTAGAAACAAAGAACATGGAGGAGAGATAGGTTTGCTTTAAGAGCATATTAAATAAGGGCATTAGCCAATGCATCCCATTTGTAAAAACATTTAAAAGAGCGAACAAAAGTCCTGAATGGCTTAACTCCAATTAAAAAAAACATATTAAAGCAGATTCTGTGGGTGGGTCTGTTGTCTGGAGCTCAGTGGGTGGAGTCGCGATGTTAGTAGACTCCCCGCCCACCTCTACATTCCCCTTGGCCAGGCATCAATATTTCCTACACTGAACTTCCCCTGGTCTTGTGGATTACGCCCCCATGATCACTAACATCCAGTCAAAACCCAGGAAAGTCACCACATGACTTCAGCATGCCAATCATGCTGAGGTGTGGAGCAGCCAATCCTGGGAGAGCTGGAGAAGGAAGGAGGAGGGGATCTGAAGTACACAGAATGTACACAGAATGCCTGTCTCACACTCGTGCATGAGATATGTAAATCACCTGTCACTCACAGCAAGGGGGAGAAACAGACATCTATTTCTCTGTCTGACTGTTTTTATTTCACTAAAAAAGATAAGAGGACTGCTCAGAGCTGGATTAACTCTTTGTGGCAAAACCGGGCATAGATGACATTACATCCTATACTGTACAAGTTGCAAACCTTAATTCATTTTTTTTTTCAGGTTTACATACACTTTAAGTATATAAACAGTAAAAAAGGGAGGACAGACCATATTGGCCCCATAAAGAATGAGGAAGGACATCTGGTTACAAAGGATGGGGAGATGGCGAAGGTAATGAATTTATTCTTCTCTTCAGTCTTCATGAGGGAATCGGGGGGCTTCAGTAACCAAAACTGCAGTGTTTATCTTCATGACACATCACAGGAAGTATCCTCATGGCTAACAGAGAACCGAATTAGAAATAGACTTGGGAAACTTAACATTAATAAATCACCGGGACCAGAAGGCTTGCACCCGAGGGTACTTAGGGAACTCAGTAAAGTAACTGCGAAACCAGTGTTCCTAATATATACTGACAGTCTACTGACTAGAATGGTACCAGCTGATTGGAGAAAAGCCAATGTAGCACCAATATTTAAAAGGGACCAAAATACACCCCTGGAAGTTACAGCCCACGCTAGGTGCACGATGGGGCCCCATTCTGTTACTGGGAGTGAAGTAGCGGTGATGCGCTGGACAGGTGAACAAGGCATTGGCTCTGCATGTCCCCCCTAAATTCGAAAGTGACAGTGTGATGTATATTAGAATTTAGTCATCGTTCAAGAAAAGGTACCCCATGTGTAAGGCAGTGACCCTGCTGAAGGTGCCTAGCATAGCCCAGAAGAACCCAACCTGGGGGAGGCCCCTCATGTGACCCTTGCTTGGCACCCAACAAAAAAGGGAACATAGAGGATATGTCACCCGCCTGCCCTTCCACACGAGGAGTGATCTGGGATGTATAAATAACTTTTATGGGTACCTGATCATATTTTCCTGCGTTTAGATCAGGGTTTCCCAAACTATGCCCCATGGGCCACATTTGGCCAGCTACAAGATTTTTTCTAGCCCTCAGCTAGGGTCAGTGGTATATCCTCAATGTGGGCTCACTCTGCTCTCACTTCAGCTTAGGTACACTCCAAGTTCCCTAAGGTGCGCTGTCATTGTCCTGTCATTTCTTGTTTGGGCTACCAGTGTCAGAAATGTAAATGCAATCTACTCACTAGGGGGAGAACCTCTGGGGGAATCAAGGGTGGAAAAGGACCTGGGGGTCCTAGTAGATGATAGGCTCAGCAATGGCATGCAATGCCAAGCTGCTGCTAACAAAGCAAGCAGAATATTGGCATGCATTAAAAAGGGGATTAACTTTAGATATAAAGCGATAATTCTCCCACTCTACAAGACTCTGGTTCCGGACTCACCTGGAGTATTATTATTATTATACAGGATTTATATAGTGCCAACAGTTTGCTCAGTGCTTTACAACATGAGGGCAGACAGTACAATTACAATACAAATCAATACAGGAGGGATCAGGGGGCCCTGCTCGTTAGAGCTTACAATCTAGAAGGGAGGGTCAAGTGGAAACAAAAGGTAATAACTGTGGGGGATGAGCTGATAGAAAAAAATGAAAATACAGTTGTTAGGTGTGGGTAGGATAGGCTTCTCTGAAGAGAAGGGTTTTCAGGGATCGTCTAAAAGCTAATAAAGTAGGAGATAAGCGGACAGATTGGGGTAGGGCATTCCATAGGATTGGAGAGGCTTTGGAAAAGTCCTGGAGGCGAGCATGGGAGGAGGTGACGAGGGAGCTAGAGAGCAGGAGGTCTTGAGAGGAATGAAGAGAATGAGTAGGTTAGTATTTAGAGACTAAGCTAGTGATGTAGCTGGGGGTGAAATTGTGGATGGCTTTGTATGTAGTTGTTAGAATTTTGAATTTAATTCTTTGGCCGAGTGGAAGCCAGTGGAGGGATTGACAGAGAGGAGTAGCAGACACAGAGCGATTGGTAAGGTGGATGAGTCTGGCAGCGGCATTCATGATGGATTGAATAGGTGATAGAATATGTAGAGGCAAGCCGATGAGAAGGGAGTTGCAGTAGTCGAGGTGAGAGATGACAAGCGAGTGAATTAAGAGCTTTGTTGTGTCATTGGTTAGAAAGGGGCGTATTTTGGAGATGTTGCGGAGGTTGAGGCGGCAGGATATGGACAGTGATTGGATGTGTTGCTTGAAGGAGAGTTCAGAGTCTAGGATTACACCTAGAACCTTGGCATGTGGGGATGGGCTTATAGTTGTGCCATCAATTTTGACAGAGAGATCAGGGGAAGGGGCATATGGGGGAGGAAAATTATAAGTGCAGTTTTGGATAGATTGAGTTTGAGGAAGTGGTGTGACATCCAGACTGATATAACTGATAGTAAAATAGTGATACGTGAGGAGATAGAGGGAGTGAGCTGAGGGGTAGAGAAATAGATTTGGGTGTCGTCAACTAATGCTGTCAAGTTCTAGGCACCAGTCCTCAGGAAGGATGTACTGGAAATGGAGCGAGTACAGAGAACGGCAACAAAGTTAATAAGGGTCTGAAGAATATTAGTTATGAGGAAAGGTTGTGAGCACTGAACTTATTCTCTCTGGAGAAGAGACGCTTGAGAGGGGATATAATTTCAATTTAAAAATACCGTACTGGTGACCCCACAATAGGGATAAAACCTTTTCCTGGAAGGGAGTTTAATAAGACACGTGGCCACTCATTAAAATTAGAAGAAATTAGGTTTAACCTTAAACTGCTCAGAGGGTTCTTTACTGTAAGAGCGGCAAGGATTTGGAATTCCCTTCCACAGGCAGTGGTTTCAGCGGGGGGCATTGATAGTTTCACGAAACTATTAGATAAGCATCTGAACCACCACAACATACAGGGATATACAATACTGACATATAATCACACACATAGGTTGGACTTGATGGACTTGTGTCTTTTTTCAACCTCACCTACTATGTAACTATGTAACTTCTATATGTAACTATGTAAGTTCTCATGGCTTCCAGATTCTACAGATTGTTACTTCTGCAAAGCTGCAATACCACCCCAGCAAATCCAATCGCTATGCTAATCAATTGTTTTGTTGACAGTGTTGACATGGTGGCCACATGACTTTGTTTGTAAAGTTTTTTTGTAGAGTTTTTTTAGGCATAAGAACGAGTTTTAGAAATATATAAGGACCCTTCATAACAATTTAGAGCCCATTTCACTCAGAGAAAACACCAAAAGCTACCTTAATTTTGCTTTCACATAGTTTTTAATGCATTTTGTCAACATTGCAAAATTTCCACAAAATGTCCAAGTTTGCAGTGTAATTTCACCAAAGTGAATTTTGTTCAGTCCACTTGCTATTAAATAATGGTTGGAAAAATAGAGATGGATGGGCAGACGGATGGATGAATGGAGGGAAGGAAGGAATGAAAGAAGATAAGGGGAAGAAATTAATGAACGAACGAAAGAAGGAAGGAAAGTGGATAGATGGATACATGGATGGATAGATAATTTGTTTCTTCAGTTAAAGTGCACTTCATAGACTATGTACATAACCCTTGCCTCTTCATACATAAAGCTCCACATACCTATAAACATGTGTAGCATTAGCCCAAGCACAAAGTCATGAAAAGGCAAGCCTGAGGCAAGGACCATCTGATTGAGGCATGGAAGTAATTTGCTGGCAATTTGAAGGCACAGATAACTGAAGGGTTCTTTTCTAAGACAAAAACCACAAAACCACTGTAACGCCTCCGCAGGCACCATGTCTAATTGCTCTGGATGACTGTCTAATGAGCCCCCAAATGACACCCATTTGTATCTCTAAAGGTTGTATCATGAGGCAACATGGAAAAAAAAACCATCTCCATTAACTGACGCTTGTGATGGGGAAACATGATTGAAATGCTTGTCCCAGAGTGAATCTAAATTTCCGTAATGATTTAGTGGAAGGATGTTCTTTGGCCGTTCAAGTTTGTCAGGCTTTAATAATGCCCCTCTGAATACTTGCCTGGCCCCTTGTGGCAGGTCTTCGCAGGCTTAGCAAATTTTCTGTTACAAGTCTGCAGTAAAAGAAAGTGTAATCCTGACAACATCTCTACTGTCACAGAAAACATAGTTAATCACTATGGTGTGTCATGATGATCCTCTGGCTTTAGTGTCTTCTGAGTCACTGGTCCAGAACACATAGGTAGGTCAGGAATTATGAGGTCATACTGCATTATTTTAAATCACATATTTAGGAAATATTAAAACCAAAGGATCTGCATGATAGCCAGATAACTAAAGTTTCAGAAGGAGATCAGTAAGGGCCACTTGACTTGTTGCCATTGTGCTGAATCTAACAGCATAAAGTGGAACTCCAGTAAGTAGAGTGGGAAGGGTTCAGGGAAAGCCTATCCTGCCTCCACCTAACAACTGTACTTTCATTTTTTTCATCAGCTCATCCCCTACAGTTATTATCTTTGCATTAATTGACCCTCCCTTTTAGATTGTAAGCTCTAATGAGCAGGGCCCTCTGATTCCTCCTGTATTGAATTGTATTGTAATTGTACTGTTTGCCCTAATGTTGTAAAGAGCTACGCAAACTGTTGGTGCTATATAAACCCTTATTATTATTAGTATATTAGTATTATTATGTAATATTATTTAAGGTACTTATATAGCGCCTTCAATTTACGCAGCATATACATATACATTGTACATTCGCATCAGTCCCTACCCTCAAGGAGCTTACAATCTTAGGTCCCTAACTTACATTCATATACTAGGGCCAATTTAGACAGAAGCCAGAGTGTACAATAATAATCATTTTAAAAATTAGTTAAAATATCTGCCTGTTTTTGTTGCTGTGTTCCCATTGGAAGGTTTCCGTTAATTCCTGCTACCGTCTTTAGATTTTTATGTTTTGTTTTTGCTGTGCCGTGTGGACCGCAGTCACAGCAATGGAGCTGCTGTTTCCTGCAGGCCACATATCAGGTTTTCCCAACAGACTAGACATAGTCCACTATATATGGGCATGTAGCACTAGACCTGGCCTTACGGGCACTCAATGGGACTAATAGGCATTGGGCAGGACTTGGAACACATATCAGTAAAATGCCTCTTAGCATAGGCACCCTTAAAGATCTCCAGTCCTAAAGGGCCGATGCCACAAGTCCTGTCTGCAAATAAAAAATATCAGTGGGCACCCTATATTCTTCAAGTAAGGTTCATACGATTAAATTAACAGCTATCTATATACTTATAAGACTTATTTCTATTTTTGGAATAGGGTGGAGTAGAGCTAAAATCCCTGCATTGTTTACCTCCTGTGAGGGTAAATTCTCTCTTAGACAGTTACCACCAGAATAGGTGTTCCCAATGGAAGAATTCCCCTCACCTCTTGTTCCAGTGGCAACATTTTGGATTTCCAATGACAATGGTCACCAGTACCAACAGAGAGGGTGAAACTTTCCAAACAGTACACAGACAAACAATATAAACTTACAGGGGCATTAAAAGGTAAGTTCACCTTTCACAGACAAATTAAAAGGTGAACCAACTACAAATATCCTGGCCACCCCTTCAGACCTCACTGCACATTGAGACAATGAAGTCCTTTCCTGCAGGTGTGGCAGTCAGTACACTGTACATCACAAAACACATCCCCGGAGTGAGCATTCATTCATAATGCTCTCATTGACAAGCGCTGACCAATGAGAGGTGCATCTGAGACTTCTTCTTCAGGTAAGGAGTCCCAGTAGAAACAAGAGGTTCTCTTGTTGCTGCCCTTGACATTGCGAGCATTATGATGGATACACACTCCGGGGCTGGGTATTGCAGTATAAGGACCATTACACCAGCAGCATTAAGCATCACAGTCGCTATGTGCAACATGATCTGGAGTGGTGGCTCATTATATTTGCATACAGACTGCCCTAGTTAACCCCCACATATGATGCTGAGCCTCCATGATTGAAATCCAACAAATTAAAGGAGTGGGCCAAGGACAATCATACTGGGAAGAAATTAGCTAGATAATGATGGATGCCCTCCAGCCAGGAAAATGGAATCTGTCTGACTTACCATAGCTTCAAATGCACACTGTGAGAAGCTCAGTGTGCAGTGAAATCAGAGTAAGCAATTTCAGTATAGGAGAGGAGCTTGTACAACTGTTGTCCATGACTGAAGGGTTGGATAGAACTCAGGTTTTCCGTGTTAGATACCTAAAAAGATATACGGTAGGTGATAAAGTCCACTGAATAAATCCCAATAGTGTTCATCGAAATCACTGTGGTTAGCGGCCATGAGTGTCCATATGAGAGTCACCAAGATGTGATTATAAACCCCCAAAGGAGGGTAAATACGCTTACCAGAAACCGTGGAGTCATATAAGCTGATATAAACATACAGTATCTCTCAAAAGTAAGTACACCCCTCACATTTTTGTAAATATTTTATTATATCTTTTCATGTGACAACACTGAAGAAATGACACTTTGCTACAATGTAAAGTAGTGAGTGTACAGCTTGTATAACAGTGTAAATTTGCTGTCCACTCAAAATAACTCAACACACTCAATACACAACACACGCCATTAATATCTAAACCACTGGCAACAAAAGTGTGTACACCCCTAAGTGAAAATGTCCAAATTGGGTCCAAAGTGTCAATATTTTGTGTTGCCACCATTATTTTTCAGCACTACTATAACCCTCTTGGGCATGGAGTTCTCCAGAGCTTCACAGGTTGCCACTGGAGTCCTCTTCCACTCCTCCATGAAAACATCACGGAGCTGGTGGATTTTAGAGACCTTCCGCTCCTCCACCCCTCCATTTGGGATGCCCCACAGATGCTCAATAGGGTTTAGGTCTGGAGACATGCTTGGCCAGTCCATCACCTTTACCCTCAGCTTCTTTAGCAAGGCAGTGGTTGTCTTGGAGGTGTGTTTGGGGTTATCGTGTTGAAATACTGCCCTGCGGCCTAGTCTCCGAAGGCGGGGTTCATGCTCTGCTTCAGTATGTCATACTGTTCCCTCAATGAACTGTAGCTGCCCAGTGCCGGCAGCACGCATGCAGCCCCAGACCATGACACTCCCACCACCATGCTTGACTGTAGGCAAGACACACTTGTCTTTGTAATCCTCACCTGGTCACACATGCTTGACACCATCTGAACCAAATAAATTTATCTTGGTCTCATCAGACCACAGGACATGGTTCCAGTAATCCACGTCCTTAGTCTGCTTGTCTTCAGCAAACTGTTTGCAGGCTTTCTTGTGCACATTTTTAAAAGAGGCTTCCTTCTGAGACGACAGCCATGCAGACCAATTTGATGCAGTGTGCGGTGTATGGTCTAAGCACTGACAGGGTGGCCCCCCACCCCTTCAACCTCTGCAGCAATGCTGGCAGCACTCATACGTCTATTTCCCAAAGACATCCTCTGGATATGACGCTGAGAACGTGCACTCAACTTCTTTGGTCAACCATGGCAAGGCCTGTTCTGAGTGGAACCTGGAAGTCAACTTCCAGTGACCAGTATGAGAGAGTGAGAGCGATAACACCAAATTTAACACACCTGCTCCCCATTCACACCTGAGACCCTGTAACACTAACGAGTCACATGACACTGGGGAGGGAAAATGGCTAATTTGGCCCAATTTGGACATTTTCACTTAGCGGTGTAAAAAATAAAAACAAAATGGAGCTGCACTAAAGATAAATAAAGGAAAAACAAATGGGCCAATGCGTTACCGCTAGCAAATGGTAAAAGCAATTCTGAAATATGGAGGCAAATAAACCCAAATACTAATACCATATGAATATAAACACATGATATCTAAATGAAATAGCAAAAATTGAGTGATTAATACACTATCTATATAGATAGCAAAAATAAAGAGATAAACATAAAAAATAAAAAATAGTGAATCCTGATGATAGAGACAAAACAAAAAGTGAGTCCATATGATATATGATATCCAATGGAAAAACCAACAAAGAAGCAACAAAATAGCAAAATGTGTAAACTTGATCACGGTGAAAAATCAATTCAGACCACCACAGAATCGTGCAGGGAATAGGAAAGATGCCAATTTTCTATAAATTGGTTTAACATTGGAGAAATAAAAATGTGGATACTACCGAAATAATCAGCTGTCTTAGCGTGTCATGTGTCCGCACCAGTATCTCATCTAAGATGGCGTCGGGTGTGCCTCACGCCTTGTTTCCGTTTGAATTGGAAGATCTGGAATAGTAACCACACGAAGCGACTCACACCATTTCCAATCTAAGATGGCGTCGGACTGGTATCTGAGTCCACGGTCTCTGGTAAGTGTATTTACCCTCCTTTGGTGGTGGACAATCACATCTTGGTGACTCTCATGTGGACTTTCGTGACTGTTATCCACAGTAATTTGGATGAACACTATTGGGATTTATTGAGTGGAAATGCTTTTTCTTTAGTTTCCTTGAATGTCCCCCTCAGTTCTACAGCGAGTGCACTTGTAGTGCACAGTGGATTTGCCTTTAGTAAATAAACCCCAATGTCTTGTCAATTGTGGTGCTAGCAGCTTTAGCGTTTCACATTAATAGCGCAGTATTTATTTTATTAGACCTAAAAAGATATATTTACAAGATTGATCTCCTTTTAATTAATTAATACCCTTACAGGATTAGTTTGGGAGGGTTAGGTGTACCAGTGTAACTCTAAGCAGAGATAGGGTCATCAGTAGAATAAGAGTCTGTGTGTCATAAGCCTTCTTCTCTGTAAAGCCGATTTGGCGTTGGACTTGAACGTTTCCTGTATTGTGTAATGTGTGTATATGTCAAGATATATAATAAAGACAAAACCAATATTCAACCTTCCCCTACCTGGTCTATTTATCAAACCCCAGCTCTAAAAGCAGTCTGTAACATAACCCGAATTGATCTTTGCCACCACATACCGAATTTGAAACGCTTCATGTCAGGGCAGAAAAAAATTTGTCAAACTCCAATATCCTCCATGTCGTTCAAGGGATCCTGTCACCTCCATCACTCTGTTATTTTTCCCAGATTTCCCAGTAGGAACGTGTGTGGCTGCTTTCTATATATTAGTCAGCTAGTTATTACACAAACTTGGCTCTTCGCTACGCATGACCAGAAAATGATAATTACTTGCTGAATTCCCAGCATGCAGAGATTGGCAAGCCGGTGACCCCCTTCCTTCTGTTTTACTGCTGAGCTGTCACCATATTGTTTTAGTACATTACATCAATTTATGTGTGGTCATTGTTCCAGCTTAGAAACAGATGAACCGCTACTAGCCGGTCAGGTACAAGATGTGGTTACAGGTCAACTGCAAAGCTGTAATAGAATTGAAAAGGTCATTCCAAATAACTGCAAGGTTAGCATTGCCTTTTTTGTTTTTGTATTGTGTAGCGGTACCCCCGTAGGGGCTGCTGGTAATTGTAGTTCTTCTTCAGTCTCAGACAGAAAACAGTCCATGCACTTTGTTTCTTGTATTTTATTGAGGGGATTAAATTTGGATGGGGATAGGGTAGTTATGAGATGCCCGGTTGATTGCAGAAAATGTTAGGGACTGAGGAACTATATACACCTCCTGTATAAACAACTATCTTCAGCACAAACTTGACTCTTGATCTCACTCTTCAGGACGAGCTAGCACTGATTGGCAGGTCTGACACTGGCTGACCCAGGCCTAAAGCGAATGCCCTTTGCAGGCAGAGACCTCAGGTAGAGTAGCAAAAATATAGGTAGTCCCAATGCTAGCTGTCCACGTGGCTACTGCTCCCAGTACCAACTCTTCAGGCCTGCCAGCCCTCATGGCTGCAGTTGCCTCTCCACACTGCCCATGCCACCACAGTCCTCTCCACTGGCTCTGCACCCATACCAGACTGCAATCTCCCAGTCCTCTCAGGTGTGCCTCCCAGCCCTTCCCGACTGTGTGTCACTCACCAGCCCTCTTGGCTGCAACCAGTTGTTTCTCCCGAGAGACTTTGTCTGGCAGTGCTCTCCTGCTGTCCTCTCCTCTCTCCCGTGCCACCTGTCTAGGACACCCCCTTGTGTCTTGAGAAGGGTCCTGTCCACACCGGAGCCCCAGACCCAAGGTCACCCCCCCAGACTGTGGAGCTCCCTTAAAGGCCACGACAACCTAGCACTCCATCTCCAGCTTCTACCCCAAACAATTCCTCCCTAGTTGGGCTGACCCTGAGTATTTAAGGAGGCCTGTCCCCTGCCAATCCAGGTGGGGATTGGTCAGGGCTTCTCAGAATACTCCAGGCAGATCCACCTCTCCTCTCCTTCTTCCCTTCCAAAAGACTCCAGGATGTTCTGGAAATAAGTGGGAGGTCTCAGTGGGAGGTCTTCCCTTCCAAAAGACTCCAGGATGTTCTGGAAAGAAGTGGGAGGTCTCAGTGATGCTTCCTGTAAGTCACCAGCTTTGCCTGAGTCATTCAACCCTGACCCAGAAGAAAAACACACAGGCTTGGCTGCAGCCATGCCTGACAATTTACCTATCCTACACAAAAAAATTCTATTCTTACTTCTAGCAACCTAGAGGGTGCTACAATTGCATAAGGGTATGCCTGAATAACTAGACTGTTCCTGTTGGAAGGTGCAACATCAGATATTCCTGGACTGTTGAAACCTGTAGTCCATCAGTTCCCCTGACAAAGCCTACATTTTAAAGCAAGTAATACCATATCTTGCACTTGTAAAGCAGATACAGTTTGTCTTCGCTGCTGTGGGTAGCGCTGTTCAGCTGGCTGCTGTGCAGAGGGGAAATGAGGTTGAGATGAGCTTTGATCCTCTGAAATCTCCTTAGGTATCATCGGGGAGCAGTGCTCAGATTGGAAGCTGATGCCCTGGCTGACCAAAATTCCCCTTTGGGTGATCAATGTACATTGCAGGCAATTTGACAAACTTTGTTGTAAATTTCTACCGATTTCTGCTCTGAAGAAAAAAACTGTTTGTTGGGTTCTTTTAATGTGCAAAATGAATCTGAATAGGAGTGAGTTTTTCATTATTAATCAGCTGATGCACTTGCAGTATTCTAATGAAAAATGTTGCAGGGTCGGCATCCCTTTAGAAGTGATTAAACCTTTGAGAATGTCTCACCATAAATTCATTTTTTTTGTTGCAGAGGACGCCTAAAATCTGACTTGTATTTTAATGTGGAGTTCTCAGAAAAACAGTGATCCAATCACACAAGCAGGAAATGGCATATCTGGGGGCATTGCATCAATGGTTCACAGCACGCCTCCAGGTAGCCATACTGCATTGAATTTTACAGAAATGTACTGCACTGCAGACTGTAAAGGAAAGGTCATTTTTAATAACATTCAATTACAATATGTTACATAGTTACATAGTTACATAGTAGGTGAGGTTGAAAAAAGACACAAGTCCATCAAGTCCAAACTACGTGTGTGATTATATGTCAGTATTACATTGTATATCCCTGTATGTTGTGGTCATTCAGGTGCTTATCTAATAGTTTCTTGAAGCTATTGATGCTCCCCGCTGAGACCACAGCCTGTGGAAGGGAATTCCGCATCCTTGCCGCTCTTACATTAAAGAACGCTCTACGTAATTTAAGGCTAAACCTCTTTTCTTCTAATTGTAATGAGTGGCCACGAGTCTTATTAAACTCTCTTCTGCAAAAAAGTTTTATTCCTATTGTGGGGTCACCAGTATGGTATTTGTATATTGAAATCATACCCCCTCTCAAGCGTCTCTTCTCCAGAGAGAATACGTTCAGTGCCTGCAACCTTTCCTCATAACTAATATCCTCCAGACCCTTTATTAGCTTTGTTGCCCTTCTTTGTACTCGCTCCATTTCCAGTACATCCTTCCTGAGGACTGAAGCCCAGAACTGGACAGCATACTCTAGGTGTGGCCGGACCAGAGTCTTGTAGAGTGGGAGAATTATCGTTTTATTTCTGGAGTTGATCCCCTTTTTAATGCATGCCAATATTCTGTTAGCTTTGTTAGCAGCAGCTTGGCATTGCATGCCATTGCTGAGCCTATCATCTACTAGGACCCCCAGGTCCTTTTCCATCCTAGATTCCCCCAGAGGTTCTCCCCCCAGTGTATAAATTGCATTCATATTTTTTGCCACCCAAATGCATTATTTTACATTTTTCTACATTGAACATCATTTGCCATGTAGTTGCCCACCCCATTAATTTGTTCAGATCTTTTTTGCAAGGTTTCCACATCCTGCGGAGAAGTTATTGCCCTGCTTAGCTTAGTATCATCTGCAAATACAGAGATTGAACTGTTTACCCCATCCTCCAGGTCGTTTATGAGCAAATTAAACAGGATTGGTCCCAGCACAGAACCCTGGGGGACCCCACTACCCACCCCTGACCATTCTGTTTACTCCCCATTTATCACAACCCTCTGAACTCACCTTTGTAGCCAGTTTTCAATCCATGTACTCGCCCTATGGTCCATGCCAACTGACCTTATTTTGTACAGTAAACGTTTATGGGGAACTGTGTCAAATGCTTTTGCAAAATCCAGATACACCATGTCTACAGGCCTTCCATTATCTAGATGGCAACTCACCTCCTCATAGAAGGTTAGTAGATTGGTTTGGCAAGAACGATTCTTCATGAATCCATGCTGATTACTGCTAATGATAGCGTTCATATTACTAAAATCTTGTATATAGTCCATTATCATCCCCTCCAAGAGCTTGCATACTATTGATGTTAGGCTAACTGTTCTGTAATTCCCAGGGATGTATTTTGGGCCCTTCTTAAATATTGGTGCTACACTGGCTTTTCTCCAATCAGCTGGTACCATTCCAGTCAGTAGACTGTCTGTAAAAATTAGGAACAATGGTCTGACAATCACTTAACTGAGTTCCCTAAGTACCCTCGGGTGCAAGCCATCTGGTCCCGGTGATTTATTAATGTTAAGTTTCTCAAGTCTAATTTTAATTCTGTCCTCTGTGAACCATGGAGGTGCTTCCTGTGTTGTGTCATGAGGATAAACACTGCAGTTTTGGTTACTGAAGCCCCCCGATTACCTTGTGAAGACTGAGGAGAAGAAAAAATTCAATACCTTTACCATCTCCCCATCCTTTGTAACCAGATGTCCTTCCTCATTCTTTATGGAGCCAATATGGTCTGTCCTCCCTTTTTTACTGTTTACATACTTAATGAATTTTTTAGGATTTTTTTGCTCTCATCCGCTATGTGTCTTTCATGTTCTATCTTAGCTGTCCTTATTGCATTTCTTGTTGCATTCTTTATAAAGTCTGAATGCTGATGATGATCCCTAAACCCTGTATTTTTTGAAGGCCTTCTCCCTTGCTTTTATATGCATTTTTACATTGGAGCTAAGCCATCCAGGACTTTTGTTCGCTCTTTTAAATTTATTACCCAATGGGATGCATTGGCTAATGCCCTTATTTAATATCCTCTTAAACCAAACCCATCTCTCCTCCGTGTTCTTTGTTCCTAAGATTTTATCCCAATTCATACCTTCTAGCAAGGTTTGTAGTTTAGGGAATTAGGCCCTTTTGAAATTCAGTGTCTTTGTGTTCCCTTTATGTTTCCTATTTGTGTGATTTATAATGAAACTAATTGATCTTTGATCGCTGTTACCTAAATTGCCCCGTATTTCCACATCCTTGATCAGGTCTGTATTGTTGGTAATCAATAGATCCAGTAATGCTTTATTTCTAGTTGGTGCGTCTACCATCTGACCCATAAAATTGTCCTGTAAGACATTAAGGAACTGGCGAGCCTTAGATGAATGTGCGGTTCCCTCCGCCCAGTCTATGTCTGGATAATTAAAATCCCCCACTATGATAACACTTCCCATCCTTGCTGCTAATCCAAATTGTAATAGGAGACTTTCTCCCTCAGGTTAGGGGGCCTATAGCATACTATAGCATACTCTCAGTATTATTTTCCCCTTAGCTTCAGCCCTTTGGAGCTCTACCCATAGGGATTCCACCTCCTCCCTAGCTCCCTTAGTGATGTCATTTCTCACATTCACTTGTACATTATTCTTGATATATAGGTACACCCCTCCCCCTTTTTTACCCTCTCTATCCAATGCGATAAAGGGTATACCCTTGAATGTTTGCCAGCCAATCATGAGAGCTGTTGAACCAGGTCTGTGAAATTTCCACAAAATCCAAATCCTCCTCGTACAACAGTATCTCTAGTTCACCCATCTTGTCCGCCAGGCTCCTGGCATTGGTGAACATGCCACGTAGTTTAGACCGGTCGCATATTATCCTCGTATTGGGTGTTACGAGATTGCAACTAGGACTTGCTACTATACTTACCTTGGGTTTTTGTGCTTTGGTCAACCTACCACGAATGCCCCCAATACTACCCTTTGAAATATGTTCCGCGCTGACTAACTCTACCTCTGGACCCTCCCCCCCATCACCTAGTTTAAAAACCCCTCTAACTTTTTGGCCATCTTCATTCCCAGCTGATCTGCACCCTCCTCATTTAGGTGCAGTCCGTCCCTTCTATAGTAAAAGTTATCGACTGAGAAGTCGGCCCAGTCTTCCAGGAACCCAAACCCCTCCTTACTACACCAGCTCTTCAGCCACTTGTTTACTTCCCTAATCTCCCGCTGCCTTTCTGGTGTGGCTCGATGTACCAGTAGTATTCCTAAGAATACTACCTTGGAGGTCCTTTTTCTCAATTTAGCTCCTAAGTCCCTAAAATTGTTCTTTAGGACACTCCATCTGCCTCTGACTTTGTCACTGATGCCAACGTGCACCATGACAGCTGGGTCTTCCCCAGCCCCTCCCAGTAATCTGTCCACCTGATCCATGATGTGCCGAACCCGATCGCCCGGTAGACAACATACTGTTCGGCGCTTCAGGTTTTTGTTACAGATTGCCCTCTCTGTCCTTCTAAGAATTGAGTCCCCTACCACCAGAATCTGTCTTTCCTTAACCTTTGCTTCCCCCCCCACTCTCACTGGAGGAGTTCTTCCTCTGGCAGCTAGGTTCCTCAGCTCCAGCAGTGCTGGTCCCTGACTGGTTTCACCAATGCCACTCAATGGAGCGTACTTATTGGGATGCTCCAGCCCTGGATCGGCCTCCCTTGCACTTCCCCCTCTACCCTTCCTGACTGTCACCCATCTACTCTTTACTAGTGCCTGCACCTCTTTGTCTCCACCTGCCTCTGTGCTGGCCCTTGCCAGCACCTGCCCTGTATGTATCCTGGCTCTCCTTTAGTATGGAGGGACTTCTCAGTGCTGACAGTTGCTTCCCCAGATTCAGAACCTGGGCTTCCAGGGAAACAATGTGCTTACATTTTGCACAGCAGTATTCGTCCTCGGTCGAATGATCAAGGAATGCATACATGCCGCAAGATGTACAAAGAGTCGCCTCTCCACACCCACCGGGCATTGTACCTATTAAATTTAATGAGGATTGGGGATTATACCCTGTCCAAATTACCTAACAACTAGCTTCCTGACACTAATACTCAAGACAATACACAGGTACAAAAGACAATACACAGGTACACAACAAGACAATACACAGGTACTCACAGACCTACGTGCACTCGCAATACACAATACACAAATACTAACGATCCACACACACTACTCAGACAACACTCAGGTACTCACACTACACAGGTACTATGACCCCTGTTATATACTCTGGTTTTAACTCATCACTTAGACCAGTTCCACTTGGACAGAGTTCCAGCAGACTCACAAATGAGCAGCCTCAATATGAGTTCTACACAAGGTTATATAGGCCTCAAGCACCTGTGAGCAATTAACCACTCCCCTTAATTAGTAGGCTGAAGGAAGCAAAGAGAAAAAAAAAAAACTAGCTGTTTAAAGAGTGTCAGAAAAGGGTGTTAAAAAGCGTCAGAAAAAGGTGTTAAAAAGCTACAAGGAAAAGCTCCAAAAAGAACCTAAAAATGCTACCCAGCAATCAAAAAGCAAGACTTGTTTTCACTCTCCACTCAAGGTCCCCACTCTGGTTTTAAATCATATGGCTTGTGTTGTAATTATATATACTATATATATATACATACATATATATATATATATATATATATATATATATATATATATATATATATCATTTTTATTTATTTTTATTTTCTATTTCTTCCCCCCACGAGAGTGGAGTTACCTTTTAAACTAAGGCGGCTTTCACACTGAGGCGCTTTACAGGCGCTGTAGCGCTAAAAATGACGCCTGCATAGCGCCTGTAAAGAGCCTCTCCTCTCACTTCAGTGTGAAAGCCCTGAGGGCTTTCACACAGGAGCGGTGCTCTGGCAGGACACCAAAAAAAGTCCTGCAACCTGCAGATTTGCAGCGCTGTAGGAGCGGTGTATACACCGCTCCTAAAGCATCCCTGCCCATTGGAATCAATGGCCAGCGCAGCCGAACCGCCGGCATAGTGCCGCTGCAAAGGCGCTTTTAACCCTTTTTTGTTCGCTAACAGGGGTTAAAATCGCCCCGCTAGCGCCCGAAAACCTCCACAAAAACAAAGGTAGAAGTCAATGGAATCGAAGATAATTCGTTCCGCATTGACTTCTATTACATGCAATACTGCATGTGGCCAGAGGTGGGGGGCACTGGAAATACTCAGGGACAGCTCGGCTAAACTCGGAAAGCCTCGTAAAGGCTTGGGAACAGAGTATTTCTGAGTTTTTCCAAGTATTTCAAAGTGATTCCAAGTATTTCCGAACGGCTCCAAACCGTTCCGAGTGTCCCCTCTGGCCACCTCTGGCCAAATGCGGTACTGCACACCCCACTAGCTTGAATTCTGCTCATTTTGCTATACAACACTCGCAAACTGAGTCAGAATTTAAAAAAAAAAGTCTTTCAAAACGCTTGTTAACCGCGTTACTCGTAAACCAAGGTTCCACCGTATTGAAAACGTCACCATTTTTCCAGATAAATATATTTCTAAAGGTTATTGACATAAATTTTTTACCACATGGATGTCGGTAACAATCCATCCATACATACAAAGAAACCATAAAAAATACGTTCAGAAATGAAGATGTGTAATAAAATAAAATGACACAGGGAAAAAGTCTGGAACACATGAAGAAAGGGAGGTGCTAAAAGGCCCTTCAGGTCTGGTATGGAAATTAAGGGGAACCCTGCGCCAAATTAAAAAAAATTGGCGTAGTGGTCCCCCCCAAAATCCATACCAAACCCTTCAGGTCTGGTATAGATTTTAAGGGAAACCCTGGCCCAAAATTTTAAAAAATGGCATTGGGGTCCCCCCAAAATCCATACCAGACCCTTATCCAAGCACGCTACCTGGCAGGCCACAGGAAACCGTAAAATTGCCACATGCCCTCAACATGGGGAGGGTGCTTTGGAGTAGCCCCCCCAAAGCACCTTGTCCCCATGTTGATGGGGACAAGGGCCTCATCCCCACAACCCTTGCCCGAGGGGGGCTTATCAGAATCTGGAAGCTCCCTTTAACAAGAGGACCCCCAGATCCCAGCCTCCCCCATATGTGAATTGGTAAGGGGTATATTGTACCCCTACCATTTCACAAAAAACAGTGCCAAAAATAGTAAAAAAGACAGGAGACACTTTGGGACAAGTCCTTTATTAAAAAATACTAAAATAAAAATGTCCCGCGATGTAAATCCATCTCATGAGCCGAAAAAAGAAAAAAAAAAGCAGACACTGCACCATGACAGCTGTTATATAGCTGAGGGAGGGGCCACTCAGTGATGTCAGAGGAAGGCGGGGTTGCCGATTTACATCACCGAGTGGCCCCCGCCCTCAGCTATATAACAGCTGTCACCAAGAAGCGTCACTCAGCGGGAGGGCCTGGTATGGATTTTGGGGGGATCCCCATGAAATTTTTTTTTTTTTTGGTTTGGGGTTCCCCTTAATATTCATACCAGACCCAAAGGGCCTGGTAATGGACTGGGGGGGGGACCCATGCCGTTTTTTTCAATGAGTTTTATCTATATTGCCGGTACCCGACAATTCATTACAGCCACGAACAGTTTTGAATGACTTTTTTCGTTTAGAAATGTCATTTTGCTGTGGTATTGTTCTAAATACAGGAAAACTGCGCCACTTTACAGGCATACTATAGACACCCCCAGGCACGATATTTAAAGGAATATTTCATTTTTATTGTTTCACTTTAAGCATTATTAAAAACACTGCTCCCGAAAAAATTGTCATTTTTAAAACTTTTTTTTGCATTGATGCATGTCCCCTGGGGCAGGACCCGGGCCCCCAAACACTTTTTATGACAATAACTTGCATATAAGCCTTTAAAATTAGCACTTTTGATTTTTCATGTTTGTGTCCCATAGACTTTAATGGTGTTCGTCTGAATTTTTTGCCTGTTCGCATGTTCTGATGCAAACCGAAACTGGGGGGTGTTCGGCTCATCCTTAGTCCTAACTACCAATGATTTTATCAGTTGATATGGGGGATGTCAGTCACCTGCATTGTATCCTTGTTTGACCCTCTCCTAACCCCTCTCTATCTGCATTGGGATCACATTAGTTGAGTGATGGAGATAAACTGAGGGAGAAGAGAAACATTGGAATACTATTCAGTACTAGTTTGCAAAAGTGTATTTACCTCTAATGTTGGGTGTCCTACGTGTGTGGATGTTGCTGCGTTATGCAAAACTATTAGAATTGTTTATTTCCATTTTTAGAATGGGGCGCCTCGAGACTGTCCATCATTTTTAAAGGGTGCCTTGACTAAAAAAAAGGTTGAGAAACACTGATCTAGAAGATATATAAAAAGTTTAATGTAGCGTAACACTTTTGGTAGTAGAACATCTCTGTTTTGTATACAGAAGTACATATCAGACCAAAAACAGGGACAAATGAGGCTGTATGAGGGACAGAGGGATTTGGTCTCCAAAGAAGAACAGTTGCTCCAAATGAGGGACAGTTAGGAGCTATGGATTCCCAATTTTTAAAATATATACAGTGGGGACGGAAAGTATTCAGACCCCCTTAAATTTTTCACTCTTTGTTATATTGCAGCCATTTGCTAAAATCATTAAAGTTCATTTTTTTTCCTCATTAATGTACACACAGCACCCCATATTGACAGAAAAACACAGAGATGTTGACATTTTTGATTTATTAAAAAAGAAAAACTGAAATATCACATGGTCCTAAGTATTCAGACCCTTTACTGTGACACTCACTCAGGTGCTGTCCATTTCTTCTGATCATCCTTGATATGGTTCTACACCTTCATTTGAGTCCAGCTGTGTTTGATTATACTCACCTGTCTATATAAGACCTTACAGCTCACAGTGCATGTCAGAGCAAATGAGAATCATGAGGTCAAAAGAACTGCCTGATGAGCTCAGAGACAGAATTGTGGCAAGGCACAGATCAGGCCAAGGTTACAAAAAAATTTCTGCTGCACCTAAGGTTGAAGAGGTTTGGGATGACCAGAACCCTTCCTAGAGCTGGCCGCCCAGCCAAACTGAGCTATTGGGGGAGAAGAGCCTTGGTGAGAGAGGTAAAGAAGAACCCAAAGATCACTGTGGCTGAGCTCCAGAGATGCAGTCGGGAGAAGGGAGAAAGTTATAGAAAGTCAACCATCACTGCAGCCCTCCACCAGTCGGGGCTTTATGGCAGAGTGGCCCGACAGAAGCCTCTCCTCAGTGCAAGACACATGAAAGCCTGCATGGAGTTTGCTAAAAAAAACACCTGAAGGACTCTTAGATGATGAGAAATAAGATTCTCTGGTCTGATGAGACCAAGATAGAACTTTTTGGCCTTAATTCTAAGCGGTATGTGTGGAGAAAACCAGGCACTGCTCATCACCTGTCCAGTACAGTCCCAACAGTGAAGCATGGTGGTGGCAGCATCATGCTGTGGGGGTGTTTTTCAGCTGCAGGGACAGGACGACTGGTTGCAATCGAGGGAAAGATGAATGCGGCCAAGTACAGGGATATCCTGGACGAAAACCTTCTCCAGAGTGCTCAGGACCTCAGACTGGGCCGAAGGTTTACCTTCCAACAAGACAATGTCCCTAAGCACACAGCTAAAATAACGAAGGAGTGGCTTCACAACAACTCCGTGACTGTTGTTGAATGGCCCAGCCAGAGCCCTGACTTAAACCCAATTGAGCATCTCTGGAGAGACCTAAAAATGGCCGTCCACCAACGTTTACCATCCAACCTGACAGAACTGGAGAGGATCTGCAAGGAGGAATGGCAGAGGATCCCCAAATCCAGGTGTGAAAAACTTGTTGCATCTTTCCCAAAAAAACTCATGGTTGTATTAGATCAAAAGGGTGCTTCTACTAAATACTGAACAAAGGGTCTGAATACTTAGGACCATGTGATATTTCAGTTTTTCTTTTTTAATAAATCTGCAAAAGTGTCAACAATTCTGTGTTTTTCTGTCAATATGGGGTGCTGTGTGTACATTAATGAGGAAACAACATGAACTTAAATGAATTTAGCAAATGGCTGCAATATAACAACGAGTGAAAAATTCAAGGGGGTCTGAATACTTTCCTTCCCCACTGTATATGTATAGCAGTCACAGATCACAAGACTGATACCAAAATGTTGCAGAACATGAAAATCATTTTGCAGCTTCTCTCTAAGGGGCAAATATGTCATAAAAAAACTATGGCCATATGTGGACCCTTCAACCAAGGTTCAACTGGTAGCAATTATACATTATTCCTGAGGGCCAAAATATGTTTTAGTTAATGACGGAATTAGAATTTATGACTTTTCAATGAATGGAGGGCAAATTCTTCAATCAAAGAAAATGAACATCAGGGGTTGGGAAGGAAATTCCAGGCTGCTTGTTTAAGAGGACTCTCTGTTGTTTAGTGTAATATTAAAAAAAAATATCAGATACTTGAAATTTACATTCATAGACAGCAACCCATGAGTCCTAGCATCAAATCACAACGTGAGAAGGGATCCTATTGTATGGCAAGAACAAGGTTTGGGGCACACTTTCACATTAGAGAGTTTAGCAGTGTTTTTCACAATATTGATTCCACAAAAAAATTACAGATTCACGGTTTGCAAAATGTTGAGGAAGTGGAAACTTCCAGTTTCGTTTGTGGAGTTGCCTAGGCTAAATTTGCTTAAAGAAAAGATACTCTGGGGAATTCATGAAAGATAGGTTCACACTAGCCCGTGTGCGGAAAAGCAATCCAGATCCTGTCAGGTTTTCATTGCTATCTGTTCCCCCTTTAGGGAGATTCAACTCCATCCAATTGATAAGATGTGAACTCATTTTCTAAAATACAGCAATGAGAAAATATATTAAATTTTGTCCTCAAGATGGAGCTGATGATCATAGGAATTCATTTATTACAGAAAATACGGGGGGAAATTCATCCAGCCTGCACAGATGTGTGTGGCATTCATCCAATGAAAGTTTTATAAATAGACCCCTTTAGTCTCACTCACCGAGCTGATTAGGCAAAATTTGCTTTTTTTTTTTATTTAGAGGGTGTGTATTTTGGGGGAGGAGTTATCACTTTTGTGTAGCTTATATTATTAAAGTTTAGGGCAAAGTCGCAATGACAAGTCGTACCTCATGATTTCCAATGAGTACCATTCATATCTGTGCGACTTCAAAGTAGTCCCTGCACTACTGTGGTCTTTCTTTGATGCAACTTGAGGTCCATAGACCTCCAGATTACACAGGCATTGCTTCAAGTCGCGTCAAAATCGTGTCAAAGTCGCAGCAAAATCACGCAACTTTCAGGTCCCACAAGTGTGAAAGGGGCCTCAGGGAGTTTGACCCTCTCTATTGGAAAAGTGAAAGTAAAAGGAAATCCCAAAGTTTGGGTTGACAACCCAACAGTAATAGATGGGAAATCTTCCAATGGGGGTTCTGGTGACCCTGGTGGCATCTCGGGATTCCAGGATTTCCTCTCACTTCCTGTTTTGGCTATGGGACAGGAAGTGAAGGGAAATCTCTCCAGTGAGAGATGGCAAAAAAAACCTGAAAGGGGTTATATGCTATATACAGTATAACCCTCCTTTACTCTATACAAAATAAAAAAATATATAAAAACTTTGTCCTTCAGTTCACTGTGTTTTGGGTTGTTTATTTAGTGTGTGTGTATATTTGATCAATATTTGTGTATTATCTCTATAGATGTCTTCCCTTTTTTTTTGTAGGGTATTCTTTTTGTGAAAATACACAGAAAACAGGTCCAGGATAGTTTTAAAAAGATGACTCTCAGAAGCCACATAAAATCCAATTGCACATTAAATAACCACCAAAAAACACCTTGCCATCTCCTTTGACTCCAATGCATTTCACCAAAATAGTGAAGTGTTGCCAAAATCTCCTGATGTTTGCTGAAAACTTTTAATTTTGCTTGTGAATGCTAATATGAAGTATATGAAGAGTTGCGGCTCGTGGAATAAATCAAACTTCATGAAGCACCATAACTGACCTGAGGGTCTTCCCATAACGCTTTGTAATAAAACTCAGATGCACAGATTCCATAGGATCCATACCTCAAACTGAGTGATGTTCCACCCTGCCAATGATCTCTGTAAATCCAGCAAAAGTTCACGTATGGTGACATTTATGGTTCATGTTTTAGAAGCAGGGGGTCCCCCTATGTCCAGCACCACTTTCTGGAAGAAAAAGAAAAAAAAAAAACATAAGTCAAACTTATGAGAGTTATACAGATGAAAAGGATGTACAAGTTAATATATCAGTAATGAAAATGATTACTTCAACTTTTAAAGTAAGTTAAAGTAACTTATAGTCCATAAACGCTTCCTGCTGTCACTGACCTCCCTATGTACTTCGCTATGTGAATATTATATTGCCCACTAGTAAATATAAAGAAAATTTAAACAAAAGGAACCTCAAAACCAAAACCGTATTAGAGCCAGGAAAATAAGAAATGAAATACTAAAAAGAAATACAAATAGAGGATATGCGTTGATGTTTTTCAGATCATAAAAATGGAAGGTTTAAAGTATATCTAATACTAAAAGCAAAAATGTGGGCAATACTCCTGCCATATATAGTATATAAATGACGCCTTGTGTGTTCTAAAAGACGCAATATACAATGGGGAAAATAATTATTTGATCCCCTGCAGATTTTGTAAGTTTGCCCACTTACAAAGAAATGAAGGGTCTATAATTGTTATCATAGGTGTAATAAAACGATAGAGAGAGAATGTTAACCAAAAATCCAGAAAAAACATATGATACGAATGTTATAAATTGAGTTGAAGTTCGATGAGTAAAATAAGTATTTGGTCCCCTACCAACCAACAATAATTCTGGCTTCCAAAGACTGGCTACAGTATGTGCTCATGTGGTATACAGATTAGTCCTGTCAATTTACGAAGGTGCCCCCAACTACTAGTTATGTGTATAAAAGACACCTGTCCACAGAATCTCTTTCTTCCATTCAAACCTCACCATCATGGGCAAGACCAAAGAGCTGTCAAAGGACGTCAGGGCCAAGACTGTAGGCCTCCACAAGGCTGGAATGGGCTACAGGATCATCGAGCTTGGTGAGAAGGAGACAACTGCTGGAGCGATTAGTCTGGAGCTCCATGCAAAATTTTGCCTCATGGTGTAAGGATGATCATAAGAAAAGTGAGGGATCCGCCCACAGCTACACGGGAGGAGCTTGTGAATGATCTCAAGTCAGTTGATTGAAATCCTGCAGCACCCGCAAGGTCCCTCTCCTCAAGAAGGCACATGTACAGGCCCGTCTGAAGTTTGCCAATGAACATCTAAATGATTTAGAGAAGGATTGGGAGAAAAGTGCTGTGGTGAGATGAGACTAAAATTGAGCTCTTTGGCATAAACCAGACTTGCCGTGTTTGGAGGAAGAAAAATGCTGACTATGACCCTAAGAACACCATCTCTACAGTCAAGCACGAAGTTGGAAACATTATGCTTTGGGGCTGCTTCCTTGCTAAAGGTACAGGCCAACTTTGCTGCAGTGAGGGGCCAATGGACGGGGCCATGTGTTGTAAAATCTTGGCTTGAGAACCTTCTTCCCTCAGCCAGAACACTGAAGATGGGTCATGGATGGGTCTTCCAGCATGACAATGACCAAATACATACTGCCAAGGAAACAAAGGAGTGGCTCAAGATGAATCACATTAAGGTCATGAAGTGACCTAGCCAGTCTCCAGACCTTAATCCTATAGAAAATGTATGGAGGAAGTTGAAATTTCGAGCGGCCAAGCGACAGGCAAGAAACCTTAAAGATTTAGAGAAGATCTGGAAAGAAGAGTGCACCAAAATCCTTCCTGAACTGTGTGCAAACCTGGTAACCAACTACAAGAAATGTCTGACCTCTGTGCTTGCCAACAAGGGTTTCTCCACCAAGTACTAAGTCATGTTTGCTTGGGGATCAAATACTTATTTTACTCACTGAACTGCAACTCAGTTTATAGCATTTGTATCATGTGGTTTTTTTTGGATTTTTGGTTGATATTCTGTCTCTATCATTTAAAATACACCTATGAAAAAAATTTAGACCCTTCATTTCTTTGTAAGGCCTAATGTACACGGGACGCTCAGGCAACCTCTTCTAAACGTTTTTCTTGACAGCTTGAAACCGGCACTTAAAAACGTCCAATAAGGCCTTATGTACACAGCTGCTGCTAAACGGAGGTTTAGGAGCAGTTGGGCATTTTTTTCAACTGCTCCTGAACTTTCCTCTATGTTATCAGTACACAGGGTTGTACACAGGGTTGTTTACAGACGTTTCTAGGCAGTTGAGTTTAGAGGCTTTTTTTGGAACGCAAAAAAATGGCTTCAGAAGCTAAATTTAGAGGCATTTCAAGCGCCAAACGCTTCTAAACGTTTCGTTTACAGGCGTTTTTCTTTTTCTTTTTTTTTTAAACGCTTCTAAACTCAAACGCAAAAAGCCACTAAATGCGGCATGTAAACGCGGCAAAACTGATGTTTTAAACGTGGGTTACTATCTGCCAAGTTAAATCGTTCAGGAGAGGTTGTAAAAACGTCCTGTGTACATTAAGCCTTGGCCACGTTTACATGCGGCATCTGAACCCATTTTTTTGCCTTCAAAGAAAAGCCTCTAAACGCAACTGCCTAAAAACGACATTAAACGACCCTGTGTACATGTACACATAAGCTAACATTGGATGAGTTCAGGGGCAGCTGAAAAAACTGCCTCTGAACGTCTGTTTACCAGCAGCAGTGTACATGAGGCCTAAGTGGGCAAACTTAAAAAATCTCCAGGGAATCAAATAATTGTATGTACAGTATCTTACAAAAGTGAGTACACCTCTCACATTTTTGTAAATATTTTATTATATATTTTTATGTGACAACACTGAAGAAATGACACTTTGCTACAATGTAAAGTAGTGAGTGTACAGCTTGTATAACAGTGTAAATCTGCTGTCCCCTCAAAATAACTCAACACACAGCCAGTAATGTGTAAACTGCTGGCAACAAAAGTACACCCCTAATTGAAAATGTCCAAATTGAGCCCAACTAGCCATTTTCCCTCCCCTCATCATGTGACTCGGTGTTACAGGGTCTCAGGTGTGAATGGGGAGCAGGTGTGTTAAATATGGTGTTATCACTCTCACGCTCTCATACTGGTCCCTGAAAGTTCAACATGGCACCTCATGCAAAAGAACTCTCTGAGGATCTGAAAAAAGAATTGTCGCTCTACATAAAGTTGGCCTAGGCTATAAGAAGATTGCCAAGACCCTGAAACTGAGCTGCAGCATGGTGGCCAAGACCATACAGCAGTTTACCAGGACAGGTTCCACTCAGAACAGGCCTTGCCATGGTCAACCCAAGAAGTTGAGTGCACATGCTTAGCATCATATCCAGAGGTTGTCTTTGGGAAATAGACGTATGAGTGCTGCCAGGATTGCTGCAGAGGTTGAAGGGGTGGGGGGTCAGCCTGTCAGCCAGCCTGTGCTCAGACCATACGCCGCACACTGCATGAAATTGGTCTGCATGGCTGTTGTCCCAGAAGGAAGCCTCTTCTAAAGATGATGCACAAGAAAGCCCGCAAACAGTTTGTTGAAGACAAACAGACTAAGGACTTGGATTACTGGAACTATGTATTGTGGTCTGATGAGTCCAAAATAAACTTGTTTGGCTTAGATGGTGTCAAGCGTGTGTGGCGGCAACCAGGTGAGGAGTACAAAGACAAGTGTGTCTTGCCTACAGTCAAGCATGGTGGTGGGAGTGTCATGGTCTGGGGCTGCATAAGTGTTGCCGGCACTGGGGAGCTACAGTTCATTGAGGGAACCATGAATGCCAACATGTACTGTGACATTGACATACTGAAGCAGAGCATGATCCCCCTCCCTTCGAAGACTGGACCGCAGGCCAGTATTCCAACATGATAATGACCCCAAACACGCCTCCAAGAAGACCACTGCCTTGCTAAAGAAGCTGAGGGTAAAGGTGATGGACTCAAACAGAAGGTGGAGGAGCGCAAGGTCTCTAACATCCACCAGCTCCGTGATGTCATCATGGAGGAGTGGAAGAGGACTCCAATGGCAACCTGTAAAGCTCTGGTGAACTCCATACCCAAGAGGGTTAAGGCAGTGCTGGGAAAATAATGGTGGCCACACAAAATATTGACACTTTGGGCCCAATTTGGACATTTTCACTTAGGGGTGTACTCACTTTTGTTGCCAATGGTTTAGACATTAAAGAGGAGTTCCACCCAGGGGGTCCAATAAAAAAAATAAATAAATAAAAGTCAGCAGCTACAAATACTGTAGCTGCTGACTTTTAATTGGACACTTACCTGCCCCTGGGTCCAGCGATGCGGGGGATTCGAAGCCCTGCTCGTCTCCCCCTCCGTTCAGCGGCGCCGGCGTTGCAACTGTGGGCGCCGGGCTGTGGCTCCACTGCGCATGCGCGAGCGGCGCCGCGCGCCGTGATTGGCTGCTCAGTCACCTGGGACCTGTAATGGGTCCCAGATGATTGACAGGAGGGAGGGAGCAGAGCGGAGCCCTTCCTGTGCCGAGGGGGAAGTGATGTCACCAGCCCAGGCAAAGGAAGGGGCAGACTACAAGGGACCCCCTAGCAACAGGCATTTAGAGGTAAGTTAAAAAATATATATATATCCAAATGTTTTTTTGGGGTTTTTTTTAGGATTTTTCATGTATTTTTGTTTTTTTGGGTGGAACCCCACTTTAATTGCTGTGTGTTGAGTTATTTTGAGGGGACAGCAAATTTACACTGTTATACAAGCTGTACACTCACTACTTTACATTGTAGCAAAGTGTCATTTCTTCAGTGTTGTCACATGAAAAGATATAATAAAAAATTTACAAAAATGTGAGGGGTGTACTCACTTTTGTTAGATACTGTATTACTTTGTTATTTAAAGTAACGACAAAGTTATTGCCAAATAAACAGACTTATAGCAGAAATGTAAGAATTGCTGTGGTCCATAAAGGGTGTACAGGTGTGAGAGCTGAGGCGGTGAGCTGAAGTGGTTAAAATATTTAATAAAATTTTAATACATCAATAAATTCAGGTATGTGTTTAAAATATGAATATTTGAAAGAAAACATTATAGTACTGCAGGGCTATAAGTTTGTATATCTGTTTTTTATTTAGGAGATTGTATTCTTTTCATCCATCCGGCAGAGAGATTTAGTTCAGGGTTCAGGATGAAGGCATGTTGAAATTACTTCAATGAATGATCAGGATTACAAATCTTTTAATGGCAGATAATGGTGAAATGATACAGGCACACAAAGAAACAAAAGACCAATATGTTCTGTGGTTCTTAGCTAGACACTAATACTCCTATATTAATGGAATAATGTTGTTGTGTTTGTTTAGAAGTAATTATTTTGGCCCCGGAGACACGGGCTGAAAGAGGGAAGATGCTTTTAACTAATCTGTGTTGGAAAGGGAATTAATCCGCAACTAAAAAAAAAGAACCGTTTAACTCGAAAACCAACTAATCTCTCAGATATGTTACCAACTCTGGAGGTCCTGCCGGCTACGCCAATTATGTCTGATGGAAAGTTGGATGGAGTTATGAGAGATCATGGCGAGACAGGTTCAAATGAGCCATAGGTGATGAGTTGGAGAATTAGGAAGATTTTTTGCCGAAGCTCTCAAAGTACTTTAAAGAACAAACGCAGAAAAGAAAACTTTGAGTAGCATTTGAAACTCCATGGGTAAGCCTATTCATTCCTTTTGGTTTTCATCATACTTTTCCAGTTCAAATTCTGGATTTGCCTATAAAAGATATAAGCTAAAATAATTGAATGCAGCAATATGATTTCAGAATTTTTTTTGCTTTGACAATATATATATAAAAAAAATAATAATAATGGGGTTTATTTGCTAAAGGAGTACTTTTTCACATGGCCCAATAAAACTCTATTTGCTTTTAAGGGCCCCTTTACACCAGTAGGCTTGTCTCATGGTGCATAGCCTGTGCACGCGCTGGTGTGTGCACGCACACAGAGATGAGTTGTTATACTGCATCACAATATTTGCTTTTTTTTTTAACTTTATTTAAATTACACTTCATTGAACTCTATGCATGACATTGTGTTGAAACACATTGTTATAACTTTATTATATAATACAAGATTTACATAGCACCAACATTTTGCACAGCACTGTACAAAATGTTAGAAATCTGCAGGCATACAGTGCATCCAGAAAGTATTCAGCCTGGGTTCACACTGTAGCGAACACAGACATCACATGTGATTTGCACCCACACTACAGTGCCGATCACCAGTGGCGGAATTACCAGGGTCACAACAGTGGCAGTTGTGACGGGGCCCGGCATTCCGCCACTGTGGGGGGGGGCCCTTCACACACGGCTCTGAGCGGAGATCGTGTGTCATAGAACAATAGCACAGAGACACCGGCGGCATTAATGTTCTACTTGCCCGTCCGTCCTCTCTGGCAGGGGATGAGAGAGGACACACAGCTGATCTCACTGCTACCCCTTCTCCCCCCTCCCCTCTCCTGTGTGCTCCGCGGGAAATGTGAGCTCTTTAGCTTCACACTTTACTGCCCGCGGAGCACACAGGAGAGGGGAGGGGGGAAAAGGGGGAGCCGTGAGATCAGCTGTGTGTCCTCTCTCATCCCCTGCCAGAGAGGACGGATGGGCAAGTAGAACATTAATGCCGCCGGTGTCTCTGTGCTATTGTTCTATGACACACGATCTCCGCTCTGAGCTGTGCTGTCCTGAGAAGGCAGACCGCACTGATGGAAATAAATAGCAGGCACTGATGAGCACTAATAGAAGGCACTGATGAGCACTAATAGAAGGCACTGATGAGCACTGATGAGCACTGATAGACGGCACTGATGAGCACTGATAGAAGGCACTGATGGGCACTGATAGGAGGCACTGATGAGCACTGATAGGAGGCACTGATAGGCCGCATTGATGAGCACTGATAGGCAGCACTGATAGGAGGCACTAATGTGCACTGATAGGCTGCACTGATAGGTGGCATTGATGGGCACTGATAGGTGGTACTGATGGGCACTGAGGAACACTGATAGACAGAACTCAGGCACTATTGATGGGCTTTGATGGGCAGAATTGAAGAGTACTGATATGTGGCACTGATGGATGCTGTTAGGTGGCATTAATGAGCACTGATAGGTAACACTTGTAGGTGGAAGTGATGGACACTGATATACGGCATTGATGAGCACTGATAGGCAGCACTGATGAGCACTGGTAGATGGCACTGATGATTGGGGCACTGATTATCAGTGTAAACAATTTACTGACATGCTTGACAGTTAACGGCAGTCCTTTCCTAACACAGACACAGCGTGTGAGGAAAGGGCTGTGGATAACCGGCAAGTCTGTTTACATGTGATCAGCTGATCACATGGTAAAGGGCCGATGTGATTGCGCTGGATGCATGTCCCAGGGGTCATGCAGGAAGCACGGTTTTGGGAGAATGTCCATGGACCCTCCCAAAATTGGAAGCCCGGGGCTCGGATGGAAGGGGGGCCCATCATGGTTTCTTGCACCGGGGCCCTGAAGGTTCTAGTTACGCCTCTGCCGATCACATGTGATGTCTGTGCAATGCCAGTTCAGCCATACAGTTTGTATGGCTGAACATGCATTGGATTTGCACAAAAAAGGTGCAGGGACTTTTTTTCCCTGCACGGGAGTTGGATCACATGGGCGTTCTCAACCATGTGTAGCAAGGTCCCGGCCTTCTTTAGGCCTAATGGTGACCTCCAGAGTTAGGGACAGCTGACATCCTTCTTTGTAGAGTGGGTTACAAGGCATGGTGGGTGTAATGCAAGGTGGGTTGATGGGCGCCAGACACTTCTTGAATGCAAAGAGATTTTTTGTCTCTTGAACAGAACTGTAGTAGAGAGGGTTGGGGCCAGGACACCCTTAAGTAGATGCAATGTTAATTGGCAGACTCCGAGACTTCCATAGACAGACAGCCATGCAGGGAAAGGTATCCAGCTAGACATCATGTCTGCAAGAGTAGAAATGCTGTCTCCTATGGCAACAATCTTGTAACGGTTTCTAACA
The DNA here is from genome assembly GCA_037952925.1 of Lithobates clamitans. Taxonomy (NCBI): domain Eukaryota; kingdom Metazoa; phylum Chordata; class Amphibia; order Anura; family Ranidae; genus Lithobates; species Lithobates clamitans. Next base: position 2,480,983 of record JBBGZY010001542.1, read on the forward strand.
AAGGTTGCAATGAACTCTTTCACTTCTTCGACAATCTCCTATTTTGGAACTTCACTCCACTGAGCTCCCAGTCTTTCACTAAACTTCCTGATCCATTGCCACTGGATCTCCTGAGCTCTTCCAACCTTTTTACTCAGTATCTTCCTCAAGCGTCACCCCCACATCCCTGCTGGGTCCCTAGCTTGGCACTCACAGATACTCCTCAAGCGTCACCCCACTGGCCTGCTTGGTCCCTGGCTTAGCACAAAATAATGCTCTGCAAGCGTCACCTCCACTGGCTGGGTCCCTGGCTTGGCACTTGCTGAAGTTTTCCTACTTTTTCACCGTCCCTGGCTTGTGAGAATACTGCTCTGGTACTTGCTTCAGCTACACAAAGTGGTCCCCAGTAACAAGGTGGATGGTCCCTTAGTGGTGACAGCTTCCCCTCTACCTCCAACCACGACAGGTTCTCCAGCCTGCAGAACCGTTACTTCTGGTTGGACTATGAGACCGCAGTCCCAACCCTACGCTGCTTCTTGCTTCTGGATAGGACCTCAGACAGCCTAGCAGCCAGATGTCCCCGGGATATGCCTTAAGTTTCTGGCCTAGCAGCCCGGGGCATTACAGCACACCTCCACCCAGACAGCTGTCCAGGTCGCATGGAACAGACCCCGATCACCTGACTCCACCCAAATAAATAGGCTCTCCCAGCAGGCCAAGGGAACCAAGAAAATCCCTGCCCATTGGCTGAGATACCCCATTCATTCCTAATCTGTCCTTGCAATGCCCTTGTCTTATCTAATGTCACCAGATACCCGGCATCTAGTGACAGAAGAGAGAAGTACAGCAATTCCAGAATTAGGGCGAAATCAATTGACCTCCTGACAATTAGCCAAGGCCACTATCACGTGGCAAATAAATTTAAGAGCAACCCTGCCTAAACATCAGGGTGCTACACATGCAATTTGATTCCGAATCCACAGTTCGCACTGCGATCTGTAAACCGATCTGGGGGTGTCATTGACATTGTATTGACACCCGCAGCGGTTCACAGAAGGCAGTGTGAACTGCCTGTGGGAGAGATGCAATGCGGGAACCGGAGCTGGAATCGCTCTGGTTCCTGCATCGCTACAGTTTGAACCCAGGCTCTCAGTGCTTCACCTTTTCCACATTTTGTTATGTTACAGCCTTTTATCCAAAATGGATTCAATCCATTATTTTCCTCAAAATTCTACAAACAATACCCCATAATGACAACATGAAAGAAGTTTGTTTGAAATCTTTGCAAATTTATTAAAAATAAAAAAATAAAAAATCACATGTACATAAGTATTCACAGCTTTTGCCATGACACTCAAAATTGAGCTCAGGTGCATCCTGCTTCCACTGATCATCCTTGAGATGTTTCTACAACTTGATTAGAGTCCACCTATGGTAAATTCAGCTGATTGGACATGATTTGGAAAGGCACACACCTGTCTATAAAAGGTCCCACAGTTAACAATGCATGTCAGAGCACAAACCAAGGCATGAAGTCCAAGGAATTGTCTGTAGACCTCCCAGACAGGATAATATCGAGGCCCAGATTCGGGGAAGGATACAGAAAAATTTCCGCAGCATTGAAGGTCCCAAAGAGCACAGTGGCCTCCATCATCCGTAAATGGAAGAAGTTTGGAACCACCAGGGCTCTTCCTAGAGCGGGCTGCCCGGCCAAACTGAGCGATCAGGGAAGAAGGGCCTTAGTCAAGAACCTGATGGTCACTCTGACAGAGCTCCAGCATTTCTCTGTGTAGAGAGGAGAACCTTCCAGAAGAACAACCATCTCTGCAGCACTCCGCAAATCAGGCCTGAATGGTAGAGTGGCCAGACAGAAGCCAATCCTCAGTAAAAGGCACATGACAGCCTGCCTGGAATTTTCTAAAAGGCACCTGAAGGACTCTTAGCCCTTGAGAAACAAAATTCTCTGGTCTGATGAAACAAAGATTGAGCTCTTTGGCCTGAATGGCAAGCGCCATGTCTGGAGGAAACCAGGCACTGCTCATCACCTGGCCAATACCATCCCTACAGTGAAGTATGGTGGTGGCAGCATCATGCTGTGGGGAGGTTTTTCAGTGGCAGGAACTGGGAGGAAAAATTCATGCAGCAATGTACAGAGACATCCTTGATGAAAACCTGCTCCAGAGCGCTCTGGACCTCAGACTGGGGCAAAGATTCATCTTCCAACAGGACAACAACCCTAAGCACACAGCCAAGATAACAAAGGAGTGGCTATAGGAAAACTTTGTGAATGTCCTTGAGTGGCCCAGCCAGACCCTAGACTTGAATCTGATTGAACATATCTGGAGAGATCTGAAAATGGCTGTGCACCGACACTCCCCATTCAACCTGATGGAGCTTGAGAGGTCCTCCAAAGAAGAATAGGAGAAACTGCCAAAAATAGGTATGTCAAGCTTGTAGCATTGACTTGAGGCTGTAATTGGTGCCAAAGGTGCTTCAACAAAGTATTGAGCGTTTTTAATTTTTAATAAATTTGCAAAGATTTCAAACACACTTCTTTCACATTGTCATCATGGGGTATTGTTTGTAGAATTTTGAGGAAAATAATGAATTGAATCTATTTTGGAATAAGACTGTAACATAAGAAAATGTGGGAAAGGTGAAGTGCTATGAATACTTTCAAGATGCTCTGTACATCCTGCCATTGTATGGACTTTAATGGCACCCAAATAAAACAGACACAGTCACTAAAAAATGGCAATCTTTATTTACAATCAGTAATAAAAAAATAAATATTAAAATATGCAGTCCTCAAAATACCGAATCTATATCATAAAATAGATATACCCCGATGGGACCACATCAAAAACACCTCTATATCATAGAGTGTACCCTTTAAACTATAAGTGATGGTGTGTGGGTCCTCATTCACGATCAACATGTTACACTAATGCCCCGTACACATGGTCGGACATTGATCGGACATTCTGACAACAAAATCCATGGATTTTTTCCGATCGATGTTGGCTCAAACTTGTCTTGCATACACACTGTCACACAAAGTTGTCAGAAAATCCGATCATTCTGAACGCGGTGACGTAAAACACGTACGTCGGGACTATAAACGGGGCAGTAGCCAATAGCTTTCTTCTCTTTATTTATTCTGAGCATGCGTGGCACTTTGTCTGTCGGATTTGTGTACACACGATCGGAATTTCCGACAACGGATTTTGTTGTCGGAAAATTTTATAGCCTGCTCTCAAACTTTGTGTGTCGGAAAACCCGATGGAAAATGTGTGATGGAGCCCACACACGGTTGGAATTTCCGACAACAAGGTCCTATCACACATTTTCCGTCGGAAAATCCGACCGTGTGTACGGGGCATAACTGTGTAGCTTCTTCAGGACCATATTAAATGATCACTTTACAAAATGGGCATCGCAGCACATTGGAATGTGGTGTCAAAAAATGTACGCCTGCGTTGTAAGGTGTTGCCACAAAATGTACGCCAGCATCATTTTATTATTATATTGTTATTATTATACAGGATTTTTTATAGTGCCAACAGTTTGAGCGACACTTTATTAAGGTTTTTTGCCTTGGCTTCTCCTTGGGCAAAAATGCCCGACTCACCCCAACCAGACTGATGTGAATGAGCCCAAAGAAGTTTAGAAACCTACTGAGTTCCTAAAGGCCCTGGTTGTCCAATTTTGGTAAATATATATCTGGGGAGGTTGGGGTATTTTAGGTGAGGGAGGAAATTAAAAAAATGACAAGTACGCTCTGCATGAAGGTGTAAATGAAGTATAATGAAATTTAATAAAGTTGCTTTATTGATTCCGCCACCAACCCCACACCCCACAAATGGCAGCCACCTACCAAAATACCTCCCTTTTAGTTCTGTTTGTCATTTCTTCACTGCACGGCACTGCACAGTATTTACAGAAAAGGTCCACCTGCTCCTGCCCATGCCTGCACCTGGCGCATTCCACTGGTTGGAGCCATTCTCCTCTGGATCGGCTGGGAACCACACAATGAAGAACTCTGGAGGTAAAGGTAGGTGGCTGGGGATGGGGAGAACTTATTATTTCATGGCAAAAAAAATCATTTAAAAAAAATAAAATTACTTTTACACACTTGGTACCAGTGGCAATTTTACTGTAAAAACCTCTTACAGCAAAACAAGCTTCCAGCATAATAAATCACCAGTGGTCATTTTGGTTCTGACATACAGTACACCAAGAAAATGATCACTGACATTTTTGTACCAAATACACAGGATCTGTTCAAAAATAATGTTCGCTAATTGAATCTTAATGATCCCTAACCTGATTCCTCAAATTTTAAAGGGAATTTAGCATTGGATAGATTTTTATCATGTCAAAGTCATGCATGCTAAGTAACGTGTAAGTACAATGCCCCGTACACACGATCGGATTTTCCGACAACAAATGTTGGATGTGAGCTTGTTGTCGGAAAGTCCGACCTTGTGTACGCTCCATAGAACATTTGTTGTTGGAAATTTCCGCCAACAAATGTTTGAGAGCTGGTTCTCAAATTTTCTGACAACAAAACTTGATGTCGGAAATTCCGATCGTGTGTACACAATTCCGACGCACAAAAGTCCACGCATGGTCAGAATCAAGCAGAAGAGCCGCACTGGCTATTGAACTTCATTTTTCACGGCTCGTCGTACGTCACCGCGTTCTTAGCGTTCAGAATTTACGACAACATTTGTGTGACCGTGTGTATGCAAGACAAGTTTGAGCCAACATCCGTCGGAGCAAAATCCATGGTTTTGTTGTCGGAAAATCCTATCGTGTGCACAGGGCAGGTATTTTTTTCCCTTTCACAGAAATCACTCTACTCCTTCAGACAATGTCTTCTGCTTTTCTCTCTAGAAGTATGGAGCCATCTTTGTTCAGGCATCATTCACGGTTACCATCTACTTACTGGACTGAGATGTCAGCTCAGAAATGTCTCATGCCCTGTACACACGGTCGGACATTGATCGGACATTCTGACAACAAAATCCATGGATTTTTTCCGACGGATGTTGGCTCAAACCTGTCTTGCATACACACGGTCGCACAAAGTTGTTGGAAAATCCGATCGTTCTGAACACGGTGACGTAACACAGATACGCCGGGACTATAAACGGGGCAGTAGCCAATAGCTTTCATCTCTTAATTTATTCTGAGCATGCGTGGCACTTTGTGCGTTGGATTTGTGTACACACGATCGGAATTTAACCGATCGGATTCTGTTGTCGGAAAATTTTATAGCCTGCTCTCAAACTTTGTGTGTCGGAAATTCCGATGGAAAAAGTCCAATGGAGCCCACACACGATCGGAATTTCCGAAAAACACAATCCGATCGCACTTTTTCCGTCGGAAAATCCGACCGTGTGTACAGGGCATCAATCTTGTAAATCATGTGTGTGTGTGTGTGTGTGCGGTTCTTGTTTTGTTCACAAATATTTGAAACGGATGAGTGAATTGCTACAAAGATTCAATGTTGCAGTCAGATCAATGGAGGAGAAGAGACTGGGGAAATGCTTCCTCCTGCCTGCAGCAGACTGATGGCCTCATCTCAGCCTAGAAAAAGTTACTGGACGATTCAAGGATGGGTTTTTAGTAGTGAATTAAAGGTTTTTATATAAATAAAATACTGTTGCTTCATATTATGACATATCAGGAATTTATTTATCCAGACTTGTGAAGTTAACCACTTCCGGACCGCCCATCGTCGTTATATGTCGGTACTTTGAAGAGGAAAATCGTTGTTATGGCAGCAGCTAGCTGCCATAATACCAGTATCCTCTTCTTCAGCGGGCGGTCCGCTTCAAGATAAAAGTGATCTCTGCGGCAGACTCGCCGCAAGATCACTTTTATTGGTGGTGGGAGAGGGGACCCCCTCCCGCCACGCTCCAGCACCCTCCGCCGCTTACCGGAACTGTCGGCAGCGGCGGAGGCGATCGGATCCTTTCCCTAGCCTGATATGGAGACGGTGTGAGGAGAAGATGGACCCCACCCATCTCCATATCATTGCAGGGCGGAAACGACGTCAAAACGTCACTTTCGCCCATAGCTCTTAAAGGGCCATTTTTTTTTTTGTATTTTTTTTAAATTACAATTTTTTTTTTGCATATTAGTGTAAATATGAGATCTGAGGTCTTTTTGACCCCAGATCTCATATTTAAGAGGTCCTGTCATGCTTTTTTCTATTACATGGGATGTTTACATTCCTTGTAATAGGAATAAAAGTGACACATTTTTTTTTTTAAAGAACAGTGTAAAAATAAAAAATAGAAGGTAAAATAAATAAGAAAAAAAAAAAAAGTTTTAAACGCACCCAGTCCCGACAAGCTCGTGTGCAGAAGCGAGCGCATACGTGAGTAGCGCCCACATAGGAAAACGGTGTTCAGACCACACATGTGAGGCATCGCCGCGATCGGTAGAGCGGGTGCAATAATTCTAGCCCTAGACCTCCTCTGTAAATCAAAACATGCAACCTGTAGAATTTTTTAAACGTCGCCTATGGAGATTTTCAAGGGTAAAAGTTTGTTACCATTCCACGAGCGGGCGCAATTTTGAAGTGTGACATGTTGGGTATCAATTTACTCGGCGTCACATTATCTTTCACAATATAAAAAAAAATTGGACTAACTTTACTGGTGTCTTATTTTTTAACTCAAAAAAGTGTATTTTTTCCAAAAAAAGTGTGCTTGTAAGACCGCTGCGCAAATACGGTGTGACAGAAAGTATTGCAACGATCGCCATTTTATTCTCTAGGGTGTTAGAAAAAAAATGTATAATGTTTGGGGGTTCTAAGTAATTTTCTAGCAAAAAAAAACCTGTTTTTAACTTGTAAACAACAAATCTCAGAAAGAGGCCCTGGCCTTAAGTGCTTAATAAAAGGTCCACTAGAAAATAATGTTCAATACAGGCAGAATGGAGAGTCACACAAGCGGGTTGGTCATTTGGTTCTCCTAAAACTGCTTGGTGTGAATAAATGAAAAGAACCTAATTTGTTTCAAGACTGATGAGAGCAAATGGAGTTACTAATGAAGAAGAAGGTAAATCTCTACATCGGTCTCTCGGTCTACTTTGCTTTTGGACTGTGGATTGTTTCCAGGACAACCATTATACCATTACATAAACACCCCAGAGATACCATCAGAAGAAATAAGGATTTCATTCCTGCACAAAATTCTTTGTACTATTGTGGAAAATTATTTTCAGAAAATAATTTCAGAAATGAGAGCTTTTGAGATTGTATCGCCTCCTTGGATAACTTTTTGACCTCTGTGTAAATATTACAGTTGAAGGTAAGCAGGATAAAGAGACGTTAGAGACGTTAAAGGTATAGGCCAGTCCAACAATAAAATAAAAATTGTATTTAGGGTATCGATAAAAAATAGTTTTAAATAGAATAGGGAATTTTTTTAATTTGTGTCCCATTGGGAAGATTTCCTTTCACTTTCGGTCCAGTAAATACAACAGGAAGTGAGAGGAAATATCTCAAAAGTGAAGAAAATCCCCCACTTAGATGGTTGTCACCAGAACAGGAGGTGTCTTCATTGGAAGATGTCACTTCTATTGCTGTTATGGGGAAAAGGCAAAAAAAGGCTTTGGCTTTAGATACAGTTTAAAGCTGAATTTCAGGCAGAACATATAAACATGTTAACCATGTTACCTGCCAGAGAAGAATTGACCTGGTTAAACAGAAATTTAAATTAAATTTTTTTTAACTCAATCTGCTCATCCCTGCTGACCATATATGTTCCTTTTTAAATGTATAATCTCTTTACTATTTTCATTAAAGAAGTCAGAATTTTTTTATCTTAATGCATTCTATGCATTAAAGTGGTTGTAAACCCTGTAAAAAAAAAACTGCAAGACAAAGGCATAATGAGCTAGTTTGCATAGCATACTAGCTCATTATGAATTACTTACCTGAGATCGAAGCCCCCGCAGCGGTCCTCGTTCACCGCTCCGCTCCGGGGGGTTACTTCCGGGTATCGCGGCTCCGGCACTGTGATTGGCCGGAGCGGCAATGACATCACTCTGGTGCATGCGCGCGGGAGCCACCGCTAACGGCACAGTACAACTAAAGCAACAGCACGTACGTGCGATTGCTTTAGCTTGCTTAAGTGCACATGTGCCGATGACGTTGGCACATGCAAGTACAGGGATATCTCCAAAACCGTGCAGGTTTAGGAGATATCCAGTGTAGCTACAGGTAAGCCTAATTATAGGCTTGCCTGCAGTATAAAGTGGCTGTAAAGGGTTTACAACCACTTTAGGATAAAAAGCCTATTGTGTGTAGCAGCCGCCCCAGCACCCCCTAATACTTACCTGAGACCCTTCTCTGTCCAGCGATGTCCACGAGTGTCTCAGCCATCCAGGAATCTCCCTCCTGATTGGTTGAGACACAGCAGCAGTTCCATTGGCTCCCACTGCTGTCAATCAGTTAGCCAATCAGGAGAGAGAGGGGCGGAGCCAAACTACAGCTCTGTGTCTGAATGGACACACGGTTCGAGTGCCCCCATAGCAAGCCGCTTACTGTGGGGGCACTCGACAGGAGGGAGGAGCCAAGAGCAGCAAAGAGGGACTCAAGAAGGGGTTGTTCTGTGCAAAACCAACTGCATAGAGCAGGTAAGTATAACATATTTGTTATTTTAAAAAAAGAAGGAAAAAAAAAAGACTTTACAATCACTTTAACTTTAATAAAATTATGTAATGTGACAGCTTACCTAAACCAATTATTCAATTTATACAAAATCTAGATTACTACATAAATTATACAATGGATTAGGTTTATGGATAGCCTAACATTGTATGTAGGTATATATCCATTCAGCTGTATCCAACTATTGGTGATTCTCTGGGCACCAGTGTTAATTTCGTCAACAAAAATGTTTTTTTGTCAAAAATTCGTCATCGCCATTTTTACAGTGACGAAAAGGAAACGAAAAGTACACCACATTTCTGTCCACTGATGAAAACTATGACGAAAATCAATGCTGTTTTCATTAACGAACGAAAACTAAATGAAAATGAGGGGCAAGGACTTTTACCCTTGTGAGCTAACTAACGTTTTCCACGGACCTCCGCCTGCTTCCGCTCCCAGCAAGCAAGAGACTGTGTGCAGCCAGAATTACAGGCCTCCGAGTCATCAGATGACCGTCCAGAGACCAGAGCAGCACTGTGCATTACAGGCCAATAGTCTTGCCTTAACTATTGGTGATTCTCTGGGCACCAATGTTAATTTTGTCAACAAAAATGTTTTTTTGTCAAAAATTTGTCAGCCCAGTTGCACAGTTTAGGACTGGCATGCAGAATGTGAAGGCAGGCACATGTGCACAGCCAATTTGTACATACTAGGGCCATACCAGTCCCTCCCCTCATGCCAGGGTACTCGGTGTAATCCTGGACTCTGACCTGTCCATTTAGCCCCAAATCCAATCATTGTTCATAACTTGTGGATATCACCTCCATAACGACTCCGAAATATGCCCCTTTCCAACCAATGAAACCACTAATCAACCCATTCATTCCCTGGTTATCTCTCGCCTTGATTATTGCAATTCCCCCCTCATATGCTTACCTCTACAAAGGCTATCCTCCCCTTGGTCTATCATGAATACTGCTGCCAGACTCATCCACCTTACCAATGGCTCAGTGTTTGCTGCCCCTCTCTGCCCAATAAATACAATTCAAAATACTAACAACAGCATACAAAGTCATTTACGACTCTGCCCAGAGCTATACCACCAATCTTGTCTCCAAATATCACCCAAACCATCCACTCCTCCCAAGACCATCCACTCCTCATCCTTCCCTAGTTCCCTTGTCTCTTACTCTCATGCTCATCACCGGGACTTCTGCAGAGCTTCTCCTTCCCTTTGGAACTCTCTACCCCAATCTTTCCAGTTGTCTCCCAGTCTGTCTACATTTAGGCGACTCTTGAAATCTTTTATTTTCAGGAAAGCCTATAGCGTTGGTGTATTCCCTTTTATGAACACTTATTAAGTGAGGTTAATTCCCTTTTTTATACTCCTTTTCAATTTAAAGGCTAGCACACCTCCAACTAACTGAACTTTTAGTTCTTCCATCATCTTATCTCCTTTTGTACCACTCACCCATCCCTTCTAGATTGTAAGCTCTAATCCATGCACCCGGCCCCTAATCTCTATGCAGGCGCCAGACGCATTGAATTGGGGGTTTTTTTTAAGCACATGATTAGAGCCTGAGGCTGTAATTGGCTTCAAAAAAGGGTGCAGAGCATTAATTAATTAATTAATCAATTAATTATTATTCGCTATTGTCTTCCTGATTCTCCTCCTGGCCAATCAGGATGCTGGGCCTGAGACCCAATTGGCCAGGGAGTCTTAGGACTCCCTGGCCAATCGGGTTTTAGGGCACACTTCCTGTTCAGCCGGTAGGAGAAGCAACGGCCCACCAGCTCTTCCTTCCCCCTGCCTCCTAAGTTAAGGTCATTCTGTCTAATGCCAGGGGAGTGCTTGTGGCGATCGCCCTGACTTCCCGTCTGTCTCTCGCAGGGGGGTGGTTGCAGCGACTGCCGCCTTCCCACCCGTCTCCCGCGGGGGAGGGGGGCAGGATGCTTGCGCCAACTACTGCCTTCCCGTCCATCTCCCCACGGGAGGATGGGGGTGGGTACCATTAGTTTGCCGCTGCCTAAAAATATTTAGCACCAGCCACCACTGGTGCTGTGCAAACTGGCGCTATACAAATCCTGTATAATAATCATTTAGACAGGAGCCAAGCAACTTACCAAGACATGCAAACACCATGTCAATTGTGCCCTGGCCAAGATTCATACCAAGGACTATAGTGCAGCAAGGCAGAAAAGCTAACCACTGTGCCACCCATCTTAATAAGCATCTATTAAAACTAGACATATCAGTGTTGGGTGCACTGTTTTAATACAAGTGTCATTAACTGCTTCCCAACTGTGCTCCAGTTCTGGGCTTCGGTTCATGGATTTCACCCCCAGTGTCCTGATTGTCAGTGCAGATCCATCAGTGTCAATCAGTGCCCATCAGTGCAGCTTATCAGTGTCCATCAGTGCAGCCTGATCAGTGCCCATTATTGCACATCTGTGCCGCCTCATCAATGCCCATCATTGCACATCAGTGCTTATGAGTGCAGCCTTATCAGTGCCCATCAATGCAACCTCAGCAGTGCCTATCAGTGCACATCGGTGCAGCCTCATCAGTGCGCATCAGTGAAGAAGATAAATTACTTATATAGGAAATTGTATAAAAACTTATTTTTTCACAATTTTCAGTCTATTTTGATCTGTTTTGAAAAAAAAATAAAAGGCCAGTGGTGATTAAATACCATCAAAAGAAAGCTCTATCTGTCTAAAAAAAACCTGATAAAAATTAAATTTGGGTACAGTGTTGCATGACTGCGCAATTGTCATTCAAAGTGCGACAGTGCTGAAAGCTGAAAATTGGCCTTGGCAGGAAGGGGGTGAAAGTGCCCATCATTGAAGTGGTTAAAAAAACTAGCAAGCTTAGGACAATGTTGCCTACCAAAATATTGGTAAAAGCTGTCAGGGACCAATTTTCACACGGCAGGTCTTAGGTTCTGTTGGCAGGTTGAGGTCAAGAATTCTTGAAATGACTGTTTGCAATATGTGGCTACAGGTGCGAAGCGTTATATTCCCCCAGTCTAGAGAAATCTCAGCTAAATAAATCTTCAATAGATCATTCTTACAAGATTGATTTATTGCGGGGGTTTTGAACTAATGGTTCACGTGCAGGACACACAATCCACTCCTAGCTTCATAACTGTAACTTCCCCGCTTCACTGAGAATGATTTAAACAAACGTCCATCTGTCGAAAGCAAAATGTTCAAAAGATCCTATTATGCTCTTTATGAAAAGTGGATTTTTTTAGTTTGTGTGTATGTTTCTTTTGTAGTGGAAAGGTTTCAGCTCTGTACGAACACGACAGAGCTTTTAAAAGGTGTACAGTAAAATTGGGCTTGTTCAGTAAGGGGAAGGGAGGAGGTGTGCATGGATCTTTTGCCTGTTGATCTTTCAATGAAGCCTAAAAAATGATATCTTGAGTTGCTACTATTTGCCGACCACTAATGCCCTATTGTTTTTAGATACAGGCTTTGGATCTGATTGCTTTTTACTTTATTTGCACTGTCATGAGCAGAATATGGCTGCTAAGTATGTACGTAAAATACCAACTTACCTGCCGAAGGATTTGTAGCTCTGTTCAGCCATTTTTGTAATCCCTGCACCTTTTCCAATAGCAAAGCCACTCATTAGGGCTGGAGACCACGCTGGACTGACTCGATCAGTCACTGGTTGTGGGTGGGTGATAGCATGGGCGAGCAGCAAGAAGTCACGTCTAGTGGTTTGTGCCCAGTTTGTGAATGGTGGCAGTGAACCCTCTTGGACTTGAGCTGCTGCCTTTTAGTACGGCCTTAAGGTGGTTTCCGCATGTAGACTTAGAAAGGCAGGTGTAGAAAGGAGTGCCTGGTGTCCAATGATATGCAATTTCAAAGATGGGTTAGAAGGCCTTTACTGAAAATAGAAACAAGTACATCGAGCAAACGTGTTTTTAGGGGAACAGAGGGCCTCTGCAAACAAAGCCACTCTGACAGTGATCATTTGGATTCTTTGCTATTAACACACCCAATTGGAAAACTTCCCTATCTTTTTGGCATGCAGCAACAGCCCTAAAGCAGGGGGAGCCCTTGTTGCCCTGAAATGCATTGGCTTGATGTACTTGTTTCTAATTTCAATAAACACCTTCTAACTAACCTTTTAACTTGCATATCATTGGACACTGGGCACTCCTTTCTCCACCTACCTTTCTGAATCTACATATAGCACAGCCAGGCATGTTTCGCCAAAGTGAGACAACACTCAATGTGAAGATTCCCTTTATATTGAATGGTGCCCAGTCACACCTGAGCGTCATGCTGCTGTTTGTTGTGCAAAAACTTGCATGAGCTTTTTTCAGGCAGAATTTATTTCAATGAGAGTGCCTGAAAACACGCAACATGAGTATTTTTAGTGAATTTTTTTGCGTTTTTTTCCACACAACTGATCTTTTCTCAGCAATCTCAGTTGTGAATACAATTTGAAGATTGAGAAGTGTCCATACTGGATGTGGAGACCTTTATCCACAGGGTGAGGGCCTACAAGAACCTTTATGACCCCAGTGATGCCCATTACAAGAACTGTGGCATGGTAGACATGGCTCAGGAGCTCCAAGAGAACCAGATAGAACAAACAGAAAGCAGATACATGATCAGTGGCATATGATAACATCAATGATACTTATTTCCATTGGCCAAAACAAAAATGTCTGAAGATTGAAAGCACATAATGTTTAAAAATGTGCATTCCTGTCAGAAACCATAAATCAGACTGCGACAGAAGTACAGTTAAATCACACTTGTTTAATAATAAAAAGATAAACGGAGTAAACGTAGTCAAAACATAGCCAGAGTTCCGGAACCGTAACAGATAGTCAGACAAGCCAAAACTTCAGGGAGCCAGAGATGAGCCTAGTAGAACAGCAAGCAGGATCTGGAGCCAGAAGGAATGTCCGCCAAGCAAGTCTTTAACAGGAACACAGGAGAGCGTCTCTAGAGATGTGACCAAGGCGAAGGCAGAGATCATCTGGGCTGGACGGCTTAAATAGGCAGGACTGACAAGCAGGATATCATCAACAGGGGAGTCACTGTGGAGAGAAAGGAGCTGGCAATTAGCTGACAGCTGAGCAGCCAGCTTTGAGAAGGAAGGGCTGAGCCCAGCCCTGACAGTACCCCCTCCACAATGACCCCTCCCCCTCGGAGGACCACCAAACTTGAGGGGAAAATGTAGATGTAAATCACAGAGGAGGACAGGGGAATGTACGTCTGAGGATGAGACTCAAGAGCATTCCTCCGGACCGTACCCTTTTCAATGCACCAGATACTGTATGCGCCCACGGAACCTTCGGGAGTCAACAATGGACTGTACTTCATAGATCTTCTGATTCTCAACCTGTACAGGGTGAGGACGAGGCACCACGGTGGTAAAGCGGTCGAGGAGCAAAGGTTTTAATTAGTAGACAGGACTGATGAGCAGGATATCATCAACAGGTGAGTCACTGTGGAGAGATAGGAGCTGGCAATTAGCCGACAGCTGAGCGGCCAGCTTTGAGAAGGAGGGGTTGAGCCCAGTCCTGACGATTCCTGTCCAAAAAACAAACTCTGGGGCTCAAAGTAATGGAATACAGTAGGGCTCTCCTGTCCTCACACAACCTGCTGATTGGATAATGAAGGAGCAGCAACACACTGATAAGTCATTAACTCTGCTCCCCTCTTCTGGCAGCAGTGACTATTAAAGTTGATGTAAACCCGATTCATGAAATTTGAGCTGGGCACATAAATCTGCAGCATTTTCTTATCTCTCTACAAAGCACTAAGTCCCATGGCTTTCTCCTGCTCCCTTCTTTTGTTATCAGCATGATAACTTCTGACAAGTTCTCCTTTAAACTGAGATAAAACCAGCCTGAATTTTGTGTTGGGGAGGTTGCTATAAATAGATTAGCAGAGAGCTAAACTATTCCCAATAAGGCTCTTGAGAGTCTCTGCCTATGTGGAGTGGGGGTGTGTGCCTTTCCTCCAATCAGCTGTCTTGGCTGTATGCCCAGACTTCACACTCAGTGCTGAACAGGAAGAGAAAATCTCTAACAAAATGTGAACTTTCAAAAGAATATATAAAGCTGAAGACAGCAGATAATATACATGTAAAACTTATGTAGGAGGATTTGTATCATCCCTGTGTATCATCTGAGGCTGTTTACTTCACTGGTTACATGTGAGGGTTTACATCCACTCTAAGACGTACATTCGGCAGAATTTCATACCTCCTCCACCTTTCCCAGTCTGTTTCCTGCTGTGCAGAAGGTGACAGAGAAACATACAGGTCAAAAACTATAGATGTTTTCACCCAAGATCTACACATTTTTCTAATTGAAAATACGTGTAAATTCTGGATGAAGGTTGTGTTTATCTTGCGTGAAAACATTTATAGCACACGCTTTGATTTTATTATCCATTTGGTATGCAATTCGACAAATCAAATCTACAAACAATCTCATAACTTCCCTTCTGATTCATTTAGACTTGATTTAAATCACATTAATAAGTTGATCTGCCAGGGCAGAAAATGATTAATCATCTTACATTGATCAGCAGCATTGATCGGCTTTGTTCATTAATAAGATCTATTTTGGGTGATCGGGTTATAAAAATGACAAGGTGATAACAGAGATGAGATTGTTCCTTAACCATTGATCAACATCCACTTCCCGTTATGTTGCATATCAGTGGAATGGGTGTAGACTATAGATCCTATTGGGAGAGATTGATCGGAAAATAAATTGATCATTTATCAAAAAATGTATGGCCACCAATGAATAGACCTCATAGAGCAGGGATGTTAAACTCAATTTCATCTTGGGCCACGTCAGCAGTAGTGTCGCCCTCAAAGGGTTGGTTGTATCTGGAGTGCGCTACGTACAGAGTGCAGATTTCAGGGGTGTTTTACGTACATAGTGCAGAGTTCAGGGGTGCGCTACGTACAGGGTGCAGAGTTCAGGGGTATGCTACGTACAGAGTGCAGAGTTCAGGGGTGCACTGCATACAGTGTACTGGGTTTAGGGCTGTGTTACTTACAGAGTGCAGGTTTTCAGGGTGTGCTATGTACAGGGTGCAAAGTTCAGGGGTGCGTTGTGCAGGGTTTAGGGGAGCGCTATGTACAGTGCGCAAAACCAACCCCATCCCCCCCACCTGACCCAGCTCCAATAACTCCTTATGTAGGTGGCTCTAGTACCCCACTGTGTAGTTACTCTCTCTATTACCCATGTATTTGGCTCTGTTAGACAGCGCTGCCATGCAGGGAGATTGTTCTTACTCTCATTCTGGAGAGTTGTTCCCGCCGTACCCTGCCGAGAGGGGTCTGTTACATCTAGATTCAGCCGAGAGCAAAATTGTCCCTTGTAAACACAGAAGGCTTCTGTGTTTACAAGTGACAGTCGGGAGCGGGAACGGAGGGTGAGAACCGGAGGTGGCAGAACTCCATTCCGCCACGTTTCAGCTGCAAAACTGGATAGGAGGAACGGATTTGGCCCACAGGTCAAATAGAGTATACATCTACAATAGAAAAATAGAAGACAGCAGAAAAAGACCAAGTGGTCCATCAAGTCCTCTATTTTAACAATTGAGTTTTTTTCCTTTTTTTTTTCTTTTTTAACCCTTTTGTCTGAGGACAATATCAAGACCGATTCATGAAAAGAGATACATGAAAGCGAGGCTTTTCAATACCAAAATTTTAACGAAAATTGGGAGATTTTGGTGAAATGCATTGGCAGGCAGAGAAAAAATTAAGGTTGTTTTTGTTGGTTTAAAAAATGTGATGGTATCTTTAGGTTGCTCTGCACCCAGCCCCCTTGCCTGTCTTATATTCACCTATCCCTGACCCACAAAGCCAATCTTCCAATGGGGACACCTGTTCTGGTGACAACTGTCTAAAAGAGAAATTGCTCTCACTCTGTAAAGATTTCTTCTCATTTCCTGTTGTATCTTTAGAACATGAAGTGAAGGGAAATCTCCCCAATGAGACAGGAAAAAGTAAACTGATAGGGGTTGTAACTCTCCTCTACTCCATCCATAACTAAAAAAAAAAAAAAAAAAGTTTTGGCTCCACATATACTTTACTTGGCTACACCTGTTCTAAGTGTAACCCTATAAACCATCTCCTAAATGCTTGATATAATTCTGGCATCCAGAAACAGTTGTTTCCCGGCAAAGTGAGTTCAAAAATGCAAGTGAAATCACTGATCGGTTTGTGTCCAAGTCAAGAAAAGCGAGCCGCAGTTCACGGTCTTATAAAAACCGCTAGGAAAAAATAAGTTTTTTTATTGCCTGCTTTCACTGTTGCTATAATTATAGCTGTGATGGTAATAAAGGTGTTTATTAGGTTAAAAATCGTGTTTACAAAGGCAAAGTTACAAGGCCAGCAAAACTAGCACTGTATTTAATGAGATTTAATTTAGAGCGGGACCCCAAAGACCCAATATAAACTTTATATATTAATTATTGGAGAATTTATGTTCATTCCTCTCTTGTTACATGTAACTGAATGTTCATCCAGAAAGGTAGAACTTTCTTTTTAAGAAGAGCTCTGGGCAGCTATAAATTAAGCCTATTTATTAGAACACATGCAGGGTATATTCATTGCATAATTGTTAAATGTATACATGTAGATTAAATGTAAAAGGCAGGTAAAGTTCATAGGTTGTCACCTTTGAAGGGAAAGTTATGCACTTAAAGGGTGTATTTTTTTTGTATTTATAAAAAAATTGCCATAACTATTCACCTAGCAAAACTGTTAGCACATTCATTCTATGCAAATAGGAACAAAAATGTAATGTTTTCAGGCTACTTCTCCTACAGGTCAAATGTTATTCATTAAAAAGAAAAATGCCACATTATGGCCACTAGATGGAGCTGAGGATCGTACGCCATAAATACTTACTCAACTCCATGTAGCGGCCATCTTGCTTTCACAAACTTTTTCAGGAACTGCTCTTTTTTATTTTTGATGAATTCTAAAAACAACACAAACCAAGTATGTATTTTTTTCAATCTAACAAACCCTGTACGTAGCTACATAACTAAAGCTGGCAATAGATAGATACAATGTTGACAAAAATTCTCAGAACATTCTCAGATCATTTGCATGTATTTCAAAAGATTTTATTTACTTGTAACATTTGATTTTGGAATTAATTAACTTTACTGAACAAAAAAACGCATACACTGTTAGAAGTTTGCTGTTTTGAGAAAAAAATTCCATTCTACTCCTCGGCACTGCGCTCATAAACAAACTTTGATTTGGCACAATAATGATTAGAAAACAAATGCATTTTCTTAGAACATTCTTTTCCTAAGAATTTTCTTTCAAAATTCTACCCATCTATTGCCAGCTTAACTGTGCTGGAGAGATATAGCAGGAGGCAATATGTCAGATGGTGAGAGACCTCTCAAGGTCATTCTCAGAGGGCACTGGGTCAAGTGTGGGGGAATCAGCACACATATTTGCTTCAGCTGTACTTCAACTTCATCTTCTTTTGACATATGCTCTTCTATTACAGTCTGCACTCTATAGACCACTCAGATAACTTATGCCGCGTACACACGACCAGTTTTACCATTGGTATAAACTCCGAAGGTTTCTCCGACGGAATTCCAGTCAAGCGGTCTTGCCTACACATGGTCAAACCAAAGTCCGACCGTCCAGAACGCGGTGACGTACGGCATATACGACGGGACTAGAAAAAGGAAGTTCAATAGCCAGCAGCCAATAGCTTCCGTCTCGTACTTGCTTCAGAGCATGTGTCGTTTTTGGTCCGTCGGAACAGCATACAGACGAGCGGTTTTCCCAATAGGAATTGGTTCCGTCGGAAATATTTAGGACATTTCTAGGTCCGTCAGAATTTTCAAAAAAAAAGTCCCATGAGGCACACACACGATCCGAATATACGATGAAAAGCTTCCGTCTGACTTTTTCTGTCAGACATTCCGCTCGTGTGTACGCGGCTTTAGGGTACACAATTAATTAATGTCCCAACTTCTTATGGCAATGCTCAATTGGTGCTTTGAGCGGGGCATCAGAGATTAGACTCACAGTAGACATCATCCAATCTTTACCCATTGATCTTAGCATAGCTCTAGAGCAGCCTTTCCTAACCTTTTTGCCCCTGAGGAACCTTTGATATAATTTTCAGGTCTCTGAAAACTTTTGCAAAAACCAGTTCATACCATCTACATTGGTGGCTAGTGGAAATAACGCCCCCCCTTACAAGCAACTAAAAAGATCACTGGGTTAATGCAGCTGGCTCTGACAAGTGGTGTTGACCCAGAAACTATGCAAGTACCATGGGAGGTCAATCAGCCACAGCTCAAGGAACCCCCAGCAACCTCTGAAAGGACCATGGTGTTCCATGAAACTCTACTTGAGAATGGCTGCTTTAGAGGTTTCTTATCTCACTCTCTTTCTAGAGTACTTGAGACACTATCCTCTTTCTCAGCGTAGCCCATCATTCTGATCCTGTCATTTGGCCTTTCTTTGTTTACCCACCGTACAGGTGCCTTTATAGTGTCACTGGATCAAATTGAAATACAGCCAATGCACTTCTTGCTGTGGAACTTTTAGTGAACTTCATATGTTGCTTTATAAACAGGTAGGCAGATGGAGTTTCCCTTAAGGGCTGCTCCTACTTGGTATAGCATTATGGGAGCCCTTGTATATTGTGGGTAGATTTTAGACCAGGGGCTACTGGCTGGGAGTTACTGTAGAGAGAGAATACGTTTTGTGCCAGGATTTTTGGACTCCTCTTCAGGGGTTGGGCTGAGGTCAGTTCTTGTTCTTTGGAGTTCACAAAAGGGGGATGGATACAAGGACTTAAGAACAAAAAGGCTGGAGAAGGGGCCTAGAAGGAAGGGAAGATTGGTATGTCCCCTAGTTCTTCACTCTAAAAGAACTGTATGGCCTATGGGAAAAATTACAACCAAGGATGGAAAGTATAAGCATTCCATCTGAGCTGAAGGCCACAAGCTACCTCATATTTTTATTAATTATTCTTATGCCCATAATTTCATTTTGACAATGCCTCTATTTGAATTGTTCAGCTGGAGAATTATTCAAGTAAAATAATTTGTTTCAACAAAAAAGCCTCTGTGAGATTATCTAATAGAAGAAGTGTTCAATACAGCCAATGCCTGGGATGTGGAGTACGGGTCCAGGAAACTTATGAATGGACCAGACATGTGATTACTCCTGGGGAAGTGGGGGGTTAACCATGTAAGGACCAGTATTGGTTTGGCCTGATAAATTTGTGCTGCCCTGCAACTTGTATTTAGAGTCTGGTACCCAGCTGCTTGTGATGCCTTGTGGAACCAGACCAGGACCGAACTACAAATTCCAGACAGAAGCTAAAGTTTTTGTTTGGACAACTGGAAGTTTCCAGCCTCTGGTTGGTGCAAGCTTTATAGTCTAGCCACCTGCCTTTATAAAGTCTCTCGGCACAAAGGAGTCCATGGGGTAACATGTTCCTGCTCTTTGTTGCCCCCCAAAGGAAAGAGGAGCTCCACTTGTCATTGACATAGTGGGTCTCCTTGCAGGTCTTACCTGTTACATGAAAGCCACTGCAGAACTCCTCTTCCACCCAACAACTGGGATTCTAATTGGAGAAAATGGGTCCAAAATGTTGTCAGCACCCATTACCAGTGTGCAAAAATTACTTGTCTATATTTATTTTTCATAATAAATTCACTCCAACCTTCAGTACCTTCTTCAGGTTTCCATCAGTTAGATTGGTACTGTCCTTTTCAAATTATTATAAGTGTTAGCCCATAACAACACCCATGGCATTCTGGATATCAAGGATGTTTCTTTCCAATCGCCCACTGGTGTTTAAAAAATGATGAGGATCCAATTTTCTGCCTAGTACTCTCTACATTCTCAGAAGACATTATAGGCCGTAAGGAGAGCGGTGAATTGGTGCATTAGGACTAAACCTGGATAATAAACCTTCAGCAGGTGTCTGTGTACTCTGCATGAAGTGAAGTCCTGGGTATTGACAGCAGTGTACTGTGACAGACCCAAACAGGATAAGGGCTTTTAAAGAGGACTGGGGGCAAGCCTCCTACCCACTGATTGTGGCCCATGGAGAGAGCAGATCATCCTTTAATGATGGACAACCACGTAATAGACACTGAGAGTGGGGCTTGGATTACTTCTCTGAATAAGGACAATAAAGCTTCCTTTCTGGAGTGGATGGAAAGGTGTAGTATTAATGTTGTACAGTTTAATGGTCAGAGGGAATATGGTGGCCCTCCTGCAGATTGAGTTGGAGAATTGAGTAGCATCTTGATATAGCGCGGTCCTTTATCCCGCAGGGTCCAGACGCGCTTACAAACACATACACATATACACATACTAGGGCCAATTTAGAGACAGGATAAACATGCAAACTCCAGGCAGGTGGTGTTGTGGTCGGGATTTGAACCAGTGACCCTATTGCTGCTGGGTGAGAGTGCTAACCACTACACTACACCACTTAAGAAATCTATGAAGATAAATTAATTCCACCTTTTTCAGACTGCTGGAATATTGTATGAGTTTGTCTCATAGACTGTTGTAGACGGGTGTCGGCCAGTCTGAGGTGGGGTGGGGTCACTGTTTATGTTATGTGTGTCTCTCCCTTTGTGTGCTTCCTAGGTGTGAATTCCCACTGTTAATTGACATAATTGAGTTACCTATTGTTTTTGTCTGTTGGCTAATTTGGCTTACTTTTGGAGGTTCCTACATGATGGGATTAGTCTGGTGTCAACTCTACCGCGGTATCTAACCTTTGTGTGATGTTTTGGGTAAATATTTGGTTTTATTGTTCATGTGGTGACTGACCTACATTTGAAGTGTATAAAAACCTGTATTTCTGTTCAATAAACAGTCATTCCTTTGGATTTTACCTCAACGTCTTGTCTGTGTATGATGCTTGGGGTAAAAGGGCTGGTATTAGCTCTCGGTCTGCTGGAAGGGTTTGGCGAGCAGGAGGCACGGTTTGGCGGAAGCACTTAGGCTGGGTGCCATGCGTTCCATCACATGTACCATAAAGTATAATTACAGCCTATTTTAATTTTTATTTTAGGCATAGTGGGTAGTAGTTAGAACCTCTTTTGGTATTTTTATTCCTGTCCGAGGTCTTCATGAGAAAATTTCCTCTAATTTACCCTAGTGACAACATTTTATCACTGCAGGAAGTGGGGGGAAATCTCCAGCTGGAATAGAGACAGCAATGAAAAGTTGGAGGGGGTTCCAACCTTTCCTTCTCTACTAAAAAAAATTATATATTTTATTGATGGCTTGTCCCTACTGAGATTGCTCTTCATTCCTTTACTACAATATAACTTTAAGGAAAATCTCCCCTCAACGGGGCAAGACTGAATGGTAAAAACTGACAGAGGTCCCTGCCCTTCTCTAGTTTATCCAAAACTTGAAATAAAAAGGTTTGGGCTGGAGATACATTTTAAATAGCTACATCCTGTGCTAGTACTACCGGACTAATAAAGCTGTACGTTTTTGAACACGGGCACCCATAAATCTAACAATGTAATTATATGCTTCAGCCATTACAACACTCTATATAAGTTTAAACCAATATTAAAGGAACAAGGAAGGAAGGCCCTTTTGTGAAAGAACGGAGGGGGGAACAGCATTCTTTATAAGATTCCTGGGGTTTCCTGTAATCACAGTCAAGGGTTTTTCAGTCAGCAAGCTTGTTCAGTGCTGTGTTTTCCTTGTACAAGGCACCCCATAACTCACCCAAGAAACCACACGAGTCACGTAACGGCCTACTGGCCTGTGAGAAACGTATTTACTTTAGGGCCTTGCTAAATATTCCACTGAGTTAAGGATTAAATTTGCCTTCGCTTACCCCCAACAAGAAGCATTAGTCTTTTAAAATGGTCAGCTTATAACACGTCCACATTAGCACTTTCCCTTTCCTGCAGTGAAAACTACCTAAACTTTTCTTTGCTCTGTACTGTAAATTAAAACATATATCCGTTGAGTACCTTTGCCTCTAGTCCATTGGCAAAGAGGCCTGGAACCTCGTAAAATTCCACCTAATATTACATTCTGGAGGGGGTTTTTTTGCAGCCCACAGAGGAAATTACAACAATTTTTCACTTCTTTTACCGCAGTTGTGAAGTAAATGCCTCACTGGAGCATTGGATATTGGCTGAGAAGTTAGGATTTCAGCTCCCGGGGGTCATTTAAAGCAAGCAGTAAGTTAGCAGAGTAAGACAGATTCTGTTTAGATAGCCTCTGTGCTTCCCGCTATGTGCCCTTCATCAAATTCTCTAACAGTTATTAATTCGGCCATGACAGAACAAGATGGCTGACACTTGTGTGACTCTACTGCTCAATCCATACATTAAAAGTGGTCAAATTGAACCTTATGTATTAAAAAAAAGGATAAATGTGTTTATAGCAACTAGATTCCAAATGTTATGTTACCAGAGCAGGTTTGGTTGGAAAAGAGGTGCAGAACAAGGGATCACAGAAGGCAATGCAGATGTCCTAGACGTTGCTGAACATCTCACCTTTGAGGACACAAAGTGCAATGGGAACAGGCAGCACTCTTAAAAGATATACAAACAACCAATAACAATCATCTTTGTAGAGCCAATGGCCCAGAAAAAAAAAATGATGTGGCCATGACAGTCTCTTGACCACTAGAGGTACCAATTCCTGTACTGGGTGAATTTAAAAAAACCTACCAACAGGGCATCTACTTCCAGGAAAGGCCTAATTCTCTTGGCTTGTACTTCTGTGATGCTACTGCTCAGGTCACTATCAACACCACTAGTGCATTAGAACACACCAACCTGGACTTATCTTGATCATATGACACAGTTCAGGAATCTGCAGTGCGCATAGATAAGCAATGCACATGGTATATGGATATGACAAAGGGAATGCTACAGAAGTTGTGGTCCAGTTGCAAATGAAACCTAAATGGCCTCTTTTGTAGACTTTTAACCTTTAACTACTACTCTGCCGTGTCCCACCAGGAAACTTTGTATACAGCAAAGAGATACAGAATTTCAGAAGTCTGACATCCTTAGATTGTAAAAAAAAAACACATTTTATATTAAATTGATTGGACTTTATTATAGTTGCAGTGTTTGCTGCATATCAGTTCACAGATTGATATCACTTGTTGCTTCTAAATTAGCTAATTGTTTCACTAAAAATAGTTACTTTGCCAGGAGATATTTTTGGCATAAAAATTGAAAAAGTATTTACAGACAGCCAAACATACAAAATAGATTTTACTAAATGATTTTAATTTATGTTCAAAATCACACCAAAACATTGTATATGTAAGTAATTTTTTTTTTTTAAATGTTCCTGCAAAGAAACAGAACATTTCAGAGTCTGATCTATGCCCAGGCACTCAGCACCATTGGTAAGGCAGGAGGAAGACAAATCTGACCGAGTGGCCTATTCATTTGCCCTGGGATATGTCATAATGGTGTTTTTGAAAATAGTTTTGGACTGCATAATTTCATACTTTAAAATAACAATAAAGACCAAAAGCAATAAAATGATTACACCCAAAAAATCTATATATTTCTTCCAAAACCAAAGTAGCTTACCATTTCTCTAAACCGAAAGATAAACCTCAGATTAACCCCTTAGCACAACCTTTAACCTCAAACTAACCACTAAACCGAACCTTAACTTGTAAACCTTGAACTAACCACTAAGCCTGTTTACCTTGACCTGACCACAAAACCTAACCCCAATCACCTCTTTAGGATAACTGTATACTTCCCAAGGATTTGATAAAGCTTTTTTGCAGATTTATACCATACTGTGAAATTGCTGTTTGTGCCTCCACTTCTTTCGTTAAACCCATTTCTAAATAGGAGTGTCACCTGAGCGATCAACAAGTAAGAAGTAAAGCTGCAGTATGTACAGTACTTTTGGTAAAAGCATTGACCAATACAGTAACATTATCAACAAGTGGAATTTCTAGGGAAATACACATACAGTGTATGGAATGCCACTTTGTCACCAGAATGCCATAGAACAAGAAAGTAACACATTTTTTTGACAGTTTTAGAACTTCACAACAGCTGCAGTACACAAAGATGTTTTGTACAATATTTTACTAGATGTAAATTGCAATTAAGTGAGGGGTAGATGAATGACAAGACCCCCTTCCCAAATTAAAGAGTGTGCGGTATTCTGTGACAATAATAAAAGTACTGTTTGCGAATAGAGTAGAGGACATAAAAAGGAGGGTAGCCATTGGGACTCCTTCAATTTTAGACCTGAGGCAGTCAATCAATGCAGCGCCAGACGTTCAACGCTGTGAAGAGGACTGGGAGTCACCAGAGGGAACATTTCTGCAGTAAGCAGATTTAAGTTTCTTTGTGATGCTACAGTATAGGTAGGCTCTCTTCCTGCCCACCCCTTCACACTGCCCTCTCCTTGTCCACCATCTTCATACTGCTGGGTTCCTGTCCAATGCCTTCACACTGCTTTCTACCTGCCCACCACTCATACATCACCACCACCTTCACACTGCTCTCTGCCTGCCCACCACTGTCACACCTTTCCACCATCTTCACACTGCCCTCTACTTGTCCACCACCTTCATACTGCTGTCTACCTGTCCACCACCTTCACACTGCCCTCTACCTATCCACCACCTTCATACTGCTGTCTACCTGTCCACCACCTTCACACTGCCCTCTACCTATCCACCACCTTCATACTGCTGTCTACTGGTCCACCACCTTCATACTGCTCTCTGCCTGCCCATAACTGTCACACCTCTCCACCATCTTCACACTGCTCTCTGCCTGCCCACCACTGTCACACCTCTCCACCATCTTCACACTGCTCTCTGCCTGCCCACAACTGTCACACCTCTCCACCATCTTCACACTGCCCTCTACTTGTCCACCACCTTCATACTGCTGTCTACCTGTCCACCACCTTTACACTGCCTTCTACCTATCCACCACCTTCATACTGCTGTCTATCTGTCCACCACCTTCATACTGCTCTCTTCCTGCCCACCACATTCACACTGCCTTCTCCAGTCCACCAGCTTCATACTGCTATGTTCCTGTCCGACACCATCACACTGCTTTCTGCCTGTCCACCACTCTCACACCTCTCTACCACCTTCCCACTTTTATGATTGATCCACTAATCTTGATGCTAGGTGAAATATCTAGTATAAGCCTATAGTTGGATATATCATATACAATATGTAGCATTAATAGGATAATGGTGTCATGTCCATTGGTGTGTTATGCTCTTTTAACAGGAACATGTGCTTTCTTCTTCTTCTTCTTTGTTTCATTCTTTGTTTTTGCTTTTGTTTGTTTTCTTTCAGGTTTATTGTTGTTTATAGAGATATTTATATACCTAGATGTATCTTTTTTTCTTTTACAGATACAATTTTATTTGCATTTGAGAAACAAACCTGTTGGAAGATTTTGGATCAATTGGTGTTTTCTTAAATGGGAACAAAGATTGAAATGTGCAAGCCCAATCACCTGATTAATTGATTTCACCTGTATAATCATGTGATGCTTGAGATATACCGTATATATATATATATATATATATATATATATATATATATACAATTTTTGTACTTTTGGCTCTGTATGCCACCATAATAAAATTAAAACAAACAATCCAAATCAAGTTCAGACTTTTAGCTTTAATTCAAGGGGTTGAACATAAATATCAAGTACAAATTTTAGGAACTGCAACATTTTTATACACCGTCCCTCCATTTTCAGGGGCTCATTTGTAACTGGACAAATAAATACAGGGGGTCCCCGACTTACGAACGTAATAAGGACTGTAGGTTTGTTCGTAAGTGAAATCTGTTCATAAGTCGGAACACTGCTTGTAAGTGTAACTTCCGCCTGTGCAGGGATGTGAGATGTTCTGGCTTCCGCCTGTGCAGGAATGTGGCATGTTCCGGGCGCTTCTGGGGCTCTTCTGGCCATGCAGTACATGAAGTACTGCAGTGTTGGAATGTGTGGAATGTGGCAAGATAGCTGCTCGGAGGTATCCAGGACCATCGAGGGAGCATAAGCAGCCGTCATTGAGGCCTGTTCGTAAGTAGAAGCCGTTCGTAAGTCGGGCGTTCATAAGTCGGGGACCCCCTGTACAATCATAAATAAAATGTTCATTTTTAATATTTTGTTGAGAATCCTTTACTGGCAATGACTGCCTGAAGTCTGGAACCTATGGACATCACCAAAGACTGGGTTTCATACTTACTGATGCTTTGCCAGGCCCTAACTGCAGCTGTCTTCAGTTGTTCTTTGTTTGTGACTTTAGTTTTGCATTCAGAAAGTGCAATGCATGCTCAATTGGGTTGAGATCAGGCAACTGACTCAGCCATTGCAGAATATTCCACTTCTTTTCCTTCAAATGCTCCTGGGTTGCTTTTGCAGTGTGTTTTGGATCATCGTCCATCTGTACTGTGAAGCGCCGTCCAATCAACTTAGCTGCATTTGGCTGAATCTGGGCTGACAGTATATCTCAAATTGGGATGGGTCGAACACCCCCCTGTTCGGTTCGCAGCAGAACATGCGAACAGAAAAAAAATTTGTTCGTACACGCGAACACCATTAAAGTCTATGGGACACGAATGTGAAAAATCAAAAGTGCTAATTTTAAGGGTTATTATGCAAGTTATTGTCATAAAAAGTGTTTGGGGACCTGGGTCCTGCCCCATTTTTAGGGGGACCCCCACGCCATTTTTTTTAAAAAAATTTGGCGCGGGGTTCCCCTTAATATCCATACCAAACCTGAGGGGTCTGGTATGGAATTTGGGGGGACCCCCACGCATTTTTTTTTAAATTTTGGTTCAGGGTTACCTTTAATATTCATACCAGATCCAAAGGGCCTGGTAATGCACTGTGGGGGAACCCCAGGCCGTTTTTTTCAATGACTTTTATGAGTATTGCAGAGACCCAACAATTCATTATAGCAGCCGGCGCTACCGCTAGTACTTTTAAATTACTTTTTGCTCTCGGACTGTTGTAAACAAGGGAAACATGAGCCACTTTACAGGCATACTATAGACACCCCCCAGGTACGAAATTTAAAGGAATATTTAACTTTTATTGTTTCACTTTAAGGATTGTTAAAATCACTGCCGTTTTTAAAACTTTTTTTGCATTGATACATGTCCCCTGGGGCAGCACCCAGATCCCCAAACACTTTTATGACAATAGCTTGCATATTAACCTTTAAAATTAGCACTTTTGATTTCTCCCATAGACTTTTAAAGGGTGTTCCGCGGCTTTCGAATTTGCCGCGAACACCCCAAATTGTTCTTCTATCACATCATCAATAAAGACCAATGACCCAGTGCCACTGGAAGCCATGCATGCCCATGCAATCACATACCTCCACCATATTTTACAGATGACATTGTGTGCTTTGGATCATGAGCTGTTCCAAGCCTTCTCCACACTTTTTTCTTCCTGTCATTCTGGTACAGATTAATATTAGTTTCATCTGTCCAAAGAATACTTTTCCAGAACTGGTCTGGCTTTTTTGGCAAAGTCTAATCTGGCTTTTCTAGCCTTTAGGCTTATAAATGGTTTGCACCTTGTGGTGAACCCTCTGTATTTTCTCTCATGAAGTCTTCTCTTCATTGTAGACTTTGACAATGATACGCCCACCTCAGGAGAGCGTCCTTCACTTGTCTGGATGTTGTGAATGGGTTTTTCTTTACCATAGAGAGTATCCTGCGATCATCCACCACTATTGTCTTCTTGAACGTCCAGGCCTTTTTAGTTGCTGAGCTCACCAGTGCATTCTTCTTTCCTCAGAATCTACCAAACTGTTGATTTGGCCACTCCTAATGTTGCTGCTATCTCTCTGATGGATTTGTTTTTGAAGCCTTACAATGGCCTGTTTCACTTGCATAGACAGCTCCTTTGAACGCATGATGTAGGTTCACAGCAATGGGTTCCAAATGCAAATACCACACTAATGCCCAAACACGGATTTTCCGACGGGAAATGTTCAATGGGAGCTTGTTGACGGAAATTTCGACCGTTTGTAGGCTCCATCGGACATTTTCCGTCGGAATTTAGGACAAACAAAATTTGAGACCTGGATCCCAAAATTTCCGACAACAAAATCCGTTTTCGGAAATTCCGATCCTGTGTACACAATTTGACGCACAAAGATGCACGCATGTTTGGAATCAAGCAGAAAATCCGCACTGGCAATTAAACTTAATTTTTCTCAGCTCGTCGTACGTGTTGTACGTCACTGCGTTCTTGGCGATCGGAATTTCCGACAAGATTTGTGTGACCGCTTGTATGCAAGACAAGTTTGAGCCAACATGCGTCGGAAAAAAACATGGATTTTGTTGTCAGAATGTGCGATCGTGTGTACGCGGCATTAGAATCAACTGAAGACCTTTTACCTGCCTAATTGATGAAGAAATAACAAAGGAGTAGCCCACACCTGACCATGAAACAGCTTTTGACTCAATTGTCCAATTACTTTTGATTCCTTGAAAGAAGGAGGGTGGCTATTCTTAAGAGCTGTAAATCCTAAACCCTTCCTCCGATTTGGATGTACGTACCCTCAAATTAAATCTGAGAGTGTGCACTTTCAGCCCATATCCATTATATAACTATACCTTCAATATGTTTTGATAAATACCTGAAAAAAATTGTGCCTGTGTCCAAATATATATGGATCTAACTGTATATGTATGGGGCTTGTGTTTTGTATGGTTCTGACAAAGCACGTCAGTCGTGTGAAACTTGTTACCTTGCCTCCCTCTGCCTGTACACCATTGTGCGTTTTTTGCTTTTATTTGTCTCCTGAATAAATCTAATTGCATTGTCCATGGGAGTGAGGCCATCCTTCATTTTCATCACCACCTTCACACTGCTCTCTGCCTGTCCACCATCTTTACACTGCTCCCTGCCTGCCTACCAATTTCACAAGGTTTCTTTTCCGCCCACCACCTTCACACCTCTTCCTGCCTGCTCTCCACCTTCACACCACTTCCTGCCTGCCCTCCACTTTCTCATTGCTCTCAGCCTCCCCACCACCTTCACACCCTTTCCTACCTGCCTTCCATCTTCACACTACACTCTGCCTGCCTTTCATCTTCACACCAGTTCTTGCCTGCCTTCCATCTTCACACTACACTCTGCCCACCCACAACCTTCACATTCACTTCCTTCCTGCCCTCAACCTTTACATTGACCTCTGCCTGCCTACCACCTTCAAATCATTCTCTGCCTCTCCACCACCTTCCTGTCACTTCCTGCCTTACCACCATTTTCACACTACTCTCTGCCTGCCCACCGCCTTTACACTGCTCTCTGCTGGCCCTCCACCTCCACACCACTTCATGACTGCCCACCACCTTCACGCTGTTTCCTGACTGCCCACCCCCTTAACACAAGGCCTTCATGCAAAGGCCTACTTTAGCCAGAATTCTAGAGCTGTTCATTGCCTAAAGAATTGGCTGTGCTGACCATTGTGCCCAACCACTACCTTTTACCCTCAGCCGCAGTCATGTCTCCTGCCCACCCATTACCAACTACCAGAGCAGAGGAGACCTTCACCGGGCTGCAGAAAAGATGTCCATGGGCTGCAAGCTTGACATGCCTGGGCTAGACTAAGCATAGCTTTATTAAACAGACAACAGTCATTTTGTTTTTCGACCAAGCAAAACAGAAGAAGTAAAACAGAATGTAATGCAACATTGGTTACAGACACCGTGTTACAAAACAATCAAAGAGTTGCCATCACAAATATGTGTCACCCTGTATCTGAGGGAATGCGACCCCCTTCTGTCCCGGAATATCACTGGCAGAGATCCCAGCCAGAACTCTTAATTACCGATCAGTGGAGGAGCAGCTGTGAGAGGGCCGATACTGGCCGCACAATCTCTTTGATGTTCTCTTGTTAAATTGGTAGAAGGATTAGTTGGGGATTTGATGACATTCTTTCCAAACTCCATTCGCCACCAATGGGCTGTAGGCACGAGGATGGTATTTTTAAACCAGCTTAGGTGGAAAGTCATTTAGTTTTTACCAGCCCTTGCCAGACATCAAATGGATGAACGCGACAGCCGAGGCACGTAACTGAATAGGTCACGAAACCTAATAGGCGCGCCTTCAGCTTTTGACAAAACACTTCACCAACCTTCAAGTTGCTAGTTACAATATCTATATTAAATTATTTTTCAATTTATGTTAGGTAAGCACAGAAAATCAATGCTGCTTAAAGCAGAACGTCACTCTCTCTCAACATTGACTATTTTTAATCCTTATGCTGCTAACGTTAGTAAATAAATAGGAAGATATGTTATATTTACTTGTTTTTAAAAAAATGTTTATATCTCTTACTTCCTAGTTTCTGGCCTATGCAAATGATGCCATACATCCCAGGAGCCTTCAGGAGGGGTTTACTCATCTAAGCACACCCTCCTGCCTGCATGCCTGAGCTAAGGGCAGATGGATTTCAGGAAGTAAATGAATAACCTGCCCTTACTCAAGATCAGGGGTCCTCAAACTACGGCCCGTGGGCCGAATCCGGCCCTCCAGCGTTTTTGATCCGGCCCGCGGACTGCCCCTTTAAAATTTCAGCACTGCCCCTGCCCTCTGCTCCCTCCATCACACAGGACGGGAAACATGACAGGCCGGGCAAAGGACCTTCTGTGCTAAGAAGCAGGTGATTGGTTACTAGGCATCAGAGCGGTCCCAGGAACCAATCACCTGCCCCTCACTTCCAAAGTCCCGCCCTCCGTCCGGATCTACCATGCCTCGTGTCCTGTGTGATACAGGTAAGTGTAAGGGCGGCGGGGGGAGTCTGTGCTATGGTGTGGATCTGTGCTATATGGTGTGGATCTGTGCTATATGGTGGGGATCTGTGCTATATGGTGGGGATCTGTGCTATATGGTGGGGATCTGTGCTATATGGTGGGGATCTGTGCTATATGGTGGGGATCTGTGCTATATGGTGGGGATCTGTGCTATATGGTGGGGATCTGTGCTATATGGTGGGGATCTGTGCTATATGGTGGGGATCTGTGCTATATGGTGGGGATCTGTGCTATATGGTGGGGATCTGTGCTATATGGTGGGGATCTGTGCTATGGTGGGGATCTGTGCTATGGTGGGGATCTGTGACACACAGGGGGGAGTCTGTGCTATGGTGGGGATCTGTGCTATATGGTGGGGATCTGTGCTATGGTGGGGATCTGTGACACACGGGGGGACTCTGTGCTATGGTGGGGATCTGTGATGTGGGGGACTCTGTGCTATGGTGGGGATCTGTGATGTGGGGGACTCTGTGCTATGGTGGGGATCTGTGATGTGGGGGACTCTGTGCTATGGTGGGGATCTGTGATGTGGGGGACTCTGTGCTATGGTGGGGATCTGTGATGTGGGGGACTCTGTGCTATGGTGGGGATCTGTGATGTGGGGGACTCTGTGCTATGGTGGGGATCTGTGATGTGGGGGACTGATGTGGGGGACTCTGTGCTATGGTGGGGGACTCTGTGCTACGGTGGGGATCTGTGATGTGGGGGACTCTGTGCTATGGTGGGGATCTGTGATGTGGAGGACTCTGTGCTATGGTGGGGGACTGATGTGGGGGTCTCTGTGCTATGGTGGGGATCTGTGATGTGGGGGACTCTGTGCTATGGTGGGGGACTGATGTGGGGGGACTCTGTGCTATGGTGGGGGACTGATGTGGGGGACTCTGTGCTATGGTGGGGATCTGTGATGTGGGGGACTCTGTGCTATGGTGGGGGACTGATGTGGGGGACTCTGTGCTATGGTGGGGATCTGTGATGTGGGGGACTCTGTGCTATGGTGGGGGACTGATGTGGGGGACTCTGTGCTATGGTGGGGGACTGATGTGGGGGACTCTGTGCTATGGTGGGGGACTGATGTGGGGGACTATGTGCTATGGTGGGGGACTGATGTGGGGGACTCTGTGCTATGGTGGGGGACTGATGTGGGGGACTCTGTGCTATGGTGGGGGACTGATGTGGGGGACTATGTGCTATGGTGGGGGAC
This sequence comes from Lithobates clamitans, assembly GCA_037952925.1. NCBI lineage: Eukaryota > Metazoa > Chordata > Amphibia > Anura > Ranidae > Lithobates > Lithobates clamitans. The sequence goes on from JBBGZY010001542.1 coordinate 2,513,696, forward strand.
TGATGTGGGGGACTCTGTGCTATGGTGGGGGACTGATGTGGGGGACTCTGTGCTATGGTGGGGGACTGATGTGGGGGACTCTGTGCTATGGTGGGGGACTGATGTGGGGGACTCTGTGCTATGGTGGGGGACTGATGTGGGGGACTCTGTGCTATGGTGGGGATCTGTGATGTGGGGGACTCTGTGCTATGGTGGGGATCTGTGATGTGGGGGACTCTGTGCTATGGTGGGGATCTGTGATGTGGGGGACTCTGTGCTATGGTGGGGATCTGTGATGTGGGGGACTCTGTGCTATGGTGGGGATCTGTGATGTGAGGGACTCTGTGCTATGGGGGGATCTGTGATGTGGGGGACTCTGTGCTATGGTGGGGATCTGTGATGTGGGGGACTCTGTGCTATGGTGGGGATCTGTGATGTGGGGGACTCTGTGCTATGGTGGGGATCTGTGATGTGGGGGACTCTGTGCTATGGTGGGGATCTGTGATGTGAGGGACTCTGTGCTATGGGGGGATCTGTGATGTGGGGGACTCTGTGCTATGGTGGGGATCTGTGATGTGGGGGACTCTGTGCTATGGGGGGATCTGTGATGGGGGAAGTATGTGATTGGGAGTGGTTCTGTAATGAGGGGAGTCTGTGAAATACTGATAAGTTTATATTGATTACAATTGTTCTTTATTTTTTTTTTTGCACTACAAATAAGATGTGTGCATAGGAATTAGTTCATATTTTTTTTAAACTATAGTGCGGCCCCCCAACAGTCTGAGGGACCGTGAACCGGCCCCCTGTCTAAAAAGTTTGAGGACCCCTGCTCAAGATGGTCACAGCCAATAATGCTAGGGGGATGTTTTTTCTACTTGATTTCTCAGCAAAATAATGTGTGAAGACATGAATGGATGGTGAGTTTGCACTGAATATAAAAAAAATGAAAAAGCATTTTTTGGCTTGTGATGCACAGATGCAGTGGTAGGTTTTTTTTCATTTAGATAATGAGTGGGGAAGAGTAGAAATATCTCTCTGACTTCTATTTTTGTCTGTGATCCCATTTGGATCACTCCCTGTCCTTCTGGCATCCGTATAACAAGTGGTCTACCAGTGCTGGAACAAGAATCTTTGGCAATTGTGGCAAAGATGCTAAAGTGCATCCCAACCCTGCAGGGAAATTTTTAATTTGGCATTACGAAAACAAACACAATTTTGAAGTAATTTTAAAGGTAATTTTTCTTTTAAAATAACAGACATGTTATACTTACCTGCTCTGTGCATTGGTTTTGCACAGAGCAGCCCCGAGCCTCCCCCCGCCGACGCTGCTGGCTCATCCCCCCCCCACTAAATTCCCCCAAAGCAAGCCGCTTGCTATGGCGACACTTGTGCATGCTCGCTTCCAAGACCCACTCTGTGTGTCGAGTGTTGAGGCACGAACCCCCCCCCCCCGCGTCTCTCATCACTGACTCTGATTGACAGCAGCGGGAGCCAACGGGTGAGTTTGCTTTGAATATTAACAATGAATTAAACAGCATTTTTGGTTTGTGGTTCTCAAATGCAGTGCAGTTCCTCTTTCATGATACCGGACTGCATCTGTAATATCTTTTGTAGCACCCTCTAGTATACTAGCGTAGGAAGTGTTAGTTTTTTTTGTTAGTGTAGGTAAAATGTTTGGTTTGGCTGGCAGCCAGACCTGTGTTTGAATCTGGGTCAGAGTGAGCGATCCAGGGAGGATGGTATGACTCACAAGGCAGCATCTTTGGTACCTCCCCCTACTTCTGGAACTTGTTGGAAACTTCCAGAAGAATGAGAGAGAGGTTAGGAGGAGCTGCCTGGAGTATTCATGAGGGCCCCGACCTATCCCCAACAAATAGGGTTCGCAGGCAGCAGGCCACCTCATAAATACTCTGGGTCAGCCCAGCAAGGCAAGAGAGTTTGGGTGGAAGCTGGAGATGGAGTGCTAGGAGGCTTGAGGGGGGCACCCTAGTCTGGTGGGGGAGACTTCAGGTTTGGGAGCTCAGGTGCTGGAAGGACCCTCCACAACACACGGAGGAATCCTATCCTTCTTGGATGCATGGGAGCAGGTGTGAGGACATCAGGAGCCAGTGAGCCATCCAGAAGATCTCCAGGGAGAAGACAGCCGGGTGGCTGGTGAGTGTGACAGTCTGGGATGACTGTGGTAAGAATACATAGGAGGGCTAGTGAAAGAGGCAGCTGCAGCCAGGTGGGCTGGCAGTGCCTGAAAAGGTTTTGCTTGTATCAGTAGCCACAGGAGAATAGCTGGACACTGGGACTTTTTCTACACACCAAAGGGGCCTACCTGTAATGGGCAGTTGCTGGAGCTGACAGAGTGCCCTGTCGGATCCCATCCAAACAGTGTGCCAGCTGGATCTGTGATTTATTCTGCAAGCACGTTTGTGCAGGAGGCAGAGGAGATTGTACATAGAGATTGTGTACAGTTAGGTGCCCCTGAAGACATTTGCAAGTCAAGTGGGTATCCCATAATACCTCTATCCCCTTCCAAGTTTATTTCCCCTTTAATAAAAAACAAAATAAAACAAAGCATTAGACTCTTTCCTGATTGCAGTATGCTTGTGAAGATGCGATGTGCCTGGCTGTGCAGGGTGTTGGTTCCCTTTATACTTGCGGCTCCTTAGGGGGTGCACTATACTGCACATGCACACCAATTTTCTGTTTCCTTTGCCTCAAGAGCCTCCCTAATTATGCCCCCCCAGTTCTGGATACAAAGGATGGAAGGAAAAAAAGGGCTTTAGGTAGCCACTAGAGGTCACCGGTGTGGTAAGTGGTTTATTTTAGATAGTTAAGAAGTGCCACCCCTGCCAGTGTGGGGCATCTTGGGTAAAAGGTTGGGCATCCTGAGTAGGGGGTCTGTGTAAATAGTCTGGTTGGAATCTGCTTGAGGAGTTTGTCATGGGAATTAGTGCAAGGACTAAGGCATGCAAATAGGTACATGAGAAAACGAGAAAGGAGAGGTGCAGGACTAATGGGACGACTCACATCCCTTTTACTTTTAGGACACTGGCAAAACCCCAAAATTGGGCTGCTCCTCAATTTAGCTGTTATCTATGCTGTTCTCTACCTGCTTGCAACTAAGGAATGTGCCATCACTATTGGAATGACGGAAAGGATTTATATCTGTAAATCAACTACATTTCAGTAAAGAATTAAAAGTCTGTCCTTGTGTGGACTTTTCAAACCTCAAGATAGGAACATTCTCTGAAAATAAACAGGTGTTGAGTGCAGCTGCTATTGGGGTCAGTACTGTATGGTCTAAGGAAGGTAATGAATGGGCTCCTTGGTGTTGCTGGTTAGGCCAGGCTGGGGGGTCCCCCAGGGGTGCTTTTGTGCAGTGCCATCGCAATGGGGGTACGGAGCGCACCGCCAGAGGGGTGACACCTGTCAGCCGGGGCACCGCTAACACTGCACAATTGATGTTGATCCACCGGCTGTCTGGGTTACCATCTCTGCCCCCGGTTGTCTCCCTGTCTCACACAGCAAGAAGAGGGGAGGGTCTGTACTTAGTGGTATGGAGGGGTCTTTACTGAGGGAGGGGTGTCTATACTGAGGGGGAACTATGCTTGGTGGAGAGGGGGTCTGTACTGAAGGAGGGTGTCTATACTTAGTATAGAGAGGAGGGTCTGTACTGAGGTAGGGGGGTCTATGCTTAGTGGACAGGGGGGTCTGTACTAAGGGAGGGGGGTCTATAATTACTTGAGAGGGGGGTCTCCAGACCCTCCTTCTGAGGGAGGGGGGTCTGTACTGAGAAAGGGGGTTTATATTTAGTGGAGGGGGTCTGTATTGAGGGAGGGGGTCTATACTTAGTGGAGAGGTGGTTCTGTACTGAAGGGGGAGTGGTCTGTACTGAGGGGGACTATACTTGGTGGAGAGGGGATTAACATCATGAGAGGGAGCATGAATTAGCCTGTGAAAAGGCATAGAAGTCCACCTAGAGAAACCATGTTGTCTACTGGCATGCCCTTCCTGACAGCAACTCTGTCGCCGATCTAAAGCGCATATTTGGACATAGCAAAACTCACTCTATTGAGTCTTATGTGACCCTGTAGCCAACCTTGAATGCCAAATAAACCTTTTACCTGAAATAAGACTATAAATAACTCTCCTGCTGCTGGGGCCACCGAATGTTAACAAGGAATCATTCCCCAAAGTCTGCTTGGAAGCTGCCACTTCCAGAGGTGTCGATCTCCCGGAGAGCTCAATGGTTCCACCTTCTACCATGATATAGTAGTGATTTGGAGGTCAGCAGTAGGAACCACTGAAAACATGGGACAAAGGACAGCAACACTTTCAGAAGGGTAGCATTTCTAGCAGACTTCTGGGTTGATTCCTCATCAATAAAGTAGCATTTAGCGGCATGGCCAGCGGGAGAGGTTATTGTTTACTGTTCTCTTTTCAGGTAACAGTTTTATTTGGCACTGTAGCTCGGTTCTCTTTAGGGATTAGTAGAGTAGGGCTTCTCACATCCAAGTATGTGCACACAGAGGTCCCAATGAAGACCTTGGCGGTGAACCAACACTTACACTTAGAGACTGCACAAAGTGATCAATGCCTGCTGGACGAACGGTCCTTCCTTAAGATTAAAAGTAAAATATCAGCAGAAGGTTACTAAAATGTAATGGAAATCACATGCCACTTTTACTTCACGAGCCGTGCTGAATTCTGCAATACCCTGGACGCCTTCCAACGCAGGTAATAAATTTTGTCAGGCAGAACATGACGGGTGTTTTATACATCTAGTGTGACCCTTACAATGAACATCCGTTTTCTCCACTCCACTGTTACACTGAGGTGTGGTTGCTATGTGGAAGCAAGGCCACTTTTAAATATTTTTGGTAGTCGCAAAAAAAAAAAAAAAAGTTCACTGTTTATTTTTTTAACAGAAGAGCTTAGTAAAAATGACATGTTTCCAATACTCATCACCATTTATGAATGAATAAATCTTTGTGTAAGTCCCGTTATAAAGTGCTTGTCACAAAACAGAAAACTGTATACTCACCTTTCCGTCATTTTCTTTTCCTGGTGCATCTTCATGGATTCAATAGGTTGTGGTTCCGCCCCTCCAACATGATAGGACTGGTTAACTATAAATCAAAGACAGACCCAGCTCGCAGCATTCTCTGTTACTTTCAGCATTTGGGTGGGAATCTGTATACTGCCATGAAGATGCACAAGGAAAGGAAAATTAAGAATAGGTGGGTATAAAATTTTCTGTTTTTCTGACGCATCATGGCAGCATACATTGGGAACTACTTCACCACACGGGAGGGTGAAACAATTTATATTGATCAGTAGCCTAAGTATGTGCTTGCACAACAAATTTTCCAACTATTACTGTTGTGAGCGGAGCCGGGTTCACCTAATAAAGTGTAAGGTGTTCTGGGAGGACCATAGTGCTCACTTGCAAATATCCTCGGGAGACACACGGCACTGCCGTGTCCACAGAGTTGGCACTGCCCTGGTTCAATGTGCTCATAAAGCGGAGTTCCAACGACAGATGCCAAATTTTTTAAATCCATCTGTTATAATCATATTATACTAATGATGCACTCATTAGCCTGGTAAATTGTGTCGCTATTGTTCATATTTTATAATAAAACTAACCTAATATTCCTACTGGTTGGCCGTTCCCATCTCGCTTGTGGGATACGGTGGTACTGAATAACCAACATGCACTGCCCGTTCTCGCGCATGCGCAGTAAGCACACCTAGCAGCGCAGCAAACTTCTCAGGTTGCCAACGGGCAGCGTCATCGGAAGTGCCCGCTCCGTTGTGATGGCAACGAAGATAAGCAGAAGACATACCTTCAAATCCGGAAGCCTCAACTCAACTTCCCGGACAGGAAAGTCAAGTCTTGTGAAGAGTGGGCTCTCTAAAGTGGTTGTAAAGGCTGAAAACGTTCTGTGTGCTGCTCCCCCCCCCCAATACCCACCTGAGCTCCCTCTCGATCCAGCGCCGTGCATGCGAGACTCGGCTGTCCTGGGACTCCCTCTCCTCATTGGTTGAGACAGCCTTTGGCGCCCGTTACTGTCTATCATAGCCAATGAGGAGAGAGTGGGGGGGTGGGGCCGAGCGGCGGCTTTATGTGTCTTATGGACACATAGAGCCGTTCTCGGGAATGAGCACGCACCAGTGCCCCTATAGCAAGCTGCTTGCTATTGGGGGCACTGGTCAAGGGGGAGGACCCGAGAAGAGAAGAATAGGGGCTGCTCTGTGCAAAACCAGTGCCCTGATTATCAGTGCAGCCCCATCAGTGTCGCCTATCAGTGGCCATCAGTGATGCCTATCAGTGCCGCATATCAGTGCAGCCTCATCAGTGCCTTCTCATCAGTGCATCATCAGTGCAGCCTCATCAGTGCAGCCTATCAGTGCCCATCAATGCAGCCTCATCAGCGCACATAAGTGAAGGAAAAAAGTTACTTATTTGCAAGATTTTAGAGCAGAAACACTAAGAAAAAGTTTTTTTATTTTTTGGTCTTTTTTTGTTTGTTTGGTAAAAAATAAAAAAAACAGTGGTAATTATATACCATTAAAGGAAAGTTCTATCTGTCAAATGTTATATTGGTACAGTGTTGCATGACCGTGAAACTGTCATTCAAAGTGTGACCACGCTGAAAGCTGAAAATTGGTCTGGGCAGGAAGAGGGTGAAAGTGCCCGGTATTGAAGTGGTTAAAGCTAAGCTAAGCTAAAAGTCAGAGCGGCAGCTGAGTAGCTCTAAGGGCCCTCACCAATACATAACACAAATCTTCATAATTCTTTGGGAGAAGAGGATTTCAATATCCTATCATCATGTCAGGGAACAAGCAAGACATCCTTTCATCTCCTTGACACTAAATACACCATGAAACTGTTGTGTTGAATTGTAGATTTATGACACATTTGTGCTAACAGCTCCAGGTAAACCCATAAATTCCGACTCCATGACCGCCCTCCCCGACAGCCTCACAGAGACATAGGATCGCCCCAAGGAGAGCCCTTCTCAAGAATTAGTTTGGACTGGAGGTCGGTATTTCCTTCAGTCAAAGCCCTATAAGATTGCACATGTGCGCTCAGGATGGACGCCTAGGTAATGTTACATGTTTGCAGCCCGCTGGAAAGATGTTCAACAATGTTCTCTGTAATCCCTGTGCGGCATTTGTAGGGGTTCTTAGCTGGAGTGTCAGTGGAAAGCGGTCCATAATTCAAAGCAGAAGGCCAGTTGGTAGCAGACAGAGAAAAAAAATGGAAATATGCCTCATCTAAAAGACGAAACTGGGGTAGACGGCATAGACCCGGTTACACACCTATCAATCACAGGTTAGTGGCAGTCAAAAGCACCGTGAGTCATTGCATTAGGGAATATACTATTTAGACAAGAACATCAAGGTAAGCCAAAAGTTGTTCTTTCTTTCCCATCAGCATGTCAGTTTAGGTCTCAAAAAAAAAATCTATTCATAGGTTACCGGGCCAGGTTCTTTCAGCGTCCATTCTAATGTATGATGTAGAATGGGTGTACCACCCTGCACCCATTCCCTGACCCTTGATATGGCTGCCCATGGTTGGCATGGAGAGTGCACTGCACATTTGGTTCAACTGCTTGCTTTCTATCAACTAGAAGGTAGAAAAAAGGAAAATGTTCATCATCTGAAAGACAAACTGTGGTAGACGACTCAGACCCCCTTACACACCTATCAATCACACAATAGTGCCAGTCAAAAAGAGCTGTGCATTAGGGATTTTAAAATGTATTCCAAAACCCCAAGCTAAAAAATTGCTCTCTCTTTCCCATCAACAAATCTAATGATAGTTTACAGTACCCGAACAGGGTCGCCCAGTGCCCTGGGCAAGGATGAGGAACGACTCCCCATCCCCAAAGCTAATGCATGTACCACCCTGTACACATTCTCTGACCCCTTGCTCCGGCTGCCGGTGGTTGCCATAGACTCAAGTGTGCGTGGCGCATGCATGATGAACCATTCGTTTTACAGCAGCTAGTTGCGATTTTTTGTGTCAACCGTGAGTGGATGGGGGTGAAGAGTAGGCATGTTGGGAGTGACAGTGGAAGCTGTCAAAGCAGGCATGAAGCCAATACCGGTCACTGACCTGGAGCGTGCATACAGTGAGGGGACACCTCCCCCGAACACTGTTGTACCCAAGGCAGCTTCAAAGTTTAGGAGAGCCATTATTATGCAAATTAGCGAATAGGACAACCTGGATTATTTTTTGACTATGCCCATCCTGCTGTAAGATCACTAGGAACGGTCTGTGCCCACCACCCTGTTCCTGATTCAGATCGGCTAATAATACATACTAAAGAGGAGAAGGTAGGTACAAGTTCTTCTTCTTCTTTTTTTTTTTAATCTTTATTTATATTTTCATAAACAAATTACATTAAAAAACATAGAAAACGGGACATAAAAAACAGGTGTACAAAGTATGTCCACGTGGGCCACATTCGCAGTGCACAAAGATACAACCAATAGAATACGACAGGACTCCAGCTGCCACACTGCATTTGGGAACGCTGGGCAGGGGGATCAACATATTCATTATTACAACAGATGAAATATAACAACTATAAACTACCCAAGTCAAAATCATCACTTCCCAGGGCAGGTGGCAGCTCATTGCCCATTAGATGAACTGAAAGATGTGTAGCAAAATAGAACATACCAAGAGGAAATAGAACGGAGGGAGGAGGGGGAAGATAGGGAGAGGGATATAGGGAAGGGGAAGGGAGGTAAGAGTAACAAAAATAGCACTCCAATGTAATACGGTGTCAGGTATTCAATTAAGATCCCAAAGAATCAGGACTAAACTGTCTAAAATGATAAATATTAATATTTAGGCATAGGAAACATTGAATGGTCACCAGAACCTGCTGAGATTCCCTCCAAGGGAGGACCTTGTATCTCCAAACCTTCATAACTATCCCCATACCTTTGGGCTAGTGGAGAGGTGAGCCACGGGCATAAAACAATCCCGGTTACCCGGGGGTAAAGTTTGGTATGGGGCAAACTTTCTAAACAGGGGGCCAGTTTACTGTGCTTCAGACTTTGGGGGGCCAGACATTGGCCATTGAAAGTAGAAAAGGTCCTGACGTCAGCGGCAAACAAAATTGCTGGTGTCATTGGTAGGAGTTTTGCCCCATCATTAGTTTCAATGGGCCCATTTGTGGGTACCACTGGGAGGAATTGTGTCCCATAGTTGGTGTCATAGGGAAGAATTATGTCCCTTTACTGGTCTCAGTGGGGAAAAATTATGCCCCATTGTTTGTATCAGTGGATGAAAGAGTGCCCCAGGGTCAAGATAAAGGCAAGTAAAGGGCCGCAGTCTGGAGACCACTGCTACAGAAATTGTCGCGTCTGTCCTTACATTTTGTCATTCAAACCTCTGCAGCCATAATATTATTACCAAGGCGAATCCAGTCCACTGAGCTAGGAACTTGAGTTTTCTTCCAATAGATGGGTATTAGTCGCCTACCTGCATTCAAAAGATGGGGCAGGACTGATTTGCAGTAATGGCTAAGGGAGATGGAGGGCACGTGAAGCAAAAGCTTCAACGGGGAATCTGGTATCTCAATATCCGCAATAAATTTTATTTGGGTCCTAATATCCTGCCAGTAGGGTTGTAGCTTGGGACACTCCCACCAAATGTGTAGAAATGGGCCCAGGTGCACACATTCCCTCGAACAGGCGCCCGAAAGAGCCAGATAAATTCTGGCTAGCTTAGAGGGAACTCCATACCAAAAGGGAAAAGTAATTTAAAATGATTTTCTTGCAACTTTGTGTCCACTAAGCTGGAGTGAGTGAGATGATACAGGTGGTCAAGATGGATCACTGTGAACTCATGCTGCAAATCTCTCTCCCACTCTCTTATTTAAACCAGCGTTTTTCCCTAGGTTCCTCTGGTTGTAGGAGCTCGTATAGAGCCGAGATGGAATAGGGGATTGGGGGAGGATATTTATGAACATATATATGAATTTTCATTTTCATCAATTGGCACTTGGATTTATTATATTCTGCTAATAAGGAGTATATATATATATATATATATATATATATATATATATATATATATATATATATATATATATATATATATATATATATATATGTTTTTTGAGTTATATATATTTTTTTAAGGATATCACTATATATTGTCACTGTGAGTGTGGCACAATCTGATGTATATATTACTGCGTGGCACTAATTATATAATATCCTTATCAAAATGTATATGATGTGTCATCTCTTGTTCAATGTTTCTATTGTACAAAGTGAAAGGACATGTATAAAATCATCCTCATTAGCAAGACTGATTTTGTTTGGTTCCAAGGAGACACAGGTTTGGCATCTTCCAAGCTTTAGCTATAGTCTGCTTTGACACAGTTGTGACTTGTAACAAATACTTAAATTGAGCCTGGGTCAGATCAGGTGGGCATTTGTTCAATGGTGCTATTACTGGATGCAATGGTTTAATGGTGGTTTTAATTAGCATATATAATATATGGAAGATTAGTGCCCAAAACGTGCCAACCACTGGGCAGGACCACCATGTGTGTAGGTACATTGCAGGGCCTTCACAGCCTCTAAAACATGTTGAGGGATAGTTTGGGACAAGTTTAGTAATCCTTGACGGGACCAGATACCATCTAGATGCCACCTTGTAGTTAGTTCTAGTGCTAAGATGTTTTGGGAGGAAGATTTGGTTGTAGACCAAATCTCACCCCGATCTTCAGGTTCAAAGTTGGACATCAAGGTCAGAAGCCCAGTGTGTTGCATAGGAGGGTAGATGGTCATCTGAGGTGGAGTTCAGGTGCGTATAGAGTTTAGAAGTGTGGCCTGGGGCATGTGGGTCATGTATACACATATTTTCATGAATAGATAAGTGGTTCAATGCGGAATGGTTTTTGATGTACGGAGTATAGAAGTGTACTATTTGGAGTTATTGGAATATTTTTGAGCTGGGTAAGTGATGTTGCTCACATAAGGTAGGAAAGCATTTAAAGGAGGAATCTGTCATTAAGTGATGCAACCTGTTAAGGTTCAGACATACCCAGGGTTGAATGGAAGAGAAAGCCATATGAACCCAATAAAAGGAGAGATTCTATAAAGAAGAAGAATAAAGAGGTATGTGGAGAGAGCAATTTAAATTCTCTCTTAAGCCTGTCCCAAAGGCAGGGAAGTTGCTAAGTGGCAAAAAGACCAGGGGCTTCAGCCTGAAGTTGGAGTTGTGCAGCGGGGGGGGAAAGCTCACTTGCTGGTTGCTGCCTGGCTTACCAGTGCCCATCAATGCTGACCACTAAACTCACCTGCCTGACATACATACATACATACACTGACCTATCTGACATAAACTGACATACACTGACCTTCCTGACATACACTGACCTATCTGACACATACGTGACTGACCTGACTGACATACATGACTGACCTACCCAACATACATGACTGGCCTGACTACTGACATACATGACTGACCTGACTACTGACATACATGACTGACCTACCTGACATACATGACTGACCTACCTGAAATACATACACTGACCTACCTGACACATACACTGACCTGACACATACATGACTGACCTGACTGACATACATGACTGACCTGCCCGACATACATGACTGACCTGACTACTGACATACATCACTGACCTGACTACTGACATACATCACTGACCTACCTGACATACATGACTGACCTGACTACTGACATACATGACTGACCTACCTGACATACATGACTGATGTGACTACTGACATACATGACTGACTTACCTGACATACACAGATTGTTACTGCTCAGTCTTACCTGTCCTGTAGTGTGCGAGTACACTCATCCTGGGCCCCGGCATTCACCGTCCACGTCTACCACTCAGACAGCCCTGCAGGCACCAGGCAGGCAGCCAGAGCCAGGATAGAAGAGCCGCCCGCCCCAATTTACACAGAGTGAGCGGCTCAGCGTGGATCTCCCAGTGCCCAGCGCGGCCGCATAGTGTCATTCCCACCTCCTCCTGGACCCGGCAGTGCCTATGAATTGGACGTCACACGTCCCGCAGTCTAGGCATTGGACGAGTGTGACGTCCATCATAGGAGCCGGGTCCCGGAGGCGGGACTTTGTGTACGTCATTTGGCTGTGCTGGCGGGAGATCGTTTTCCATTACTGCGGCTCGGGGCTAATAATTAATTTATTGATTTTGACACCCAGGGCTTTTTGGGGCCACACTCGGGGCTCCAGCCCCCGTCAGCCCCCCCTCCCGACGCCACTGCCCAAAGGGTAAGGTAATGTTGCATGACCAGATTAAAGAAGGACTTACACTCAAAAGGTTAGTTATTCATTGCTAATGGGTAACAATCCGCAGTCTCAAGTCCTACCCAAAGTGGGATTTCATGTGTCGCATTAAACTTGGTGAGTTGGGGCGCTTGGTAGTTTTTCCCAAAGTGTAGTAGGCCTATACCTCCTTTGAGCTTGGCCTAATGGAACCACATATTTAGTCATTAACTTGGCATTGTAAAATGCGCAACAAATAAGCCAGGATTGATATGGAGAGTACCCTAAAAAAGATAACGTCGTTTCAGCAGTATAGACATTTTAACCTTAGTTATTCTACCCATCCAAGATACATACATAGGGGTCCAGTGAGACATAGGAGCGGTCAAATGCAAGCAAGGGGGATAGTTAGCCTGGTAAAGTGCTGATGGGTGTTTGGTCAGTTTAATGCCCAAGTAACACAGATAATGGGGAGCGCACTTAAAGTAAAATGTAGTCTGCAACTGGTTCAAATCCAAGTCCAAGAGGGATATATTGAGCACATTACATTTTTGTTGATTAACCTCCAGTCAGGAAGAGGTGGGAAAATTGTTGCAAGGTTTGCAAAAGATTTGGGGTTGTTATCAGTGGTGATGTCAGGAAAAGGAGAACATCTTGGCAAACAGACATAGGGGTAGATTTACTAAAGGCAAACAAACTGCACAGTTTGCAAGTGCAGTTGCACTCTGCAAAGGCATTTGCTCCAGAGCTTAGTAAATGAGATGAAGCTTCACTTTGCAAAGAATACCTAATCACATAAAATAAAAAAACAGTATTTTTGCTTGCATATGATTGGATAATGGAGGTCAGCAGACCTTCCCTACATTTACTATACTTTGGAGCAAATGCACTTGCAGAGTGCAACTGCACTTGCAAAGTGCACAGTCTATTTGCCTTTAGTAAATCAACCACCATATCTTCTTACACGTCAAAGGACTGGAAAAACATCCTCTGTACTGCAATTAGCTGAAGTAAAATTGACAGTTGTGATTCTTCTGTCCCTGGAAGGATGCCTGCCTTAACTACTTACGGACCGCCCGCCGTTGTTATACGGCGGCTGTTTGAAGGGGGATATCGTTGTATGGCAGCAGCTAGCTGCCATAACCCCGGTATCGGCGTCTTCAGCGGGCGGTCCGCTACAAGATAAAAGTGGTCTTTGCGGCGGATTTGCAGCGAGATCACTTTTATCCGTGGTGGGAGAGGCCCCCCCCAACCCCGATCTGTTGCCCTCCGCCGCTTACCGGGGCCATCGGCAGCGGCGGAGGCTAGTGAGGGGAAGATGGCCCCCACCCGTCTCCATACAATTGCTGGGCAGAATCAACGCCAAAACATCACTTCCGCCCACAGCTCTGATTTTTGTTAAATCTTTTTTTTAAATTACAATTTTTTTTTTTTTTTTATTGCATTTTAATCTAAATATGAGAGCTGAGGTCTTTTTAACCCCACATCTCATATTTAAGAGGTCCTATCATGCTTTTTTCTAATACAAGGGATGTTTACATTACTTGTAAAAGGAATAAAAATGAAATTTTTTTTGTAAAAATAAAAAATAAAAGGTAAAATAAATAATAATTAAAAACATTTTTAAACGCGCCCCGTCCCGAAGAGCTCGCGTGCAGAAGTTAACGCATACGTGAGTAGCGCCTGCATATAAAAACGGTGTTCAAACCAAACATGTGAGGTATCGCCGCGATCAGTAGAGTGAGAGCAATAATTCTAGTCCTAGATCTCCTCTGTAACTTCAAACATGCAACCTGTAGAATTTTTGAAACTTCGCCTATGGAGATTTTTAAGGGTAAAAGTTTGTCGCCATTCCACGAGCGGGCGCAATTTTGAAGCGTGACATGTTGGGTATCAATTTACTCGGCGTAACATTATCTTTCACAATATAACAAAAAATTGGGCTAACTTTACTGTTGTCTTGTTTTTTAATTCAAAAAAATGTATTTTTTCCAAAAAAAGTGTGTGCTTGTAAGACCGCTGCACAAATACGGTGTGACAGAAAGTACTGCAATGACCGCCATTTTATTCTCTAGGGTGTTCGAAAAAAAATGTATAATGTTTGGGGTTTCTAAGTAATTTTCTAGCAAAAAAAAACTGTTTTATCTTGTAAACAACAAATCTCAGAAAGAGGCTTGGCCTGTAAGTGGTTAAACTTCTGTCCTATAGGCCAAGGTAGCAGTTATAGAGGTCCTTTATCAGCTCTACATCCAGGTTCCCTAGGTGTGGCATAAGATGGATGATGGAGGTTGCGGTATCTCCACATTTCTATAACTCTGAGGTCCTCTTGACATGTGAGCAGTCGAACGAGGCCCCAACAACACAAAATCTTGCCATTCTTCTCTTACATTTGTAATGCTGGAATTTGGGACTTAATGTAGTACAAGGCTCAAAATTTCAAGTCCGGCGCTACTAGCCAGGCCTTAAGAGTTACTCGCCGCCAGTTGCCCCACCCAATTCCTACTCTGCACCGCCCCTAAACACACCCTCATAAATTATCTCATGAAATGACACTTAAATGTTTTATGCAGAATTAATTTACAAAAATAAATATTGACATCTTTATCAGTGCTTATCAGTGCAGCCTTACCAGTGCCCATCAATGCAGCCTCACCTGTGCCCATCAGCACAACTTCAGCAGTGCCCATCATCGCAGCCTTGTCAGTGCCCATCAATGCAGCCTCATCAGTGCCCATCATTGCAGTGTGACCTGTTCCCACCATTGCAGTGTGACCTGTGCCCATCATTGCAGCCTTACCTGTGCCCATCATTGCAGCCTCAACTGTGCCCACCATTGCAGCCTCACCTGTGACCACCATTGCAGCGTGACCTGTGCCCATCATTGCAGCGTGACCTGTGCCCACCATTGCAGCCTCAGCTCACCTGTACCCACCATTGCAGCCTCAGCTCACCTGTGCTCACCATTGCAGCCTCCCCTGTGCCCACCCTTGCAGCCTCAGCTCACCTGTGCCCACCATTGCAACCTCAGCTCACATGTGCCCACCATTGCAACCTCAGCTCAACTGTGCCCACCATTGCAGCCCCACCTGTGCCCACCATTGCAGCCTCAGCTCACCTGTGCCCACCATTGCAGTGTGACCTGTGCAGAGAATCATCACAGGGGAAGAGAGACTGGAGGAAGAGGAGAGCCACTGGAGTACAGAGCGGGATAGCCCGCTGTTACAGCTTAGATTAGAATTGCCTCCGCTCATGGTTACACACAGACCCGCCTCCTGACCCCACGCCTGTGATAGACAGAACACATCCCAGCAATGGACAGGGGGTTCTGTCTATCATAGGCGCAGGTCAGGAGGCGGGGCTGTTTGTAATCACGAGCAGATGGAAATTGTAATGTAAGCTGTAACAGCAGGCTATTCCGCTCTGTGTTCCGGCGGCTCTCCTCTTCCTCCATGCTCTCTTCCCCGGAGTGATCGCTGGGGCTCCCCCCTTCCCCCCACTTCCTATGGGCAACACAAAGGTGGTTCATCCAGATCCAACACACTTTTTAAAATATTATTATTTTTTTATAATTATATATATATATATATATATATATATATATATATATATATATATATATATATATATATATATATATATATATATATATATATTTTCACCTAGATTTAACACATTCCTTTTTTATTCATTTTTTTCTCATCCCTTTTTTCGCACATTTTTTTTGTAGAACCTATATTGCACAGGAACTGTATCGTGGCTACCTGGCGTGCTTGTGGCTGTTCCCCTTGATCTTGGGGGGGATTCCCGCCTCAACCCTGGGTCAAACACTTGTCTGAGGCCCCCCTTGTTATCCACTTCGAACCTGGGCTTAGCTTGGGACTTGTAAGTAACTGACAAGTTGTTTTGAGATTTTCTCTCAGAGGACCTTATATATACTGATAGTTATTTATCTACCTACCTTTTAGTTTAATTGTGCATCATACTCCTGATGAATGGCTGCAATGCCATGAAACGCGTTGAGTCTTTCAATCCAAGGGTGTTAAGAACAGTCTGGCTTACTACTATGTATGTATTAATGTTAAATGTTTATAATCGCCAATTGATGTATGTCTAATTCATGAATTTATTTACCAATCATGTCTATTTGATGATCTGTAATATCCATTTGTGCGTCCCTATACGAACCATGCTCCTTGAATAATTGTAATGCTTATTATATTAATTATATTCAATGTGTGAATATCTTGATTGTATTACATGATTGCTCATTGATTTAACATGTTTCATAAGTTATGGAAAGTCCAATGGGATTGTGCAATAAATTATATACATTTTTTATGTATGTATCATCAATCTTAATTACAAGCCTCATATAAAGTCCCAGTACCCCTTTCTCCTTTTTTTTCCAATTGTAATGTAAGCTGTAACAGCAGGCTATTCTGCTCTGTGATTCGGCGACTTTCCTCTTCCTCCATGCTCTCTTCCCCCTGGGCGATCGCTGGGAGAATGGCTCCCGTTGAACCCCGCATGCCGAAGGTATTCGCCCCCCCCCCCCCCACTCCCAGGTAGCCTACACACAACAATTTTCCACTTGTAAAATGCGAGTAGGCGAGTGGAAAATTTGAGGGCTGCCATAGTATATGCAGTTTAAAGACACAGGCTTACTTTCGTGTCAGCAACAGTACTATCTTTAATTTACCTTCCCCTGGATCACTGGTTGTCAACTTATCAGCTAAAGGGGGCCTCAAATACGGCTCCTGACATCACCAAAGCGCCGCACATAATGTTCAATATATGTAATGCTTGAGAGGCCTTCAAAAAATACAAGGTTCAGGTTCAACATTCAGACTTTTTAAAGAACGCAACAAGAAATGTAAGGGTGCAATTAGGGCGGCTAAGAGAGAACACGAAAGACACATAGTGGGGGAGAGCAAATAAAATCACAAGAAATTCTTTAAGTATGTAAACAGTAAAAAAGGGAGGACAGACCATATTGGCCCCATAAAGAATGAGGTTACCAAGGATGGGGAGATGACGAAGGTATTGAATTTATTCTTCTCCTCGGTCTTCACGAGGGAATTGGGGGGCTTTAGTAACCAAAACTGCAGTGTTTATCCTTATGACACGTCACAGGAAGCACCCTTATGGCTAACAGAGGACAGAATTAGAAACTTAACATTAATAAATCACCGGGACCAGATGGCTTGCATCCGAGGGTACTTAGGGAACTCAGTCAAGTAATTGCCAGACCATTGTTTCTAATTTTTACTGACAGTCTACTGACTGGAATGGTACCAGTGGATTGGAGAAAAGCCAATGTAGCACCAATATTTAAAAAGGGCCCAAACTACATCCCTGGGAATTACAGACCAGTTAGCCTAACATCAATATTATGCAAGCTCTTGGAGGGGATGATAAGGGACTATATACAAGATTTTAGTAATAAGAACGATATCATTAGCAGTAATCAGCATGGATTCATGAAGAATCGTTCTTGCTATTAACCTTCTATGAGGAGGTGAGTTGCCATCTAGATAAAGGAAGGCCCGTAGACGTGGTGTATCTGGATTTTGCAAAAGCATTTGACACAGTTCCCCATAAACGTTTACTGTACCCAATAAGGTCCGTTGGCATGGACCATAGGGTGAGTACATAGATTGAAAACTGGCTACAAGAGCCAGTTCAGAGGGTGGTGATAAATGGGGAGTACTCGGAATGGTCAGGGGTGGGTAGTGGGGTCCCCCAGGGTTCTGTGCTGGGACCAATCCTATTTAATTTATTCATAAATAACCTGCAGGATGGGATAAACAGTTCAAACTCTGTATTTGCAGACAATACTAAGCTAAGCAGGGCAATAACTTCTCAGCATAATGTGGAAACGTGGAAACAAATTAATGGGGTGGGCAACTACATGGCAAATGAGGTTTAATGTAGAAAAATGTAAAATAATGCATTTGGGTGGCAAAAATATGAAGACAATCTATACACTGGGGGGAGAACCTCTGGGGGAATCTAGGATGGAAAAGGACCTGGGGGTCCTAGTAGATGATAGGGTTTAGCAATGGCAGGCAATGCCAAGCTGCTGCTAACAAAGCAAACAGAATATTGGCATGCATTAAAAAGGGGATCAACTCCAGGGATAAAGTGATAATTCTCCCACTCTACAAGACTCTGGTCCGGCCGCACCTGGAGTATGCTGTCCAGTTCTGGGCACCAGTCCTCAGGAAGGATGTACTGGAAATGGAGCAAGTACAAAGAAGGGCAACAAAGCTAATAAAGGGTCTGGAGGATATTAGTTATGAAGAAAGGTTGCGAGCACTGAACTTGTTCTCTCTGGAGAAGAGACACTTGAGAGGGGATATGATTTCAATATACAAATACCGTACTGGTGACCCCACAATAGAGATAAAACTTTTTTGCGAAAGGGAGTTTAACAAGACACGTGGCCACTCAATAAAATTAGAAGAAAAGAGGTTTAACCTCAAACTACGTAGAGGGTACTGTAAAAGCAGCCAGGATGTGGAATTCCCTTCCACAGGCGGTGGTCTCAGTGGGGGGGCATCGATAGTTTCAAAAAACTATTACATAAGCACCTGAACGACCACAACATAGGGATATACAATGTAATACTGACATATAATCACACACATAGGTTGGACTTGATGGATTTGTGTCTTTTTTTCAACCTCACCTACTATGTAACTATGTAACTATATTATGTTGGGGTGTGGGTTGTGGCAGAGATACTGAATTCAAAGCCAGCCGTCAGTATTTGCATATGAGTCCTCTGGTTCATAGCCTACCAGATGCGTGGTATGTCAGTATATAGCCATATGGAATTTATATTACAAATAAATAGACATTACCTGCATTAAATAAGTTTACTGAGGTCCTCCTACGATTAATAAATATCTCTCTGCTAACAGCGCAAGCAACAGCGCTCTGTCTAAAGCACAAGCAACAGTGACATCTACAGGTTCTAAAAGGTAATATACAAAAAAGGTTACAGTAAGAGGGTACAGAAATCACTTCACTAAGCTGTAGGTGTTATATTAACTATGTGCCTTCTTTTATCCAACGTCCAGTTCACAATTCTCCTCTCTGAGGCCTCATTCACATTAGGCGGTTTGGAATCGCGGGCAGAATTGCCGTGATTCTGCCCAGGATTCCAAATGGTAGCAAGATGCGCAAGGCGCATTTGGGTGCCATTATTCATAATGGCACCCTAAATACGGTGCGATTCTGCAGCAATTGTCATGTGACAGAATTGCATGGTAATCGCAGCATAACGCACGTTTAAAAATTGCACTAAGCTTGTTGCCCAAAAAGAAGCCAGAGCTTTTTTAGGGCTACAAATGCTCATAGGGCAGCCCATTGAAGTGAATGGGCAGCCCTATGCACAACAGGCAGAGACGCGTGTCACTCTTTAAATGCTCGTTCCCAAAACACAACGTCTAAATGGGGCCTGATTATCGCATAGGAGTGCAATTATTATTCCTATGCAAGAAATAGTTTATTATAGATTGCAATCTCTTATTAATCTCATTAATAATTTTTGTTTTTTCCAAAGTTGTTTTTTTTTTATATCCGTGTGAAATGAAGCTGCACTCCTCACAGACCCTTTGCTGTTAAATCTGAACTCTGGGAATTCATTTATTTTTATTGCATACTTACATTGGTTCAGCTTGGCACAATGTATGTATGTCTATCTTATACTTGCCCCTGGGGAAGCTGGCAATCACTGTAGTTATTGGCGATACTACAATGATAGCCAAACCCCTTTGGGTACTGTGACGAGCTGTTTCCCCAGTTAACATTAACCATAGGGGGTTGAGCGCTTGGCACTGCCACCTTTATTTAATGCCTTGTGCTTTTTTTCACTAAATAAAAACCACCTGCTGAACGCTCTGATTAATTAGGTAACAGCTGGTTGCTCTTGTTGGGCAGTGCTGTTTACAAGGGGTGGAGTGCTCTGTAATCCGTAGAGATGAACCAATTGTTGCTCTTAAAAAATCTTCATATGTATTTAGAAACCACAGTGTACAAACACAGATAAGATCAGTTGACGCGTTTCAGCCTACAAGGCCTTAGTCATAGTTTTGACTAAGTCCTTGCAGGCTGAAATGTGTCAACTGATCTTATCTGTGTTTGTACACTGTGGTTTCTAAATAAATTTGAAGATTTTGTAGGAGCAACAACTGGTTATTTGGTGTGTCACCAAATGTGAAGTCCAACATTTGGTGGATTTCACATGCTGCTATTAACACCTCCTGCTCTACCGATGTCCACCCCTAATAGATTACCTTTCTCAGACAAACACCAAGCAACCGTGAGCTCTACTGTAATTGTGTTGTATGGGTAGAAGCACAAAACCTTTTTGCTTGCAATAGTGGGGTGCTCTGTGCCATGGTTGAGGGGGGTGGGGGCAAGACGGTTCTGAAGATTAAGTCAGGTAGAGCAGACTACAGATAGGTGCCCCCCAAAGTAGAATTCCTGCACAACCTCTGGATCATTTTCATCCGACAGCCAACAGTCAGCTTGTCAAATTTACCCACAACTACCGCCAGGTGTGTGTTTAAAAATTCTCCTGCTGCCACCGATGTACATTGATGGCAGTAAAAAGGCTAAAGGGAAGCTGCAGTAGGATAACCACACAGGGCTGTCTTTTCGCATGGGCATGCTGGGCAGTTGCCTGGGGGCCCCACTTGCCTGGGGAGCCCCACCTGCCCAGAGACCCCAGCCAGGGCCGGACTGGCCTACCGGGATACCGGGAAATTTACCGGTAGGCCACCTGTCCTGGTGCCGCTTTGAGTTGCAGCTGCAGTGCTCCGCTCTTTCCCTCTCTCCTCCTCCTCCTGTGTATCACGGAGCTGCCTGGGTCTGTGTTCGGCGTAACAAGGTCTGCCCCCCTAGACCGGCTCGTGTAATAGTAGATTGAATCAGTGTTCCGCCTATCACACGAGCCAGTCTAGGGGGGCGGGACCTTGTTACAGCGCGGCCGCCGAACACAGACCCAGCCAGCTCCGTGAAACACAGGAGGAGATGCCCGCTGTGTGTGTGTTACCAGGCGATGGTGAGTCTGTATTAATTGGCACAGTGATGCTGCATTCATGGGCACAGTAAAGGTGCAATTGTGGGCACAGTGAGACTGCATTCATGGGCACAGTGAAGCTGTAATAGTGGGCAAGGTAAGGGTGCAATGGTGGGAACAGTGAAGCTGCAATGGTGGGCACAGTGAGGCTGCATTCATGGGCACAGTGAGGCTGCATTCATGGGCACAGTGAGGCTGCAATGGTGGGCATAGTGAGGCTGCATTCATGGGCACAGTGAGGCTGCAATGGTGGGCACAGTGAGGCTGCAATGGTGGGCACGTGAGGCTGCATTCATGGGCACAGTGAGGCTGCAATGCTTGGTACAGTGAGACTGCATTCACGGGCACAGTGAGGCTGCAATGGTGGGTACAGTGAGGCTGCATTCACGGGCACAGTGAGGCTGCAATGGTGGGCACAGTGAGGCTGCATTCATGGACACAGTGAGGCTGCATTTGATGGGCACAGTGAGGCTGCATTCACGGGCACAGTAAAGCTACATTTGATGGGCAATCGTGTAGTCAGGGCCCCAGTGCACTGTATTGCCCGGGGGCCTATAATGCTCATAAGATGGCACTGTAACCACTGTATTTTTGCTGTCCCCGGAAAAATATATGTCCCCGATTTCGTCCCCGGCGAAAAAGAATGTGACCCCGATTTCTTTCTAGCTTTAATAATGGCACAATTTGGCCACACCCAATATTTGGTGTGATGGGCTTCACATGCTATTATCCCCACCTCCTGCTCTGCTCCTTAATAAAATTGGACGTGGTCAGAACGGTGTTAAAATGATTTGTAAAAGATATGGTCACCTTACTATACAGAAACATAGGTGTAGCCCCCTTGTCCTAAACAGGGCCTACTATGTCAATTTTTTGTTTTTGCTGGGCTGTAGTTAGCTCAGACTGATTGTATAGCTCTTCTCCTGGTTCTTCCTAAGCTTAAGTTGGCTTGTGATTTCTCACTGTCGCTAGTAGATGTCACTGGTATCACTGGTCATAGAATGTGATTTCACAAAAAAAAAAAAAAAACGATTTATATTTTCTTCAGCCAATCCAGTAGGAGGTTTAGGCCACTGGTGCATGCTGGGGGAGGATATACATATTTGGGACAGGTCATGTGCTCACTCTCTTCCCCTGAGCTGAGACCTAGGGAGGTGCTGCTGGATGGAGTTGTGCTATTAGGCCCATTAGCCTGGTTTGGGGCTGTGACAGACCTAGCCGGGACAGAGGCTGTTGGAGAGGACTGAATGCAAGCCTCTTGCCTTTTGATTATGGGCCCTGGATTTTCAATGGAACAATACTCTTTGTGAGGTGACTTAGAAATCCAGTCTGAACTGTACTAATCGGACTCAGTCGTGTATATATGTATATATTGTATGTTGTTTGATTCTGTTGGGGACTCCTTGCTGTGGTCATTTGGGATGTGTGTCCCTGAAGAAGGAAGGGGGATTCCTCCAGCAGCCCCCTGCTGATAAGACTGATTCATACTGTTGGGACACATACTGTGAGGACATGCTAATGTCATCAACTCCACTCACCTGTCTGATGTCAGCTATAATGTGTTTAATGTAAATCAGTTTAGTCTGGCTTACCACAGGTTCTAACGGTATTCAACTCATTGTTGTTTGTTCTAATTAACCCTGTGTTGATGTTTATGGTAATGTGTGTTGAATAGTCAATGAGCTGATCACATTGTCCTCTATACAATGTAGGAGACAGGCCGACACCTATTGGAGCTTCTGCTATTGTGAGAAAATGTCACGTGGTTGTATTTATGATAATTAACTCTGTTACTGTGTGAAGCTCGGTGCCCACAAGTCTGTGTCCTACAGGTCATGTCTCTGAGTCATCTGGTCTGGGTAAATGATTTAGTAAACTAGCTCATGTTAATTAGGTTAATTAGGTTACATTTGTATTGTTAGAGTAATATGAGCAGGAGGGGGGAACCTCATCTTCTCCGGTATATAAGACTGTATTCTGGTTCTAAATAAAGTTAGTTCATGTTAGCATCTAAGCAAGTGTCGCCTTGTTTTGTGCTTGGAAGCATTTGGAATACATGATATCTGTATACAGACTGGGAGGAAGTGGTATATGACGGACACTCAAGCGGAGTGTGGGACGTTCCGTGACAGGGGCCTAACGTGCTGAAGTGCTCCTGAAGCTGTCCTGCCCGCTCTGGAGGAAGCTCTGCCAAGGAGGAGATCCAGGGGAGAGCCAGGAAGAAAGCTGGTCTCTCAGAAGGGTCTGGTGACTCACTTGGAGGACGCACTGAAATTTGGGAAAGTGTTTACAGAGTAAAGGATCTGACACTGTGAAGATGGACATTGATCTGGACCTCGAGAGTCTGGGGGTGATCTGCTACGGTATCTGGGACCCCTAACCCTCACCTTCTTAACCGTTATGAAATATAACTTTAAAAAGACAAAAGTGACTAACGCCCAATATGTCTGTCCCCCCATTTTTGGCCATGAACTCAGCCCTGGGATAAAATGCTAGCCCTTCCCTGCCTCTGGAGGTACTATCCTGCCTTTGAGGTGTCAGAGGGGTGCTAAAGACCTTACCTGTTGATCCCGCCACAAATCCAGTAAGCTTCCATCTCACTGCCTTGGGTGACAAAACTGTTCCTCCGAGGACAGGAAGTGTGTTATTGGCTGGATCACCAGCTGTAAATAATACATATAATAAGCCTACAAAAAGAAAACTAAAGCAGCCAGCACATCTAAGGATTGGTGATCTACAATAGACTCTGTTTTTGTTCTTGGGTTTGGATACACTAAGATTTGAAATGCCTTTGCTCGTACGGGATAATGCAGACTTTTTACGGGACATGCAGCACCCCATCCTGAACATAACGGGAGATCGGGGAGCATTACAGTCCGTGCGGCTGCTGCTTTTATTCCTGTTTTGCGGCACTAATTAATGGGCCAGGGGCCAGCAAGCCTTCCTTTTAAGAAAGATTCACAAGCCTTCAGGTGGCTGACCTCTACTCGCTCGTATGAGATGAAGAGCTGGGAATTTTCTTAACTGAGCGTGCCTGTTGTAATAAAAATAACAAAATAATGCGACATTTGGGGCTCATTTTTTTCCAAAAGGTTAAATCCGGGATAACTAGGATCACAGCCCTTCCGGAATATGGTTTATAGAGCAAAGTTCTGGCATCCTGCATGATGACAAATTGCCTCCTGAGCTACATAGCAGGCACTTTGTGGTAGCTGCATGTATCTTCTGATTAGAGCACCCCAGGCACCCCAAATTCAGGGGCATCCTCTGGCCTGTTGCCCTTTCCTCCTGGTGCCCTCTTATGACCACTAAGTGTTATGGGCAACTACATTAACCAGAAAGCAGTTCAGTGTGAGCATCTACAGTATCCTAGCTGGCAGGGGCATAAAGTTTGAAACACTTCAGATTTAGAAAAAGGTGGTCACTCTTTATGCACCATGCAGCCATAGCAGGGGTAGTTGGATGACAAGAGTAGGTGTATTACTTTTGGCAGGTCATGTAATTTTTATGTGAAAAAAAGAGTTGTGAATCTTAGGCCCCATTTACACTTCAATGTTTTGTAGCTTGAAGCTCCAAAATGAAGGAGAAAAAAAATCAATTATTCTGAATTATTATTCAGTTCTAGACTCTTTTTGTAACTCAAATTGGGCAGAATTGTGCGTTTTTATTCCCATAGAAACACGCAATTTTGTGTGCGTTTTATTATGTGTTTTTGCGTGAGTTTCTGCTCAAATGCAAAAAAAATAAAATAAATGTAATATTATGTGAATAAATAAATGTAAAATAAATACAAATAACTAAAAATCATCATAAATAAAATAAATTACTAATATGTAATAATAAATAAATAATAATTAACCCCTAACCTCAACATTTAAAAAAAAAAAATAGTATTACTAATAATAATAAGAATAAAATAATAAACACCCAAAACGGAACAAAAAAAAAGAATATTAATGATGTATTATTATTATCACTATGTATTTATTTTGTGTTAGGGTTAGGGTGTTTATTCATTATTTCTTATTATTATTTTTATTTTTTTTAAAGGGTTAAGGGTTGATTATTTTATTTATTTTTACATATATTCATTTATTGTATCTTTTTACGTATGATTATTTTTATTTATTTGTGTTTTTATTTTACTTATTTATACATTCATTATTATTAGTAGTAGTAGTAGTATTAATATTACCTAACCCTAACAAAAATAAATAAATAATAATAAGACAATAAAAAAATGTATAACCCCTAACCCCAACCCCTAATCCTAACCTAACCTAACCTTAATAATAATAAGTGAGCCATTAAATCATTCCCTGCATCTATTACCGTTTGTACCACCACCTCCTTAGAATGTATGCTCTATGAGCCGGGCCCTCCTATCCCCTCTGTATTGAACTGTACTGTAATTGTGCTGTCCCCCCGCTAAATTGTAAAGCGCTGCGTAAACTGTTGGCGCTATATAAATCGCGTATAATAATAATAATAATAAATAAATAAGAAGAAGAAATAAAAGCTAATGGAAAAGCTATAAAAGCTGAAAAACCTAACAACAAATAATGAAACAGATGATAGTTTGCTCTATTGGCCAATAAAAAAAAACACCAAAACTCAAAAACGCTGTATATAAACATGTGTTTAATAACAACAATCACGCAAAAAATGCACAAAATCCGTTTTGAAAGTGCAATTCACTAAGAATTGTGCGGTAAATAACTAGTGCGGTAAAGTTTCCATAATGCGGTAATTAACGCATATTTTCATTGGGTAAATTATCGCATTGAGCTGGTTGGGAGTAGGCTGGGAAGCCGGCCGCCGCGTCCTTAACAACAGACGACTTACAAGCTGTCAGCTGAATGTAGAGAAAACATGCCGGTAATTAAAAATTATTTAAAAGAAAAACAGCGGGGGTTCCCTCCCATATGGAAATTAAGGAGAACCCCACGCCTAAATTAAAAAAATCCCCCCAAAATCAATACCAGACCCTTAACTGAGCATGCAGCCTTGCAGGTCAGGAAAGGGAGGGGACGAGTGAGCCCTAAACATGGGGGGGCTTTGTCCAACCCCCCCAAAGCACCTTGACCCGATGTTTGTGGGGACAAGGGCCTCTTCCCCACAACCCTGAGCTGTGATTGTGGGGGTCTGTGGGTGGGGGATTATTGAAATCTAGAAGCCCCCAGATCCTGCCCTCCCCATGTTAATGAGTAGGGGTACATTGTACCCCTACTCATTCACCAAAAAAGTGTCAAAAAGAAATTAAAACACACACACACAGTTTTTGACAATTCCTTTATTAAATAAAAATAATAATAAAAGTAGATCCAACGTCAATGACAACACTCGCTACCACCATCAGACCCAAAAAAGGAAGACCCTCTGGCCCCAATGAAGGCTTCCGCCAACTGCCTTGTCCTCCTTGCCAGTCCTTAGATAGCTAAGGGGGCCCTGCCCTTTTGTGACGTCACAGATCAGCCCCTGCTGCAGCCTCTCACCTTGTGACTTGCTATAAAGTTACAATGTTGCAGTCTGATCGGGGGGGGGGGGGGGATTGAGAAAAGGCTTCCTCTTGCCTGTAGCAGAATGATGACATCATCTCAGCCAAGACAAAGTCAGTAGTTTGTAGCTCTAAGATGGTTGCAGAATTAGAAAAATTTTCTGAAAACCAATACTATTGCTGTATTGTGTCACATATTAGGAATTGCCTCTCTGAAAAAAAGGTGAGTTAGGTTGGTTGGTAGTGCAACTTCAAGTGATTTCTCTCTAAGATTTTTTTTATAAGGGACTCAAGCTGGATTGAATGTGACTGATCTTTCTATTGTACCCATGTTTTCCCTGGAAACACTTTGATGAGGCCTTTTCTTCTGTACTGTTTGTAAATGATCATACAGATTTACAAAAGAAACATGCTTTTTACAAACTATAAAATTATTTGTATGATTTTGATGGCTTCTAATCAAGATGCAATAGTGGTACAAAAGCAGTGCATTTTAATGGGAACAGGCATAAAAGAGGTTAATTACTGCTGTGCTTCAACTCCCTCTCTGTCCAAGATAGATCAGATTCTCAGCCCAAGAGATGCAGTCTCATCAGAGCATATGCAGTCTCACAAGTGCCCATGAGATGCAGTCTCACCAGTGCCTATGTAGTCTCACCAGTACCCATGAGATGCAGTCTCACCAATGCCTATGTAGTCTCACCAGTACCCTTGAGATGCAGTCTCACCAGTGCCCATGAGATGCAGTCTCATCAGTTCCTATGCAGTCTCACCAGAGCCTATGCAGTCTCATCAGAGCCTATGCAGTCTCACCAGTGCCCATGAGATGCAGTCTCATCAGTTCCTATGCAGTCTCATCAGTTCCTATGCAGTCTCACCAGAGCCTATGCAGTCTCATCAGAGCCTAGGCAGTCTCACCAGTGCCTATGCAGTCTCACCAGTGCCTATGCAGAGTCATCAGTTGCCATGAGATGCGGTCTCATCCGTTCCTATGCAGTGTCATCAGTTCCTATGCAGTACAAAATATTTTACAGTGCACACATACAAGAATGACATTTCCTGCAGGGCTAGTTAAAAACACCTGAACATATTCAAAAAATACGGGGGTTTGGTCACACTATATGGTCATATAGTGCTAAGCCCACTTACTGCGACAAAGTACCCCGAATTAGTGGGTCCTACACTAGTAATAGAATGGAAGATCCTTTGTCTCAACCATGGGAGCTGAACTCCTCAATGTGGGAGAACTGAAGGGGATACATCCTAAACACTGGTGGCCACTAAATAGGAGGTAATGAGGAGGGGGGGGGGGTGCTCCAGCCCACAAAACCTGGTCAGGGCCTATTACAATATACAAGAACATATTTGGGGGGCACACCATACAATGCATTTAAATTCAAGATGGTGCTGCTATAAGACCTACAAACAGTACAAAATATTTTACAGCGCACACATACAAGAATGACATTTCCTGCAAATCAGTTCCTATACAGTCTCACCAGTGCCTATGCAGTCTCATCAGAGCCTATGCAGTCTCACCAGTGCCTATGCAGAGTCATCAGTTCCCATGAGATGCGGTCTCATCCATTCCTATGCAGTGTCATCAGTTCCTATGCAGTCTCATCAGAGCCTATGCAGTCTCACCAGTGCCCATGAGATGCAGTCTCACCAGTGCCTATGCAGTCTCATCAGAGCCTATGCAGTCTCATCAGAGCCTATGCAGTCTCACCAGTGCCCATGAGATGCAGTCTCACCAGTGCCTATGCAGTCTCATCAGAGCCTATGCAGTCTCATCAGTGCCCATGAGATGCAGTCTCACCAGTGCCTATTCAGTCTCATCAGTGCCCATGAGATGCAGTCTTACCAGAGCCTATGCAGTCTCATCAGTGCCTATGCGGTCTCATCAGTGCCTATGCGGTCTCACCAGAGCCCATGCGGTCTCACCATTGCCCACGAACTATATAAGGCTCTGTAAAGCACTGTGTCTATATTTGCAGCCAAGAAAGCACTGATTGATAGTCAATTGATATATAGTTGAGTGCAATAGTGTTGTTGTTCTTGTCTGTTGTTCATGACAAACATTTTTGCAATATCTTTTCACCATTTAAGCTATTTATATAAATAAAGATATATGAAACAAAATAATACTGGAGTTTGTGGTTTGGATTTGAACGTAATGGTATGTCATGTAATTTTGCATATGGACAAGGTGCTGTTGCACGTAAATCTGCTTTGCTGATAAATTTAATTTTAGTTATCATGATATATGATATGATATTTTTTTTTCATTCTTGGTCCCAGACAGCACCATGTCTTGGGCCGGCACTGGGTTGGATCGTTTTCCACTTCCTAAGCTGTCCTGCACCACCTATCCAGGCGTTAACCCCCCCTCCCCCATATCAGCATCCTGTTACATCTACTTTTATACAACTCTACAAATCTCAGAAAAAAAAAAAAAATGGCAAGCTCGATAAAATCCCTCCAAGCTGGAGGAGCACGAATATCTGCAAACTGCAGTATGGAATTCCAAGAAAGCCAAGTGCTTGGGGAAAGGAGAGCGTGAAATAACTGCGGTGGTGTTAGGAGTGCTTAGATTGGCTCGGGGAAGAGAAGTGGGAGACAAGAGAGGGGATTAGGCGGTCTGCAGCGGAAAGGTCTCCACGTCGTTCCCCTGTGATGTCAGAGGTGGAGCCTCCAGCAGTTGGAAAAACTTGATATCAATATCAGCTGAGCAATGTCGAGTGAATTAGCCTTTATCAGGTGTTGAAAAGGGCCCATCGATGTGACGGCCTGCAGCAGACATCATACATTTCTGCTTAATACTTTTAGACGTGCCTGCTGATACAGGAATTTCCACATGCCAAGATGGCCAGAGGATCACAGAAACCAAGGAACCTCTCCGCTCCCTGATTAGCTTAAAGTGAAAATCCTGTTTAGTTCAGAGGACCCCCTCCAGGTTAAAGAGAACCTGTAGTGAAAATATGGGAGTTGCTATTGCTGGCTTTGTTATAAAAGTTCAGGTATTCTTTTTTATGACGACACAGTCAGCACTGCTCTCCTATATGGCTGTGTAGCGGTACCCCCAAAAGGGCCGCAAATCTTACTAGGTTCTCTCCCACTTTAGTGCAGAGGCAGCAAGGCACACGGCAACAGTCCATACACTCCGGCTCAATAATCTGTCCAGCATTTTATCTTTTTCTATATTTTATTGCTTAAAGTGGTGTTCCGGCCGAAATGATACTTTTTAAATAAAAACACCCCTTTAACACACAAGCTTAATGTATTCTAGTAAAGTTAGTCTGTAAACTAAGGTCTGTTTTGTTAGTTTATAGCAGTAGTTTGTTATTTTATAAACTTACAGCTGGCCGTGGCCATCTTAAGTGTGGGCATCTGAAGCCAGACTGTATTTCTTCCTGGATCTCATCCTTGCAGATCTCGCACATGCTCAGTGCAGCGCAAGCAGTGTAATAGGTTTCAGGTCAGGTTTCCATAGCAACGGCAGTGTCAGAGGAAGTTGCCGCCCCTTCCCAGAAGGCATTGCAAACAGGAAATGATGCGATGGGCCACGGCCAGGGAGGAGGAGGTGAAAAATGAATACAGCAGATATACAGAAGGTGCTGAGAAAAAAAATG
This sequence comes from Lithobates clamitans, assembly GCA_037952925.1. Taxonomy (NCBI): domain Eukaryota; kingdom Metazoa; phylum Chordata; class Amphibia; order Anura; family Ranidae; genus Lithobates; species Lithobates clamitans. The sequence continues at coordinate 2,544,196 of JBBGZY010001542.1, forward strand.
TAAAAATATCCAATTTCTTTACAGTGCACAGTTTAGTGAGGGATGCTGAAGAGTTGTAAAAGTGGGTGGAACTCCACTTTAACCACTTCCGGACCGCCCACCGCAGTTTTACATCCTTACTTTGAAGGAGGATATTGTTGTTATGGCAGCAGCTAGCTGCCATAACCTCCGTATCCTCTTCTTCAGCGGGCGGTCCGCTACAAGATCTGCGGCAGATTCACCGCAAGGTCACTTTTATCAGCGGCGGGAGAGGGACCCCCCTGCCGCGATCCGGTGCCCTCCGCCGCTTACCGGAGCTGTTGGCAGTGGCGGAGCCGATCGCATCTGTCCCCTGCCTGCGTATGGAGACGAGTGAGGGGAAGATGGCCCTTCCCCTCACTCGTCAAAACGTCACTTCCGCCCATAGCTCTTAAAGGGCCTTTTTTTTTTTTTTTTTTTTTTTTTAAATGACAATTTTTTTTTATTGCATTTCAATGTAAATATGAGATCTGAGGTCTTTTTGATCCCAGATCTCATATTTAACCACTTGCTTACCGGGCACTTAAATCCCCCTCCTATCCAGACCAATTTTCAGCTTTCAGCGCTGACGCACTTTGAATGACAATTGCGCGGTCATACAACACTGTACCCAAATGAAATTTTTATCATTTTTTCCCCACAAATAGAGCTTTCTTTTGGTGGTATTTGATCACCTCTGCGATTTTTATTTTTTGTTAAAAAAATTTAAAAAGCCCGAATTTTTAAAAAAAAATTTTATTTTTTTTTATATTTTGTTATAAAATTTTTTAAAAGGGTAAGTTTTCTCCTTCATTGATGTACGCTGATGAGGCGGCACCAATGGGCACTGATAGGTGGCAGTGATGGGCACTGATGGGTGGCAGTGATGGGCACTGATTGGTGGCAATAATGGGCACTGATCTTGTACACTGCTAGGTGGCACTGATTGGCACCACTGGTGGGCATTGTTAGGTGGCAATGGTGGGCATTGATAGGTGGCACCTGTAGGCATTGATAGGTGGCACTTATGGGCATTGATACGTGGCACTGGTGGGCACTGTGGGCACTGTGATGTTGTAATGTAAGGTGGCACTGGCAGGGGGTACTGGTGGCACAATTGAGGCACAATTGAGGCATTATTGCCTCCTTCTCTTCGGGACCGATGTCCCTTGCTGCTGAGCCGGTGATCGGCTTTTTTTTCTCCTCGCACTGTCAGCGCGAGGAGATAAAAAAAAAGAATACAGAGCTTTTGTTTTGATCATGTGATCAGCTGTCATTGGCTGACAGCTGATCACATGGTAAGGGGCCGGGACCGGCCCCTTACTTGGATCGGTGATCACCCGAGTCTCAGTGACTCGGTGATCACAGCGCGCTCCACGCGCGCCCTGCAGGGCACGCGCAGGGCACGTGCACAGGGGAGGCCGTCATATGACGGCCTCCCGGGAATGCAGGTCCGCGCTGTAGCCGTCATTCGGCTATAGTGCGGATAGCAAGCGGTTAAGAGGTCCTGTCATGTTTTTTTTTTTTTTCTATTACAAGGGATGTTTACATTCCTTGTAACAGGAATAAAAGCGACACAATTTTTTTTAAAACAGTGTAAAAATGTAAAAAAAAGGTAAAATAAATAATAAAAAAACATTTTTAAACGCGCCCGTCCCGTCAGGCTTGCGTGCAGAAGCAAATGCATACGTGATTAGCGCCCACATATGAAAACGGTGTTCAAACCACACATGTGAGGTATCGCCGCGATCAGTAGAGCGAGAGCAATAATTTTAGCCCTAGACCTCCTCTGTAACTTAAAACATGCAACCTGAAGAATTTTTTTAAACGTCGCCTATGGAGATTTTTTTTAAGGGTAAAAGTTTGTCGCCATTCCACGAGCGGCGCAATTTTGAAGCGTGACATGTTGGGTATCAATGTACTCGGCGTAACATTATCTTTTGCAATATAAAAAAAATTTGGGCTAACTTTACTGTTGTCTTATTTCTTAATTCAAAAAAGCGTATTTTTTCCAAAAAAAGTGCGCTTGTAAGCTGCACAAATACGGTGTGACAGAAAGTATTGCAATGACCGCAATTTTATTCTCTAGGGTGTTAGAAAAAAAGTGTATAATGTTTGGGGGTTCTAAGTAATTTTCTGTTTATGGTTTTTCTGTTTCTCTTTACTGCTGCTCCTCATTGAAATCAATGGGGCAGCGCTGCGACACCGGCAGCGCTTTCCGGGCAGATTTAACCCATTTTCAGCCGCTAGCGGGGGGCTAAAACCGCCCCGCTAGCGGCTGAATAGTGCCACTAAAACTACAGTAAAGCGGCGCTAAACATATCTCCGCTTTGCCACTGACGCCCCCGTGGCTCGGTGTGAAAGCCGTCTAAGGAGAGGCAGTGTTGGCTTAAAGCGTAAGTAAACCCACCCACACAACAGTTACATTTCTGGCACATGCCGGAAATGTGACGCTCCCACTGGTTGTGCTTTCAACCAAACTGTCAAACCATCCAATGGCTGGTGTCTTAACTGATCACATGAGCTGCATCATGGCAGTTGTAGATTAAACAGAGGCTAAGATGGCAGCTTCCTTGCCTGAAAACGACAGGTGGGTTTACTTCCACTTTAAGTTCCCATTGTGCTAATATCTCTGCACCTTCCACTGCCAGACAACCAAGGGTGCTCTCCTAGTCTCCTTCACATTTTCCACAGTTAAGCATTTGACTAATCCAAATGACAGATATCCCTGACAGATACAGTCCAACCAGAATGTTTTGGGTATCCTACCAGGATTCCTCTTAGTTGCACTAATCAAATCCTGGATATATCAGACACACAACAGAGCCCATTGTGCAGGAACATCATTCTTGGGGGTAAAACTAGACATGTCCAGGGTTACCACTAAATCTTCTCTGCAAGATACATTATAGACTTCTTACATAAAACTTAATATGTATTATTCTCCTATAGGGATTGCTATTGTCCCAGCCACATTATATGACTTGAAAAAGATAACCCAAGAAACTGACAGCTGGTCTCTAGGCATGAAAAGATCCGCAACATTACTTCCTAACAAATCATGAACTTACTCCTTCATAGCTGACCTGGAAATATATGGGATGTATTTTTGAGATTGTACACTTTCATCAGACAACATTGTTAAGATTAATGTAATATTCTTCTGAAATTGTTCATGAATCTACAAGGCATTTGTCTCTTGTTCGTTGGTTGTCCAACAGACGGCTCTTATTTTTGACTCTCTAGGGCGGCCTTTCTCAACCTTTTCAACATAGATGAACCCTTGAAATAGTTCTCCAGTCTCAGGGAACTCCTGCTAAAAATTAGAAAATGACAACTCATGATAAATTAGTGTGATGGTCAGTGGGAAGAATGGTCCTTACACTTGTGGTCATTGAGAAAAATTACCTCCTTACAGATAGCTAAAAAGATCTATGGTTTCAGTGGGAACTTATCTGAGAGGCAGAAATTGCCCAATGCTGAAGGAACCCCTAGCAACCTCTGGAGGAACCCTGGTTGAGAATCACTGCTCTAGGGGCTATTTATAAAAGTTTACTGGTTCACTGTTTTTTCCATTTCATAAATCAACCCATTAGCAAATGTTTAAACCAGGATTTTTTTAAGTTGGCATATTTTACTGAAACTTTCTGAATTTAGATTTGCAGGATTAGTTGGCACTACAATAGCATCATTGACATTATTTGTACAATCACCCTATAACCATTCATACTTAATTCCAATGGTAGGATAAATTGCCTTCCAATTTTCTTTGTCTTTGGAAATCTTGGAAATTCCATTGTCTGTTTTAGGGTCTACCTCCACAGTGTGGCACCAGTCTGGCAGCATTCTCTCATGCTCGTCCCTTCTGGTTTTCAGTAAAGGGCATTTACTGGTGGATGAAAGCCCTATTTTTCATCTGTTAAAAAAATGGATCAGATGAAAAAAAGGATGTAAACGAACAAACAGTCTGTTTTTGCATGAAAAAAATGACTCTGGGACTCAAATGGTTAGGAAGCAAACTTGTTTTTTCTTCAAATGGCTGACAGGCAGGATATTTATGACAGAAGAAACCCTATTGGTCTCTTCTACCATAAATGCATCCTTCTGCCTGTCAGCTGTCATGTTCGCTGAGCCGCGCATGTGCAGCTCAGCGAACATTTCCGAGTCTGATCTGTGCAATGGCAATGTGACTCACATGCGCATGCACGAGAGTGGCATCATCGCGGCTTGGCCTATCAAGTGACCCGAAGGCACAGGACCTGGAAGGAAGACCGGGCCAAGATGGAAGCGCCGGATCGGTCCCAGTGCTGTGCTGGGAGGACACCATATAACAAGTAAGTCTGCCATAATGTACTAATATGCTGTGCACACTAGTACATTATGGCATAACCCAATTGGGGGGTCTTGAAAAAAAAAAATACAGCAGACTTTACTTCCGCTTTAAGGACTCTAGCTGGCAGATGGCCCATCCATTAGGGGTGCACGGGCGCCGCCCCCCTATTTATGCGTCTGCCCCCCTGATCTACATGCAGGGCGTTGGATTCCAAATAGGGGATTGAATATTTGCTATTGTCACACTGATTCTTCTCCCAGCCAATCAGCGAGTCGTGAGACCTGTTTCCTGATTGGCTGAAAGGAGAAGCAATCCTATTGGCCTAGGAGAAGGAGGGAGGAGATTCAGGCCGGAGGAGATGCAGGGGAAGCCCAACCCACAGACCCACCAGTCACCACTGTGACTCCAGGGATGGCTCACCTGCAGCAGCTCAGCCATCCAGCATCCAGCAATCCCCGGCTCGGACAGGGGAGGGAGGAGGAGGGGAGATCAGAGTTATCCCAGGCCAGACATCTGCCTCCTAAAGTTAGTGATTGTTAGGGTTTGATTTTTTTTTTTTAAATAACAAACATATCATACTTACCTCCACTGTGCAGCTCGTTTTGCACAGAGTGGCCCTGAACCTCGTCTTCTGGGGTCCCCTGGCAGTTCTCGCGGCTCCTCCCCACATCAGATAACCCCATAGGAGAAGCTCTCCCCCAGGGGGGGGTTACCTTGTGGGCGCGCTCCCCAGTCCATCATTCGACGACCATAGCTGCCGAATTTATGACTCGGCCCCGCCCCCCCCCCCCCCGCGCCCGCGTCATTGGATTTGATTGACAGCAGCGGGAGCCAATGGTTGCGCTACTATCAATCTATCCAATCAGGACACAAGGCATCGACCAGAGCTGGTGTGCTCGTTCCCGTCACGCAAATTTCGGGGCTCAGGTAAGTATAAGGGGGGCTCGGGGGCGCTGCTGCATTAAAAAAAAATTCACCTTAATGCATAGAATGCATTAAGGTTAAAAACGGCGAGGGTTTACAACCCCTTTAAGGAGGTCATCCGTCTCCCACGCAGGGGTGTTGCTGGTGTTCCCCACATTCGTGTCTGTCTTTGAGGGGGGAAGGGGAACGGCCTTGTTAACGCCGAGGGGGGGGAGGGTTGGACTTATGTAAACAAAAAGGATGAAAAACAGATGACAAACTGCTGAAAAACTGATGTAAACTTCATCCGTCTTTTCTTTAAAAAAAAAGTTACAGAACTGATCGAATGATTGGTCCGCATGTGTGAAAGGGGCCTAAAGGTAAAAAAAAAACTTTTAATACCAGCCCCCCCCCCCCCCCCAAACACTTATCTGAGTCTATTCTCGATCTCCACTGCTGCAGATTAAAAATGAAAGTATTTTTTTTAATAATATTCAATTACATTGCTATGTACATTTTTTTTTTTGCTATTTTTTTCCAACGAAAGTGGAGTTACCCTTTAATTTCCACTTTAACACATGTCCCACTTTCATTGCCCTTGTATTATTTTCATACTCTTAGATTGAACTGATGTCAGCTTGCCCATGTCTCTTTCTGTCATTCCATATGTCAATATCAGGGTTAGTGAATGCTCTTTGTCAGCTGTGCCAAGCTCCCCATGGACCAGGGACATGTGGTGAGGTCAGTGACTGGTGAGGCATTGGCTAGTATCAGAGCCAGATACACACAGGTTACATACGCCGCGATTGTTAGAGTGAGAGCAATCATTCTAACACTAGACCTCCTCTGCAACTCTAAACATGTAACCTGTAAAAAATTTGAAAGCGTCACCTATGGAGATTTTTAAGTACAGAAGTTTAGCGCCATTGCACGAGTGTGCGCAATTTTAAAGCGTGACATGTTAGGTATCTATTTACTTGGCGTAACATCATCTTTCGCTTTATACAAAAAAAATCAGGACACCTTTTTTTTTTTTTTTTTATTCATAGAACAGTTTTTTTTTTCCCCAAAAAAACGCTTTTGAAAAATTGCTGTGCAAATACCGCTAAACGTAAAAAGTTGCAATGGCCACCATTTTATTCCGTAGGGTGTCTGCTAAAATATATATATAATGTTTGGGGGTTCTGAGAAATTTTCTAGCATAAAAATTATGATTTTTACATGTAGGAGAGAAGTGTCAGAATTGGCCTGGGTGGCAAGGGGTTAATTACCATAAGCAAGTAATATACAAATAATTATTATATATTGTTTTTAAGGTAATTTACTATATTTTCAACAACTGTACTCAAGCAGGTGGCTTAACGGACAAATTACTGAATTTTGAAGTTATAACTTCCAATCAGTAATTTCACAGTACAGAGATAAATAATAAATTATTATGTTTTAACCACTTCAGCCCCGGAAGGTTTTACCCCCTTAATGACCAAAGCATTTTTAGCGATTCGGCACTGCGTCGCTTTAACTGACAATTGCGTTGTCGTGCGACGTTGCACCCAAACAAAATTAAAGCAGTACCTTTTCAGCAGTAGAAGATTCTCATTCTCCCTCATAACTGTGTGAGAAAAACATGGGATTATGGGTAAATCTTATACCCATAAACCCATGCTTTTTCCATCTAGTTAAGAGGGCTGGGCTGGAAGAGAGCATATGTCTTTTAGACACATGTCCCCTTCTATGACACTGCAGTGAGAGGACAGCCTCCACTGTAGCATTTTAATTGGACAGCTTGTTCCAATGGTGCTTTACCATTGGTCCAAGACTCCAAGCTGTCCATTGAGCTCAGTGTTTCTGACAAGAAGTGAGAGGCACTGTGAGCGCATCCTCTCAGTGTGTTGCAAACAGAGTGTGTGGTATTTAAACTGGCAGCTCTGTATGTAGCTTCTGACAGGCTGTGCAAGGAGCCCCGTATCTCCGGAATTATAAGTGGCAGAAGCCCCAAATTTTGACAAGAGGTGGTGTAGGAATTCAGATACCTACCCCCCCCCTGTTTTTTTTTTTCTATGTTCATGGCAGGTGAGGTTCTGCCTCCCCTGAATGCACGTCCCTGCTATGGAGCACAATGCTGAAGCATTAGATCTTGATCAGAGCATCTGGAGATGCTGCTGACTCCCTGGTGACAACTCCTGGGGGTGATGTGATGACAGGCAACCCACAGGTAAACACACCTGGTACCCAGTCAAAAGCACAGTGGGGCAGGCAAGAGTACAAGGCAAGTCAGAGTCAGAAGCATAGTCAAAGAGCAAGGGGGCGAGGTGGGCAGTAGAGAGAAGTGATTTCCACACAAGAGACTGAGAACAGATTCCAGAAAGAAAGTGCTGACACATTGTAGTCAGGTAGGCTTAAGCCTCGTACACACGATCTGATTTTCAGATGGGAATTGTGTGATGACAGGCTGTTGGCGGTAAATCCGACCGTCTGTATGCTCCATCAGGCAATTTTTGTCGGATTTTCCACAGACAAATGTTGGATGGCAGGTTTTAAAATTTTCCATGTCTGTTGTCGGATTTTCCGAGCGTGTGTACACAAGGTCGTACAAACGCATGCTCGAAAGCAAGGACGAACCAGAAGCGGTCGGTCTTGTAAACTAGCGTTCGTAATGGAAATTTAACATTCATGACGCGGCAAATTATGAAATCTTGAAATGCAGCGCACAATTCTCTTCTTCTTTAATGGGATAATAATGAAGCTGCTTTGCTGGTGATACTGATGAAATTATTGCAAACGAATTTTCAAAGGTTTTTTTTTTCTAGTGATATCAAGAATAATATTATTATGCTTTTTTTTTTTTTTTTTTTATTTGTGCAAGTTACCACAACACCATTATCCTGTAGTTTTTAAGATCAAAGATACAACTATGTTGGTGTCCCTTGTCAATTTTACATTGTATTTTATAAAATGTAACTGCCTACTCCCAAACTGTCATTTGAAGTAAAACACATAGCCAAGTATTATTGTACACATTTTTTTTATTGTGCATTCAAAAAAGAAAACAAATAAAATTAGACATGCTATCTGCCAATAGAACTTAACCAAAAAGTGCATTCTATGCATCCAAAAATATAGAAAATATACCAAACCAATTAATTATTCAACGAGAAAATAAAGTAAAAGCCTCACGCATGTGTCCTGCTTCTTAACCACTTGCCGACCGCCTACCGCATATATACTGCGGCAGAATGGCACGGGCAGGCAAAATCACGTACCCATACGTGATCTGCCTCCCGCGGGCGGGGGGTCCGATCGGACCCCCCCCGGTGCCAGCGGCGGTCGGCATCTGACTGGGAGCGTCGGGAGGCGAGGGGGAGACCATCCGATCGTGGCCCCCCCCTCGCGATCGCTCCCAGCCAATGGGAATCCTCCTCTGCCTGTGTGTCGTTTCACACAGGCAGAGGATGTGATGTCATCTCTCCCCGGTCTGGCAGTTTCCGTTCCAGCGCCGAGGAGAGATGACAAGTGAGTGCACAACACACACACACACACAGTAGAACATGCCAGGCATACCTTACACCCCGATCCCCCCCCCGATCCCCCCCCCGATCCCCCCCCAATCACCCCCCCCCCCTGTCACAAACTGACATTAGCAGTATTTTTTTTTTTTTTTTTTTCTGATTACTGCATAGTGTCAGTTTGTGACAGTTAGTGTTAGGGCAGTTAGTGTTAGGCCCCCTTTAGGTCTAGGATACCCCCCTAACCCCCCCTAATAAAGTTTTAACCCCTTGATCACCCCCCCTCACCAGTGTCGCTAAGCGATCATTTTTCTGATCGCTGTATTAGTGTCGCTGGTGACGCTAGTTAGGAACGTAAATATTTAGGTTCGCCGTCAGTGTTTTATAGCGACAGGGACCCCCATATACTATCTAATAAATGTTTTAACCCCTTGATTGCCCCCTAGTTAACCCTTTCACCACTGATCACTGTATAACTGTTACGGGTGACGCTGGTTAGTTCGTTTATTTTTTATAGTGTCAGGGCACCCGCCGTTTATTACCGAATAAAGGTTTAGCCCCCTGATCGCCCGGCGGTGATATGCGTCGCCCCAGGCAGCGTCAGATTAGCGCCAGTACCGCGAACACCCACGCACGCAGCATGCGCCTCCCTTAGTGGTATAGTATCTCAACGGATCAATATCTGATCCGATCAGATCTATACTAGCGTCCCCAGCAGTTTAGGGTTCCCGAAAACGCAGTGTTAGCGGGATCAGCCCAGATACCCGCTAGCACCTGCGTTTTGCCCCTCCGCCCAGCCCAGCCCAGCCCACCCAAGTGCAGTATCGATCGATCACTGTCACTTACAAAACACTAAACGCATAACTGCAACGTTTGCAGAGTCAGGCCTGATCCCTGCGATCGCTAACAGTTTTTTTGGTAGCGTTTTGGTGAACTGGCAAGCACCAGCCCCAGGCAGCGTCAGGTTAGCGCCAGTACCGCTAACACCCACGCACGCACCGTATACCTCCCTTAGTGGTATAGTATCTGAACGGATCAATATCTGATCCGATCAGATCTATACTAGCGTCCCCAGCAGTTTAGGGTTCCCAAAAACGCAGTGTTAGCGGGATCAGCCCAGATACCTGCTAGCACCTGCGTTTTGCCCCTCCGCCCGGCCCAGCCCAGCCCACCCAAGTGCAGTATCGATCGATCACTGTCACTTACAAAACACTAAACGCATAACTGCAGCGTTCGCAGAGTCAGGCCTGATCCCTGCGATCGCTAACAGTTTTTTTGGTAGCGTTTTGGTGAACTGGCAAGCACCAGCCCCAGGCAGCGTCAGATTAGCGCCAGTACCGCTAACACCCACGCACGCAGCATACACCTCCCTTAGTGGTATAGTATCTGATCGGATCAATATCTGATCCGATCAGATCTATACTAGCGTCCCCAGCAGTTTAGGGTTCCCAAAAACGCAGTGTTAGCGGGATCAGCCCAGATACCTGCTAGCACCTGCGTTTTGCCCCTCCGCCCGGCCCGGCCCAGCCCACCCAAGTGCAGTATCGATCGATCACTGTCACTTACAAAACACTAAACGCATAACTGCAGCGTTCGCAGAGTCAGGCCGGATCCCTGTGATCGCTAACAGTTTTTTTTGTAGCGTTTTGGTGAACTGGCAAGCACCAGCGGCCTAGTACACCCCGGTCGTAGTCAAACCAGCACTGCAGTAACACTTGGTGACGTGGCGAGTCCCATAAGTGCAGTTGAAGCTGGTGAGGTGGCAAGCACAAGTAGTGTCCCGCTGCCACCAAAAAGACAAACACAGGCCCGTCGTGCCCATAATGCCCTTCCTGCTGCATTCGCCAATCCTAATTGGGAACCCACCGCTTCTGCAGCGCCCGTACTTCCCCCATTCACATCCCCAACCAAATGCAGTCGGCTGCATGAGAGGCATTTTTATGTCCTCCCGAGTACCCCTACCCAACGAACCCCCCAAAAAAGATGTTGTGTCTGCAGCAAGCGCGGATATAGACGTGACACCCGCTATTATTGTCCCTCCTGTCCTGACAATCCTGGTCTTTGCATTGGTGAATGTTTTGAACGCTACCATTCACTAGTTGAGTATTAGCGTAGGGTACAGCATTGCACAGACTAGGCACACTTTCACAGGGTCTCCCGAGATGCCATCGCATTTTGAGAGACCCGAACCTGGAACCGGTTACAGTTATAAAAGTTAGTTACAAAAAAAAGTGTAAAAAAAAAAAAAAAAAAAACACAAACAAAAATATAAAATAAAAATAGTTGTCGTTTTATTGTTCTCTCTCTCTCTATTCTCTCTCTATTGTTCTGCTCTTTTTTACTGTATTCTATTCTGCAATGTTTTATTGTTGTTATGTTTTATCACGTTTGCTTTTCAGGTATGTAATTATTTATACTTTACCGTTTACTGTGCTTTATTGTTAACCATTTTTTTGTCTTCAGGTATGCCATTCACGACTTTGAGTGGTTATACCAGAATGATGCCTGCAGGTTTAGGTATCATCTTGGTATCATTCTTTTCAGCCAGCGGTCTGCTTTCATATAAAAGCAATCCTATTGGCTAATTAGCCTCTAGACTGCTTTTACAAGCAGTGGGAGGGAATGCCCCCCCCCCCCAACATCTTCCGTGTTTTTCTCTGGCTCTCCTGTCTCAACAGGGAACCTGAGAATGCAGCCGGTGATTCAGCCAGCTGACCATAGAGCTGATCAGAGACCAGAGTGGCTCCAAACATCTCTATGACCTAAGAAACCGGAAGCTACGAGCATTTTATGACGTAGATTTCGCCGGATGTAAACAGCGCCATTGGGAAATTGGGAAAGCATTTTATCACACCGATCTTGGTGTGATCAGATGCTTTGAGGGCAGAGGAGAAATCTAGGGTCTAATAGACCCCAATTTTTGCAAAAAAGAGTACCTGTCACTACCTATTGCTATCATAGGGGATATTTACATTCCCTGAGATAACAATAAAAATGATTTAAAAAAAAAAAAATGAAAGGAACAGTTTAAAAATAAGATAAAAAAATAATAATAATAAAGAAAAAAAAAAAAAAAAAAAAAAAAGCACCCCTGTCCCCCCTGCTCTCGCGCTAAGGTGAACGCAAGCGTTGGTCTGGCGTCAAATGTAAACAGCAATTGCACCATGCATGTGAGGTATCGCCGCGAAGGTCAGATCGAGGGCAGTAAGTTTAGCAGTAGACCTCCTCTGTAAGTCTAAAGTGGTAACCTGTAAAGGCTTTTAAAGGCTTTTAAAAATGTATTTAGTTTGTCGCCACTGCACGTTTGTGCGCAATTTTAAAGCATGTCATGTTTGGTATCCATGTACTCGGCCTAAGATCATCTTTTTTATTTCATCAAACATTTGGGCAATATAGTGTGTTTTAGTGCATTAAAATGTAAAAAAGTGTGTTTTTTCCCCAAAAAATGCGTTTGAAAAATCGCTGCGCAAATACTGTGTGAAAAAAAAAAATGAAACACCCACCATTTTAATCTGTAGGGCATTTGCTTTAAAAAAAATATATAATGTTTGGGGGTTCAAAGTAATTTTCTTGCAAAAAAAAATTATTTTTTTATGTAAACAATAAGTGTCAGAAAGGGCTTTGTCTTCAAGTGGTTAGAAGAGTGGGTGATGTGTGACATAAGCTTCTAGATGTTGTGCATAAAATGCCAGGACAGTTCAAAACCCCCCCAAATGACCCCATTTTGGAAAGTAGACACCCCAAGCTATTTGCTGAGAGTCATGTTGAGTCCATGGAATAATTTATATTGTGACACAAGTTGCGGGAAAGAGACAATTTTTTATTTTTTTTTTTTTTTTTTGCGCAAAGTTGTCACTAAATGATATATTGCTCAAACATGCCATGGGAATATGTGAAATTACACCCCAAAATACATTCTGTTGCTTCTCCTGAGTACGGGGATACCACATGTGTGGGACTTTTTGGGAGCCTAGCCGCGTACGGGACCCCGAAAACCAAGCACCGCCTTCAGGCTTTCTAAGGCCGTAAATTTTTGATTTCACTCTTCACTGCCTATCACAGTTTCGGAGGCCATGGAATGCCCAGGTGGCACAAACCCCCCCCAAATGACCCCATTTTGGAAAGTAGACACCCCAAGCTATTTGATGAGAGGTATAGTGAGTATTTTGCAGACCTCACTTTTTGTCACAAAGTTTTGAAAATTGAAAAAAGAAAAAAAAAAATTTTTTTTCTCGTCTTTCTTTATTTTCAAAAACAAATGAGAGCTGCAAAATACTCACCATGCCTCTCAGCAAATAGCTTGGGGTGTCTGCTTTCCAAAATGGGGTCATTTGGGGGGGGTTTGTGCCACCTGGGCATTCCATGGCCTCCGAAACTGTGATAGGCAGTGAGGAGTAAAATCAAAAATGTACGCCCTTAGAAATCCTGAAGGCGGTGCTTGGTTTTCGGGGTCCCATACGCGGCTAGGCTCCTAAAAAGTCCCACACATGTGGTATCCCCGTACTCAGGAGAAGCAGCTAAATGTATTTTGGGGTGCAATTCCACATATGCCCATGGCCTGTGTGAGCAATATATCATTTAGTGACAACTTTGTGCAAAAAAAAAAAATTTGTCACTTTCCCGCAACTTGTGTCAAAATATAAAACATTCCATGGACTCAACATGCCTCAAAGCAAATAGCTTGGGGTGTCTACTTTCCAAAATGGGGTCATTTGGGGGGGTTTTATGTCATCTGGGCATTTTATGGCCTTCAAAACTGTGATAGGTAGTGAGGAGTAAAATCAAAAATGTACGCCCTTAGAAATCCTGAAGGCGGTGCTTGGTTTTCGGGGCCCCGTACGCGGCTAGGCTCCCAAAAAGTCCCACACATGTGGTATCCCCGTACTCAGGAGAAGCAGCTAAATGTATTTTGGGGTGCAATTCCACATATGCCCATGGCCTGTGTGAGCAATATATCATTTAGTGACAACTTTTTGTAATTTTTTTTTTTTTTTTTTTTTTTGTCATTATTCAATCACTTGGGACAAAAAAAATGAATATTCAATGGGCTCAACATGCCTCTCAGCAAATTCCTTGGGGTGTCTACTTTCCAAAATGGGGTCATTTGTGGGGGTTTTGTACTGCCCTGCCATTTTAGCACCTCAAGAAACGACATAGGCAGTCATAAATTAAAGGCTGTGTAAATTCCAGAAAATGTACCCTAGTTTGTAGACGCTATAACTTTTGCGCAAACCAATAAATATACACTTATTGACATTTTTTTTACCAAAGACATGTGGCCGAATACATTTTGGCCTAAATGTATGACTAAAATTGAGTTTATTGGAATTTTTTTAGAACAAAAAGTAGAAAATATCATTTTTTTTCAAAATTTTCGGTCTTTTTCCGTGTATAGCGCAAAAAATAAAAACGGCAGAGGTGATCAAATACCATCAAAAGAAAGCTCTATTTGTGGGAAGAAAAGGACGCAAATTTCGTTTGGGTACAGCATTGCATGACCGCGCAATTAGCAGTTAAAGCGACGCAGTGCCGAATTGTAAAAAGTGCTCTGGTCAGGAAGGGGGTAAAACCTTCCGGGGCTGAAGTGGTTAATATAGAGGGTCAACAATGCCAAGAGTTTGTGAAAGCAGGGGTCCGTCATCCGGAGATAATTCCGAAAATCATCCGGATTATTCTCCTGGAGCTTCCGTAGCAAAGGCATATCACATAATTGGTTAATAAAGCAACCAATTTTTGTTCCAAGAACTCCTCCTCCTGTTCCTGGACTGGACTTCGGTCAAAGCAATAACTCCAAGGCCAATAATAAATAACACGTTATCTCCTCCGATTCTGCAACATGGCTGGTTGACAAACGACCGTTCAGAAACTGAGAAGCGCGAATCAACACTCACCAAACTTCTACTAACACGAAATTAGCAGAAGGAGCCCAAAGGGTGGCACTAAAGAGCTGAAAAACCACGTAGTACGTCACTACATTCGTATTTGTTGGCCGACAATTCCTTGCCGTTTGTATGCAAGACAAGTTTGGGCCAACGCCCATCAGACAAAAGTCCACGGTTTTGTTGGCCAATGAACGTGTGTATCGTGTCTACGAGGCTTTAGAGCAATAGAACCTGTTGATCCAGCACTAGGTGGAGTTATTGAGCGCTGTACATAGATGATAAATGAGAATCGGGTGTGCAGGTCAGAAAGTGGCAGCATAATGGTGCCAGAGACAGACCATCAATGGCAAAGCAGGGCAATTCTACTAATGTAGCCATGTATAATTTGCAACCCAAGAACAACCAATGGAAGATTGTTACAGCTGACAAAACACATCTCCGCTATAGTCACCATTTGCTAACAAATTCTTTATTGCACTGACCTTCCAACCTTGTGTATAATTTTTACTTTAACTGACTTATAAGTGTATTTTTAATGTTAAAAACATAATACATATAGTACAAACCATAATATTTTCCCCAGTAGAGATTTTCTGTTTTGTTGTACATTTTTAGTGTTTTAATACACTCCCCCCCCCCCCCCCAAAAAAAAAAAAAACAATTCCATTATCATATTTCACAGTTTCGTAATGTGTTGTCTTCTGGATCGCCAATTTAAAAATTACACAGGAAATCGGTCACACAATTCCATCAGAATGACGAATCCCATGGGAATTTGATTCCGTTTGTAACTTCTTTATAGTTGGGCCCACAAAACAAATGAGATTCCAGCCTTTGGGTCCGGCCTATACTCTTCTGCCGACATCTGAATTTCATCTACAGGACACTATCCAGGAAGACATCTGCCCGGGGAAGTTCTTCCCAAACAAATAAATACAATAAAACTTCAATTTGTCAACTAAAACATCTTATGGGGAGCAGATGTCTGAAGGCGAATTTGTGATAATCTTATTATTGCTCTTGTCAGGTCTCATTATTCATTCGCCATTTGCAAACAAACGATCCCAACACCAAGTGCAATTATCTATCTAAATGGGAAACTTGTGTGGGATAAACATGGAGGATGTTCCTTCTGAAGAGTGCAAGAAAAGGTGGACCTGGGTGAGTCTGGGGTGTGACTACAAAACACACTTTGAATAGAGTTGGGGAAGGATTAGATCCTCTGTGGGGTGTTTACTGCTACTCGGGGCTCTGATTTCCCTTCACTTCTTGTCCCAGTGACAATGGTTTTTCCAGACAGGATACCCTGTTTCCCCGAAAATAAGACCTAGCGTGATTGTCGGTGATGGCTGCAATATAAGCCCTACCCCCCAAATAAGCCCTAGTTAAAGTCCTTGTAGGTCTTATTTTCAGGGTAGGGCTTATTTTCGGGGAAACAGGGTAGGGCTTATTTGAGGGTAGGGCTTATATTGCAGCCATCACCGACAATCACGCTAGGTCTTATTTTCGGGGAAACAGGGTATGAGGGAAAATTACCAAAAGCAAAACAGACCGAAAAAAAGGTGTTTTTTTTTATAGAGTAGGGGAAGGGTAGAATTCCTGTCAGCCTTTTATTTTTTGTCTGTGTTTCTGTCTATGGATGGACCAGAGCAATTTTTACATTTCTGCTCTGGGCCTACTGATTCAACAATAATTTTATTGTAGCAAAATTAACAATGTAATACATACACTATATTGCCAAAAGTATTGTGACGCCTGCCTTTACACGCACATGAACTTTAATGGTATCCCAGTCTTGGCCTGTAGGGTTCAATATTGAGTTGGCCCACCCTTTGCAGCTATAACAGCTTCAACTCTTCTGGGAAGGCTGTCCACAAGGTTTAGGAGTGTGTCTATGGGAATGTTTGACCATTCTTCCAGGAGCACATTTGTCAGGTCAGGCACTGACGCTGGACCAAAAGGCCTGGCTTGCGGTCTCCGCTCTAATTCAACCAAAAGGTGTTCTATCGGATTGAGGTCAGGACTCTGTGCAGGCCAGTCAAGTTCTTTCACCCCGCACTCTATCACCAACACTATATTGCCAAAAGTAAAGTTGGGCCACCCCTTCAAATTATTTGGTGAAGGGGGGATTATGGTGTGGGGGTTGTTTTTCAGGGGTTGGGCTTGGCCCCTTAGTTCCAGTGAAGGGAACTCTTAAGGCATCAGCATACCAAGACAATTTTATGCTCCCAACTTTCAGGGAACAGTTTGGGGATGGCCCCTTCCTGTTCCAACCTGACCGCACACCAGTGCACAAAGCAAGGTCCATAGAGACATGGATGAGCAGGTTTGGGTGGGCGAACTTGACTGGCCTGCAAAGAGTCCTGACCTCAACCCAACAGAACACCTTTGGGATGAATTTGAGTGGAGACCACATCAGTGCCTAACCTCACAAATTCACTTCTGAAAGAATGATCAAACATTCCCATAGACACACTCCTAAACCTTGTGGACAGCCTTCCCAGAAGAGTTGAAGCTGTTATAGCTGCAAAGGGTGGGCCAACTCAATATTGAACCCTACGGACCAATGCCCCGTACACACGATCTGAGTTTCCGACAACAAAACCGTGGATTTTTGTTCGAAGGTTGTTGGCTCCAACTTGTCTTGCATACACACGGTCACACAAATGTTGGCCAACAATTACAAACGTAGTGACCTACAAGACTTACGATGGCTGATAAAAAGGAAGTTCAATAGTGATGCGTGATTCCGAGCATGCGTGTTTGTACTTTGGTCTTTTGTCTGACGGACTTGTGTAAAAGATTGTTGGTTAGAAAAATAGAGATAATACAAAAACAGCAAAAAAAAAAAAAATAGTGGGAAAAGGGGTGATTAGGGAAAACTATGAGTAAGCTAACGTTCAGATCGGGCCATTTGATGTCACCTACTGCAGTTAATGGCACCGTCCGAATCTGTCCGACTTTGCGACGCCCTGCCAATTCCCAAAAGTAGTTCCTGCGCTTGTCAGTTAAAGCGACGCAGTGCCGTATCGCAAAAAAAAGGCCTGGTCATTAAGGAGGTAAATCATTCCGGGGCTGAAGTGGTTAAAAAAAAAATCACCATTGAATGTTTTGTGTATTTATTTGAAAATAACTAAATGTATTTAGATAAGAATGAAGTATTTCTCCAAAATCTTCTATTATGATCAAGTGTGGTAGTAGTTATTTTGTCCTGCTATGTGTTGTTAAGCATGCTGCGCTTAGAAATAATAGTTGGAGCTATGACTACCAACCTAGGCAATCACCTGGAATCTGGGAAGATGTGAGATGAGGAGGCATTAAATATTTGGCACACGTGGTCTTTCTTTTCTCAAGGAGCCCAGACCATAGGAGGGTGTGTATAAAAGTTGTGTGGATCTCTGCTGGATATGGGCCCTAGGAGAATGGTAGACATGTGCGATTAGTTTCGTACGAATTTCCGGAAATCCGTACATTCGTGAGGATCCGAAATACGAATTTTTATGCATACAAAGTTTGTACGAAATACGAAATTTCATTTACGAAATTCGGATCCAAATTCCATTACAACAGAATCGGACAAAATAAGAATGTTCGTTAATTACGATTATTCGTTATGATGAAGTTAAAAACCCCAGGAAGTCAGCACAGGGATGGTGGGAGCCCCTCATAATGGGTATAGCCGATGTGGAGACCCATGAACTCGGCACAGGGATGCTGGGAGCCCCTCATACTGGTCAAGGCAGGTGTGCAGACCCGGGAACTCAGCACAGGGATGGTGGGAGCCCCTCATACTGGTCAAGGCAGGTGTGCAGACCCGGGAACTTAGCACTGGGATGGTGGGAGCCCCTCATAATGGGCACAGCCGATGTGGAGACCCATGAACTCAGCACAGGGATGGTGGGAGCCCCTCATACTGGTCAAGGCAGGTGTGCAGACCCGGGAACTCAGCACAGGGATGGTGGGAGCCCCTCATAATGGGCACAGCCGATGTGGTGACCCATGAACTCAGCACAGGGATGGTGGGAGCCCCTCATACTGGTCAAGGCAGGTGTGCAGACCCGGGAACTCAGCACTGGGATGGTGGGAGCTCCTCATAATGGGCACAGCCGATGTGGAGACCCAGGAACTCAGCACAGAGATGGTGGGAGCCCCTCATACCGGACACAGCCGATGTGGAGACCCAGGAACTCAGCACAGAGATGGTGGGAGCCCCTCATACCAGACACAGCCGATGTGGAGACCCAGGAACTCAGCACAGAGATGGTGGGAGCCCCTCATACCAGACACAGCCGATGTGGAGACCCAGGAACTCAGCACAGAGATGGTGGGAGCCCCTCATACCAGACACAGCCGATGTGGAGACCCAGGAACTCAGCACAGAGATGGTGGGAGCCCCTCATACCAGACACAGCCGATGTGGAGACCCAGGAACTCAGCACAGAGATGGTGGGAGCCCCTCATACCGGTCACAGCCGATGTGGAGACCCAGGAACTCAGCACAGGGATGGTGGGAGCCCCTCATAATGGGCACAGTGGGTGTACTGACGCGGGAACTCAGCACAGAGATGGTGGAAACCCCTCATAATGATAAATTCAACATAACGAACATTTATAATTGTTAGGAAAAGTTAATGAAAATTCATATTTCGTACGAATCCAAATTGAATTTCGGACACGAAATACGAATTAATTTTAATACAGAACGGGACGAAACGAATTTATTGACGGCGCACATGTCTAGAGAATGGAAGCTGGAGGAGTCTCTTCTCCAGAAAGGCCCCTGAAGATGTTGACTTGCTGCAAGTCAAGTAACTGGCCTTGAGGAAGCACCAACAGAAAGAGACGAGAAGATACCACAAAAACCTTCTCAGCTCAGACTCTCAAAAGAGTCTTTGCAGCAGACAGAGATTTGGTGATTGACTGGTGAAACGTCTTCATTTGGGAGTGAAGTGCTGACAGGGAAGGGCTGGTGCGCTCTGTCTCTTTCTAGGCTTGTGCCGGGTGCAGGAGCGTACTTGGCACATTGTTACAGAGACAGGTACAGACGACTACAGTACCGGCACAGCTATTAGCGGCACCAGCTAGTGCTTACTGTGAAACACACTGCCGACACTTCACCTGCGCCCCCCCTCCCTCCTGCAAATTGATCCGCCCCTTCCTTGTACCGGCTCTGGTGATCAGTGCTAAAAAATATGCACTGTCACTGTACTAATGACACTGGCAGGGAAGGGTTTAAACATCTAGGGCTGATCGGCATCTGCTGTGACTAATCATAGCACAGCCGGGTCGTCGGTGGCGCATGCCCCCTACCTGGAAGTGCCGGATCACGTATCTAGTACTTAATGTGGCACAGTAGAGCCGCCTGTTGAGCCGTCCTTAATAATGGTGGATATCTGACTGTCCCTGGCTCAGTACCTTCTAAGCCATCGACCTTAAGAATGTATCTGGTGAAGTTTGAATGCGGCAGGGATTCCACCAATGGGCAATGACTCCATGGTGGTTTACTTAACATTCCCCCTTCACTCTTACCAAGGACAAACACCAGGTCTCCTTTATTACAATGAATATTAAAGTGAACCTGTCATTCAGAGATGTATTTATTTTTTTGCACAGTAATATTGAAAGATGTCTCAACCTTGGATGTCTAACTTGTTATTCCACTTTGGACACTTGACGGATGTAAAAACTAGAAAATGATGTTCCTTTTCAGAACTGCCAAAATACGAGTATATTTGGATATGTAAAAAATCCCTCCACTGCGCCCAGTCATATATGAAAAAATGGGAGATTAGACATGTGCACTGCCGAAAAAATGGGGTCATTCATTATGATCGAAATTCGGAAATTCACAAATTTGAAATTTTGAAAATCTGAAAATTCGGAAATCTATAAAGTCGAAAATTTAGAAATTTCGAAAATCCGAAAATAAGAAAGATAATCCGAAAATAAGAAAGAAAATTTGAAAATAAGAAAGAAAATTTGAAAATAAGAAAGAAAATCCGAACATTTGAAATAATATCTAACTATTAAAATATAGGTATTGGAATTTACTTTCAAATTTGGCTGTTAGTCAACGCAACAAATACGAATTTATCCGAAATAACGAATGCCGCATCTAAACAAATGGAACGGAATGAATTAATAATAATAAAAACTTTTTGTTATTATTATTTATTATTATTAATTCCTTACGCTTCATTCGTTTAGATGCGGCATTCGTTATTTTGGATAATTTGTAACTTCAGATAAATTCGTATTCTTTCTGTTCTCTAACAGTAAAATTTGAAAGGAAATTCCAATACCTACAAGTCAATAGTTGGTAATAGTTAAGTTATTATTAGTTATTTTTTCAGATTTTCGAATTTTCGTTCTTATTTTCGGATTTTTGAATTTTGGGATTTTCGAATTTCAGAAATTTCGGATTTTCGAAATTCTGCATTTTTCGAATGTTCAAATTTCCGAATTTACGAATATTCTAATTTACAAATATTCGGAAAAAATTGTTAAACGGGTTTTCGTTAACTTGGACATTTACGAATTAACGAAATTTATGGAAATTTGGTAAATGAACGAATTCGGAATGAAACGAATTGCACATGTCTATGGGAGATGGTTCTGGTGGAAGAGCTGCCTCTGGAAATATGTCAAGTGATATTGTCTCAGGCATCTAAGAGCTTGATATGTACCCTTCATAAGAAAAATCAACATAAAACACTTTTCCAATGTTAGCAGAATCCAGAACTTGAACCATGCTAGATATTGGTCAGCTAATGACAGATGTTGGTACTGTAAAACAGAACTCAGATACCTCCAACATATCCATTGGTACTTTGCTCAGTATTTCAGTTTCCGTAGTACTGGCTATGAACACATCAGACAGACCAAACGTACATGGAATGGTACTTTATAATATATACAGTAAGCAGTTTGAGGTTCTTTGACACTGTTTTGGATATATTACTTTATAAGCAGTTACAGCAAACAGTTTTTTTTCCTTTTGGGATAAAAGTTTTACTTGAATAAATACCGTATTTATCGGCGTATAACACGCACCGGCGTATAACACGCACCCCAATTTAGGAGGGAATTTTAAGGAAAAAAAACTTTTAGGAGGGAAGTTGAAGGGAAAAAAACTTACATTTAAATGTCCTTCATTGCAGCCTTGTCAGTGCAGCCATGTCAGTGCAGCCTTGTCAGTGCAGCCTTGTCAGTGCAGCCTTCCCCAGTGCAGCCTTGTCAGTGCAGCCTTGTCAGTGCAGCCATGTCAGTGCAGCCTTGTCAGTGCAGCCTTCCCCAGTGCAGCCTTCCCCAGTGCAGCCTTCCCCAGTGCAGCCTTCCCCAGTGCAGCTTTACCCAGTGCAGCCATGTCAGTGCAGCCTTGTCAGTGCAGCCTTGTCAGTGCAGCCTTCCCCAGTGCAGCCTTCCCCAGTGCAGCCTTGTCAGTGCAGCCTTCTCCAGTGCAGCCTTCCCCAGTGGAGCCTTCCCCAGTGGAGCCTTCCCCAGTGCAGCCTTGCCCCAGTGCAGCCTGGGATCCCCTGTCCCTGCTGTCACATCTTCAAAATCGCGGACCGCGATTTGAAAATGGCGCCGCCGGCGCCGAAGTACACAGAGCCGGTCCTCGGCTCTTTCCGGCGGCTCTCGTTTACTTTCGGCTCCACTCGTAGTCCCGAGCGGAGCTATCCGAACCTACTTGGATAGCTTCGCTCCGGACTACGAGTGAAACCGAAAGTAAACGAGAGCCGCCGGAAAGAGCCGAGGACCGGCTCTGTGTACTTCGGCGCCGGCGGCGCCATTTTCAAATCGCGGTCCGCGATTTTGAAGAAGTGACAGCTCGGATCGCAGGGGATCGGCGTATAACACGCACCTGCAACTTTCCCCTGATTTTAAGGGGGAAAAAGTGCGTGTTGTACGCCGATAAATACGGTAGCTGCTGATCATTGTAAGCACCCCTGCCAGTGTTAAATGGTTTGTCCAGGGGCGGACTGACAACTCATGGGGCCCCCGGGCAATAGGAGATTATGGGGCCATACAGTATACACACACAGACACACAATATACACACACAGAATACACATACACACACACTGAAAAGGTACTGGAGAGGCGGGGCAGCTATAATCTTGGGATTTTTAAAAAAACACAGATTTTTACATACTGTCCCCGGTTTTATTGAGGCTGGCAACCCTGATGGGGCCCCTTAGTGGCATGGGGCCCTCGGGCACTGCCCGAGTGCCCGAATGGTCAGTCCGCCCCTGAGTTTGTTTCATCCCTGTAAACTGATACATCTGGAAGGGAGCTTGTTTCTTTTGCAAAAACGACAGACTTTCTGGCTGGATCACCAGATGAAAATAGAAGAAAGAAAGCTCAAAAAAGAAAACGAATGCAGCTATCACATCTGGATCAAAAACAATAAATGTTTGATTTTGGGTTTAATACTGCTTTAACCTTTGCTTAAAATGATACATTGCTGTTACACTCCCCTTTCTCTAAAACTTCAGGTTTACAAAACACAGTGATTTGATTCCCACTTGGAGGGAGGTTTACAAAGGTTTCAATGAGAACGCCAGTGTACAGATCAGAACCCCACCATCAGCTGGCCAGTGTACAGATCAGAACCCCACCATCAGCTGGCCAGTGTACAGATCAGAACCTCACCATCAGCTGGCCAGTGTACAGATCAGAACCCCAACATCAGCTGGCCAGTGTAAGGATCGGAACCCCACCATCAGCTGACCAGTGTACAGATCAGAACCCCACCATCAGCTGGCCAGTGTACAGATCAGAACTCCAACATCAGCTGGCCAGTGTACAGATCAGAACCCCACCATCAGCTGGCCAGTGTACAGATCAGAACCTCACCATCAGCTGGCCAGTGTACAGATCAGAACCCCAACATCAGCTGGCCAGTGTACAGATCAGAACCCCACCATCAGCTGGCCAGTGTACAGATCAGAACCCCACCATCAGCTGGCCAGTGTACAGATCAGAACTCCAACATCAGCTGGCCAGTGTACAGATCAGAACCCCAACATCAGCTGGCCAGTGTACAGATCAGAACCCCAACATCAGCTGGCCAGTGTACAGATCAGAACCCCACCATCAGCTGGCCAGTGTACAGATCAGAACCCCACCATCAGCTGGCCAGTGTACAGATCAGAACCCCACCATCAGCTGGCCAGTGTACAGATCGGAACCCCACCATCAGCTGGCCAGTGTACAGATCAGAACCTCACCATCAGCTGGCCAGTGTACAGATCAGAACCTCACGATTAGCTGGCCAGTGTACAGATCAGAACCCCACCATCAGCTGGCCAGTCTACAGATCAGAACCCCACCATCAGCTGGCCAGTGTACAGATCAGAACCTCACCATCAGCTGGCCAGTGTACAGATCAGAACCTCACCATCAGCTGGCCAGTGTACAGATCAGAACCCCACCATCAGCTGGCCAGTCTACAGATCAGAACCCCACCATCAGCTGGCCAGTCTACCAATCAGAACCCCACCATCAGCTGGCCAGTGTACAGATCGGAACTCCACCATCAGCTGGCCAGTGTACAGATCGGAACCCCACCATCAGCTGGCCAGTGTACAGATCGGAACCCCACCACCAGCTGGCCAGTGTATAGATTGGAACCTCACCATCAGCTGGCCAGTGTACAGATCAGAACCCCACCATCAGCTGGCCAGTGTACAGATCAGAACCCCACCATCAGCTGGCCAGTGTACAGATCAGAACCCCACCATCAGCTGGCCAGTGTACAGATCAGAACCACAACATCAGTTGGCCAGTGTACACATCAGAACCTCACCATCAGCTGGTCAGTGCACAGATCAGAACCTCACTACCAGCTGCCCGGTGCACAGATCGGTACCTCACCATCAGTTGCCCAGTGCACAGATCAGAACCTCACTACCAGTTGGCCAATGCACAAATCAGAACCTCACTATCAGCTGACCAGTACAAAAATCAAAACCTCACCATTAGCTGAACAGTATACAGATCAGAACCTCACCATCAGCTGACCAGTGTTCAACCTACAACCTCACTACCAGCCCACCAGTGTAGAGATCAGAACCTTACCATCAGCTGATCAGTATACAGATCAGAACCTTACCATCAGCTGACCAATGTACAGTTAAGGACCTCACCATCAGTTGGCCAGTACACAAATCTGAACCTCCCCATCAGCTGGCCAATGCACAGATTAGAACCTCACCATCAGCGGACCAGTGTACAGGTCAGAACCTGAACAAGATACAGATCCCCTGATGCTGAGCCTGTGATATTACTGTATGTTACCTCGCTCCAGCAACCCCTTTCCTACTGCTTTGTCTACATACATGGAGAGGAATGCTGCACAGTATCCTATGACAAGAGGCAGCACACCCTCCCTAAGAAGTTCATAAAACTTTCCCAGAATGGCCACAATAGATTACATGAAAAATCAGAATAAAAGGTTAACGGACTGAAATGTCCCGACTGATTTCATGCCTGGAGTCTGTCTTTTATGGTTGGGAGGTTTAGCACGGTTCGCCGCACCTTAGGTTTGAGGTGTTGCCCATCTACATCTTAAAGCTATTTGTCCATCAGCAAGCTCATTATAATGTTAAACTCATTTGAGCCTCATAATTACCGTTTTATGATAATTGGCCCTTCTCTTGGTGCTTGAATCACTTTATGATAAGTACAGTGCTGGAGGCGATCCCGCTGTACATTTTACATTACAATTAGGGGCATAGTTCTACATTCTAATGAATTCTGGCACGCAGCGTGGAATTCACTCATATGTGGCACAGGCCCTTTATAGACTAAACACTATGTTCTCCCGAGACCGCAGGCCAAATGGGAACTCTGCTAAGCATTTTATGAAACCAGCGCCATAAATTGTATAGAGACGTGAGTGGTGCTCACAGAGGCTGGAGTGGAGTTCAGCAGAAATTGAATATGGATGGCTTCCTTCAGTGCTCCCTGTTCTTTAAAGTAAAGCTTTAGCTTTAAAGAGAAAAAAAAAAATACTATTGCTGATCCTTCAAGTATAGTATTTTTTTTTTTTTTTGTTTACCCGTTTTGCTATGCTAATATATTAAATACTTTAATGCGTGTGATTAATTAAATCGCCGTTCAATTCCCGTTTTTATTTACTCATGTTTGATTACTTCATTGCAGAGCGCTTCCATCTTCATTGTGGGCATGTGAAGCATACTAGGACTCTCTTCAGGGATAAGGTGCTGCTGGCTACCCAGCATGCACCTTCCGATCTCGCGCGTGCGCAGTCTACACAGGAAGATTATCTGGTTGCCATAACAACGGGCGGCGACAGAGGAAGTGCCCGCCCCATTGTTACGGCAATGCAATCCTGCGGCGTTGTCCATGGACTCCTGGGAACGATGACAAACATCTCCCAGGGCCCAAGGCTCGGCGGGATATGATGTACAGCGCCGTGGCTGAGCAGAGGCAGATTACAGGGGATACCCTAGCAAAAAGGCACACACAGTAAGTAAAAAAAAAAAGTGCCAAATTTTGTTAGACTGGCAACAAGGGACTCATTCAGATTAAGTTTAAAATATGGGTGGCACTGCGCTTTAATGCCCCGTACACACGGTCGGAATTTCCGACAGAAAAAGTCCGATGGGAGCTTTTCATCGTATATTCTGACCGTGTGTATGCCCCATCGGACTTTTTACGTCGAAAATTCAGACAGACTTAGATAGAGAACATGTTCTATATTTTTCCTACGGAACAAATTCCTATCGGGAAAACCGCTCATCTGTATGCTGTTCCGACGTACCAAAAATGACGCATGCTCTGAAGCAAGTACGAGACGTCGTACGTGTTGTTCCGTCGTACGTGTTGTACGTCACCTCGTTCTTGACGGTCGGAATTTGGTGTGACCGTATGTAAGCAAGACAGCTTGAGCGGAATTCCGTCTGAAAAGTTTTAAGAGTTTTTTCCGACGGCAAAACCGGTCGTGTGTACAGGGCATGAGGAGATTCTGAGCTGCCAAAAAAAGTGAGCAGAGCTAAAATTACACTCTGCAGGGATAAGTGAGGAGAGCTCTGAGAGCTGATTGGAGGGAAGACACACACCCCCCCCCCCCCCTTCACACAGCACACAGGAACAGAGCTGAGGCTGTCAAATAAGGTCCCTCCCCCGTCATCATTTTTTTCTTGTCAGGAAAATTTGAAATGACTGTTAAGCCTCGTACACACGATCGGATTTTCCGACGGGAAAATGTTCGACGACAGGCTGTTGGCGGAAAATCCGACCATGTGTATGCTCCATCAATTTTTGTCGGATTTTCCACGGACAAATGTTGGATAGCAGGTTTTAAAATTTTCCTCGGACAAATGTCTGTTGTTGGATTTTCCGATTGTGTGTACACAAGTCCGTCGGACAAAAGTCCAAAGTACCAACACGCATGCTGGGAAGCAAGGACGAGCCGGTCTTGTAAACTATCGTTCGTAATGGAGATTTAACATTCGTGACGCGGCAAATTATGAAATCTCCAAATGCAGCGCACAATTCTCTTCTTCTTTAATGGGATGATAATGAAACTGCTTTGCTGGTGATACTGATGGAGTTTTTGCAAATGAATTTTCAAAGGCTTTTTTTTTCTAGTGATATCAAGAATAATATTATTATGCTTGTTATTTATTTACCGTATTTTTATTTTTTTGGTGCAAGTTACCACAACACCATTATCCCGTAGTTTTTAAGATCAAAGATATGTTGGTGTCCCTTGTTAATTTTACATTGCAATTTTTAATGTAACTGCCGACTCCCAAACTGTCATTTGAAGTAAAACACATAGCCAAGTATTATTCTCCACAATTTTTTTATTGTGCATTAAAAAAAGAAAACAAACAAAATTAGACATGCTATCTGCCAATAGAACTTAACCAAAAAGTGCATTCTATGCATCCAAAAATATAGAAAATATACCAAATCAAATCATTATTCAACCAAAAAATAATGTCAAAGCAATAACTCCAAGGCCAATAATAAATAACACGTTATCTCCTCCGATTCTGCAACATGTCTGGTTGACGAACGGCCGTTCAGAAACGAACTGAAAAGCGTCAAATGAAAAGCGCAAATCAACACTCACCAAACTTCTACTTCTGCTAATGTTGTGTTTGATGAGCATTGATTCCAAGCATGCGTGTTTGTACTTTGGACTTTTGTCTGACGGACTTGTGTACACACGATCGGAAAATCCGACAACACACATTTGCTGGAGGAAAATTTGAGAACATGCTAGCATACATTTGTTGGCGGAAAGTCCGAAAACAAATGTCCGATGGAGCGTAAACACGGTCGGACTTTCCGCCAACAAGCTCACATCCAACATTTGTGTACGGGGCATAACAGTTTGGTGAAGGCCCATTTGGCGTGCCCCTGTGTACAAACCAGTTCTATAAAGATATGGTTTGAATGAATGAATAACTTGTATAGCGCTACATATGCGAACTAAATCGCCTTTGATGAGTTTGAAGTAGAGGAACTCAAATGTCCTGCACAGAGCCCTGACCTCAACCCTACTGAACATCTTTGGGAGGACTTGGAACTCGGGTTGTGAGCCAGGCCTTATTATTCAATGCCACAAATGCTCTATTGGCTGAATGCGCACATTCCCATAGACACGCTCCAAAATCTTGTGTAATCTTCCTATCCTCTCTCTAAAAGAACAAAACATGAATATTAGCCAGGTGCAATTCGGTTCGTTCCCAATTCGTTTAACGAATATCGAGAAATTCGTTAATTCGGAAATATCCGAATTAACGATAACCCGTTTAACAATTTTTTCTGAATATTTGTAAATTTGAAAATTCGGGAACCCGAAAATCTGAGATAACTAACTAATAATAACTTAACTATTAAATTATAGGTATTGGAATTTCCTATCAAATTTGCCTGTTAGTAAATGTAACAATTTAATAATAATAAATTATAATAATGAAAAGTTTTTAATATTATTATTTATTAATAATTCGTTCCGTTCCATTTGTTTGGATGCAGCATTCGTTATTTCGGATAATTCCTAACTTGGATAAATTCGTATTCCTTACGCTCACTAACAGCCACATTTGAAAGGAAATTCCAATACCTATAATTTAATAGTTAGTTATTATTAGTTATTATTAGTTATTATTTAGAATTTTCGGATTTTCGTTCTGTCGAATTTTCTTTCTTATTTTTGGATTTTTGAAATTACGAATTGCGATCATAAGGAATGACCCAAAAAATGAAAAAAAAATAAAACGAATGAAACGAAAACAAAAACGAACACATTTTTCGGCAGTGCACATGTGTAATGAATATCTATATGTTCATGTTTATAGAGAACGGGGCCAGAATGCCATCAAAATCTGATCCATAGTCACCTTCTATTCCCATCTCTATACAGTAGTACCTTGGATTAGAAGCATAAATCATTCCAGAAGAATGCCTGTAATCCAAAGCACTCGTATATCAAAGCAAGTTTCCCCATAAGAAATAACGGAAACTCAGTTAATCTGTTCCACAGCCACTGCTGGTCTATGCAGTACCGCATGTGGCCAGAGGTGCGGGGGCACCGGAGACACTCGTAGACACTCGGAGACGCTCAGAGACACTCGGGAATGGAGTATCTCCGGGTGTTTCCGAGTGTCTCCCAGCGTCACCGGCGCCCCCGCACCTCTGGCCAAATGAGGTACTGCACACCCCAGTGGCTTGAATCCTGCAGTCAACGCAAAGAGAGTCAGGATTTTTTTTTTTTTAAAAACAGCTCGTATTGTGAAACGCTCGTTAACCACGTTACTCGCATTCCGAGGTCCCGCTATACAAACCTTAACAGCATAGAGCCGCAGCCCCTGAATTCACACATCAGCTCTCTAAGCAGTAATATACAACTGTATCCAACATACACATTCCCCTGTCCTAGACTCTGTTAGGCTAAGAACATTTGTAAGGTTAATGTACCTCTAACCTTGTTGTCTCTATTTTCTTTTCTATAAAAATAGAAACCAGTTAGACTGTGTTGGGTTAAAAAGTCATTAAATGTGCATATATTCCGTAATGATAGCAGTTTATCATTTCTCCACTCATGTTTCAGTGTCTGCCGTTACTTTCACAGATTGCTTTTGAGCATTTAATGTGCCAGTTCAATCAGAGCACAGTTAGGCAAGAACTTCCTCCCCAGTTGGACAATTTTGGGGGTGAAGAGGACAAGAGGTGTCATAACTTATGACTTTTGTATCAATAATCCTGGTGTCATTTAGGTGCAGCTTTTTAGACAGAGATACAGTGCCTGTGAAAAAGTATTCATACCGCTTGAAATTTTCCACATTTTGCCATGTTACAGCCAAAAACGTAATTGTATTTTATTGGGATTTTATGTGATAGACCAACACAAAGTGGCACATCATTGTGAAGTGGAAGGAAAATGATAAATGGTTTTCAAGATTTTTCACAAATAAATATCTCAAACGTGTGGTGTTCATTTGTATTCAGTCCCCTTTACTCGGATACCCCTAACTAAAATCTAGTGGAACCAATTGCCTTCAGAAGTCACCTAATTAGTAATTACACGTGTGTGTAATTTAATCTCAGTATGAATACAGCTGTCCTGTGAAGCCCTCAGAGGTTTGTTAGAGAACCTTAGTGAACAAACAGCATCATGTAGGCCAAGGAACACACCAGACAGGTCAGGGATAAAGTTGTGGAGAAGTTTAAAGCTGGGTTAGGTTATAAAAATATCCCAAGCCTCAAACCACAAAGCACTGTTCAATCCATCATCTGAAAATGGAAAGAGTATGGCACAACTGCAAACCTACCAAGACATGGCCGTCCACCTAAACTGACAGGCCGGGCAAGGAGAGCATTAACCAGAGAAGCAGACAAGAGGCCCATGGTAACTCTGGAGGAGCTGCAGAGATCCACAGATCAGGTGGGAAAATATGTCCACGGGACAACTTTTAGTCATGCAAGTGTTGCCAACCATCAGTATTTTTACTGCCAGCCAGTAAAAATTGGGCACTTTTCTCCTGCCAGTAAATGCCAGTGACAGGAAAAGGTTGCCAGTAAAAAATATATGTCTGTGACGCTTATCATGCACAGTTCCAGTCCGGAGCTGGCCGAGACCATGTGAGTGCCATCTACAGTGTGTTCGAGATTAGCTGGCAGGGGGCAGGTCTGGCCAGGGCAGTGCCTGAGCGTGTTGTGTGATGTCATGCTTCAAGGGAGCCGAGCAGATCAGCCGGAACCTCGTGTGCGGGTCTGCAGGGCGGGAGGGACCTGGACTGTCAATGCTGCTTGTACTGGAGTGGAATGAAGAGACCACCTGGCGTGGAGAGTATAGATGGGCCGTACACCCCCCTCCAATCGCAGTAGAACTTCCGAACAGGGGAAAAGTTCTGCCCCAACAGCGAATTCCATTGAAGTCTATGGGAGCCGAACATGAGAAATCAAAAGTGCCCATTTTGAAGACTTATATGCAAGATTTAGGCCATAAAAGGGGTATGGGGGTCTGGGTACTGCCCTGGGGGACATGTATCAATGTAAAAACATTTTTTTTAAAACGATTGTTTTTTCAGGAGCAGTGATTTTAATGATGCTTAAAGTGCAACAATAAAAATGAAAAATTCCTTTAAATATGGTGCCAGAGAGTCCCCTTAGTATGCCAGTAAAGTAGCGCATCTGTAGCATACAGTGGATATAACAAGTCTACACACCCCTGTTAAAATGTCAGGTTTCTGTGATGTAAAATAGACAAAGATAAATAATTTCAGAACCTTTTCCACCTCTAATGTGACTTATAAACTGTACAACCTCCATCTAAAAGATTTCAGTTTGTTTTTCAACTGAGTTGTACGGTTTATAGGTCACATTAAAGGTGGAAAAAAGTTCTGAAATGATTTATCTTTGTATTATTTTTTTACATCACAGAAACCTGACATTTTAAAAGGGGTGTGTAGACACTGTATGTAGAACATGCTGCAGCAAAAATCAAATTTCTAAAGAAAAAAAAAATGTCAAATCACATTTAAATTCACTCGCAGTTGCAATTGCCAACACCTGGCCATTGAAAAAAAAATTTTTTTTTTTTCAAATTGCGTGGGGTCACCCCCAAGCCCCCCCCCCCTCCATACTAGCCCTGTTTAAGGGAAACCACATGCTAAATTAAAAAAAAGCCCAGGGTTGTGGGGTAGAGACCCTTGTCCCCATCAACATGGGAACAAGGTGCTTTGGGGTGGGGGGGCAGAGCACCCCCTCACGTTAAGGGCATGTGGCCTCATATGGTTCAGGAGGGTGAGAGGGGGCTCTCTCATCCCCCCTTTCCTGACCTGCCAGGCTGCGCGCTCGGTTAAAAATCTGGTATGGATTTAGGGGGGACTCCACGCCATTTCTTTCATTAAATTTTGGCATGGGGTTCCCCCTAAAATCCATACCAGACTTTATTTTTTTACCGCCAAATGTTTTTTTAAATTTTTTTATTCAGCTGTTATTGGGGAAGCCCATTCACAGCTGATGACTCATCGGTTGTTAAAAACGCCACGGCTGGTTTCCTGGTCCCGCTTCTTAAAAAACAACTTTTACTGCACCCTGATTGGGCAAAGCTTTGCCCAATCAGGGCGCATAATGCACTGTTCAACGCACAGTGCATTGCAGGGCATTCGGTGGGGTGGACACCTTGCAAATTTGGGTGTTCCCTAAACGGGGCGAACAGGTGATGTTCAGCCCTTAGTGGAGAGAGACTGTCAGTGTGACTCAGGAGGGGACTTGTCTGTGAGATGTCATCATCATCTGTGCTGCTGCACCGTGCTGTCAGCCCAACTGAGAGTCAATTTCATGTGCCGCCCATTCAAAAATCTCACTCTCTAGATGTGCAAAGCTGATAGAGACATTTCAAAAATACTTGCAGCTGTAATTGCAGTGAAAGGCGGTTCTACAAAAGTATTGACTCAGGGGGGCTGAATACAAATGTACCCCACACTTTTCACATATTTATTTGTAAAAAATGTTGAAAACCATTTATCATTTCCCTTCCACTTCACAATTATGTTCCACTTTGTGTTGGTCTATCACATAAAATCCCAATAAAATGCATTTACATTTTTGGTTGTAACATGACAAAATGTGGAAAAGTTCAAGGGGTATGAATACTTTTTCAAGACACTGTATATACAAGGATTCAGGGAATGGAATCAACTGACATGAGAAGAAGGATGGGCATCACGTGACGACATCTGATAAAAAGTAAGTAAGAGAGGAGGGGGGGGGGACTTGGGGGTAGGTGAGTGTACCTGGGCTTTACGTCCCAATTGAACTTTTCGTTTATATCAGCTAAATTCAATCTTACAGTTTCTTTCTAAAGCAGCCACAGCGTGAGTATAAAAGCCTGCCCTCTGCCAGCAGCTGCAGAGAAGGATCTTTGCTCTGTGTGTGGAAACAGTAGTCACTGTGCAAGGGTCAGACATACCCCTTACTAAGTCACACCAAATAGCTCTACATTCAGCAAAGCTCATCCTCCCGTCTGACTGGAAAACTCTGGCTCTGACTCATCAGGGGGCATGCCGGACCACGCCGGCCGCGCATAGGCTTTTCTACTCAAGCTTTGGCCGCTTTAAAAAGAGAACAAACTAAAGGACCGTACACACGATCGGACTTTTTGACAACAAACATGCAAATGAGCTGTTTTGGAGCAACATCTGACCGTGTGTACGCTCCATCGGACAAACTTTTTCAGTTTCCATCAGACTTTTGTTGGCTGTGCGAACGTACAAACTTTCCGGCAACAAAAGTCCGATGGAGCAAAGTCCGATCGTGTGTACACAAAGCCATCGGACTTTTGTACAAACTACAGTACGCAGCCGCGAGAATGTTTCCAGCGCGATTGGATCATGCTGGTTCTCGGCAGCAGGGTACTGTACATCTCGCGCTAGCTGCAATAGGAAAAACACATTTTCCTACTGCGGCGGGCGCGATAGGGAATTCCTCTCTGGGGAATACCAAGCCCTGCGGTCTGGTATGGATATTAACGGGAACCCCCTACGCCGAAAAAAACGGCTTGGGGGTCCCCCCCAAATCCATACCAGACCCCTATCCGAGCACGTAGCCTGGCCGGTCAGGAAAGGGAGTGGGGACGAGCGAGCCTGGTATGCCCCTGGAGGGGAACCCATGCCGGTTTTTTATTTAAAATTTGCCGTGGAGTTCCCCCTCAAGATTCATACCAAACATAGTGCCTGGCACCAGTGTCAACCTGGCTCGCAAGGTGTCAATCTCGCCAATAAAAGTGGTGAGATTGACACAATATGAGACAACAATACACAAGTTGACCAAAGGGTGGTGGTAAAGAGCTGAAAAACCACGTGATATGGTGAAAGTTGGCTGGAAAAGTCCTGTCGTCTGTATATAAGACAAACTTTTGGGCAACGCCCTTTGTACAAAAATCCAAGGGAAAGTTTGTACAAAGTCCTATCGTGTGTATGGGGCTTTAGCCTATGTACACATGATAGGATTTTCCCACTACAAAACCGTGGATTTTTTTACGAAGGATGTTGGCTCAAACTTGTCTTGCATACACACGGTCACACAAATGTTGTCGGAAATTCCGAACGTCAAGAACGCGGTGGCGTACAACACGTACGACGAGCCGAGAAAAATTAAGTTCAATAGCCAGTGCGGCTCTTCTGCTTGATTCTGAGCATGCATCGGACTTGTGTACACAAGCTCAGAATTTCTGACAAGTCTTGTTGTCGGAAAATTTGAGAACCTGCTGTCAAACATTTGTTGGCGGAAATTCTGACAACAAATGTTCTATGGAGCCTACACACGGTCGGACTTTCCGACAACAAGCTCACATCCAACATTTGTTGTGTGAAAATCCTATCGTGTGTACGGCCCATAAGACTTTGCACATCTTTTGTTCTTGAATTGAGCTCCTTTAAACTGAACATTCATTTAAGCTTTAACATCAGATCTGCATCTTTAAAAAGCATGCCAAGTGCTCAATGGCTCTGCCCTCCGTAGTCCTCAACAAAGTGCCCGTGGCTTTGCTGAGAAGCACTGTAAAAAGCCAGATGAATCGGCCTGTTACGCTTCAGAGATAAATTGAGTGGATTCAGATTTTACTACAGCTGCTATAACTCCTAGATAGTATTAGACATCGACTGTTTTTAATTTTTTATTTTTTTTTGCAGTATGAAAAAAAATCCTGTGCGTTGAATTTCTAATCCATCATATTTCTGTGGCTTGCACATATGGTCACAGATCGCGTTACATATTTCCCTTTATGAGACGGTGACATATGCGAATTTTGACTGGTCTTGCACATCAATAGATTTAATGATTTCCTTTCCACAGAGATGTGTTTATTTGTCGATGATTAGTCGGTATTATTTGGAAAGGCGGCAGCGAGCTGGGCACAGTTTGTTCCGTATTTTCGAGGCTCGGTCAATGGCAGTTTACATTAACATCTGAATAATTATGTGACTTTGGTGGGAATCAACTCACGGCTTGTTACACTGTTTACATGATCGTTAGCATTCAAAGTCATTAGCTAATATGACAAATAGGTTTTAAACAGCGCACAACAATCGTTCTGCACATAAGACGAAATGCCGGAGTTCCAGGACCCACATTTAAAGCAGATTTTTGTAAAATAATAATTTTTCAAGCAAATATCCTAAACATGTGTCTGGGGGAACGGAGGGGAGGGGGAATGTTTTGAGGTCACAGACATGTGCAGGCCAGAATGCTGCGATTGTAATTTGTACAGAACATTTGAAAGAGTTTTAATGTAATAAAAAGGTTTTTTTTTTTTTTTTGTCCACTTACACGAAAATCCTCATTTTGCAACTGTAGGAGAATGACAAGGATTACAGTGATCGATGTAAATGTCTGGGGCCCCTTCATACCAGGCCACACCAGACTACATTTCCTAATGACGAGGTCAGGAGCTGCTGTCAATTGAGGTGTGCAGAAACTGCTGCTTGTCTGGCTGCCATGTTGACCCACTGAAATTTCTGGCCCAGAACTATTATGGAGCCAGTGAAGTCAAAACTCCTAAACTCCCTGCTCATTCTGGCTGCTCATTCCACAATGCAGATAACAGCTTGTAGCACCTTGCGGATAAAACTCACATCAGCTGAAGCCTGAATGGCCACCTGGTAGAACTTGGAAAAGGTGTGAACAGAGGACCAGTTGGTGGTCTTGCAAAGCTGGGATACAGATACCTAATGCTGAAAAAGCCCAGGAGACACCAACTGCCCTGGTATATTGGGCTATGATGGGAAAGGTAGGAACATTTTCTGTAAGGGTGTAGGCCCAAGAGAGAGTTGTTTGATCCACCTGGCGAGAAGCAGGGTGTACCCCATAAGCACCTCCAGGTAGAACAAAAAGGAACTTCGTCTTGTGGGAAAAGAAGCCATGGATTCCAAAATGACTCTGGCAGCCTCAACTACAATGTATGAAAATTTCCTTGTCAAGTTTTGGGAGAATAGAGGGAGGGAAGGACAATATCCTCATTGAGGTGGAAGGAGGAGACCACCATAGGTAAAAAGGAAAGTTTTTATCCTTGTGTAAAACAAGAAAACGCTCTTTAGATCGCAAGAACAAGATAGAGATTCTAACTCAGAAACACACCTAACAGACGTGATGGCAACCAAGAAGACAACCTTAAAGGTGATTTCTTTCAAAAGAACGTCTCTAATTAGTTCAAAGAGGAGTTATGTGAAGAACAGAGAGCACCAGGTTGAGAACCAGAGGCGACCCAGTAGGTCAAATTGGGGGAATTATATGAGCAACTCCCTGTTAAAAAGTTTTGATAAGAGATTGCAAGGAGATGTTTCTGGAAGAGAATGCATAGGGCAGAAACCTGTCCCTTGAGGATACTCAGTGTAAAAAGCTCCATGCAAAGAAGGCCTTCCATGTGCAATGGTAAATCTTGTGGAAGTTGAGTTTCCTTGCTCTGAGTAAGGTGGCAGTAACGGTCTCAACTATACACCTATCCTTTATATGGGTTTCAACAGCCATGCTGTTAACCACTAAATGACCGCCCACTGTATATATATGTCAGCACTTTAAAGATGGATATTTCTGTAACGGCAGCAGCTGCTGCCACAACCAAGGTATCCATCTTTTCAGTAAGCGGTTCCGTTTACGATAATGGTGATCTCTGCAGCGGATTTACCGCGAGATCACCGTTATCAGCGTTGGGAGAGGGCCCTCCCGCCGATCTCCCGTGCCCCCTGCCGCTTACCGGAGCCGTCGGCGGAGGCAATCGGGTCCTTCTCCTTCCGCGGTATGGATATGAGTGAGGGTAAGATGGCCCCCACCCGTCTCCATACCATAGCAGGGCGGAAGCAACGTCAAAATGTCACTTCCGCCCATACGCCTTAACCACTTGCCGACCGCCTAACGCAGATATACTGTGGCAGAATGGCACGGGCAGGCAAAATCACGTACCTGGCGCCCTCCCCCCCCCTCGGTGTCTGAGGCGGTCGGCTTCGTTAGGGGAGCGATCTAGGCTGAGGGGGAGACTACTCATTCATGGCCACCCTCTTGCGATTGCTCCCAAGAAATGAAAATCTTCCTCTGCTGCTGTAATATAAACAGCGGCAGAGGAAGTGATGTAATCTCTCCTCGAGTCTGTATTTTCCGTTCCGGCGTCGAGGAGAGAAGACATCTGAGTAAGTGCACAACACTACACTAACAGTAAAACACACTAGGCACACATTTCACCCCCCATCACCCCCCCCCCCCCCCGTCACAGTGACACCAATAGCAGATTGTTTGTTTTTTCTGATTACTGCATTGGTGACAGTTTGTGACAGTTATAAGTGGTAGGGCAGTTAGTGTTAGCCCCCTTTAGGTCTAGGGTACCCCCCTAACCAAGTTTTAACCCCTTGATCACCCCCCATCGCCAGTGTCACTAAGCAATCGTTTTTCTGATCGCTGTATTAGTGTCACTGGTGACGCTAGTTAGGGAGGTAAATATATAGGTTCGCTGTCAGCGTTTTATAGCTTCAGAGACCCCCATATACTACCTAGTAAAGGTTTTAACCCCTTGATTGCCCCCTAGTTAACCCTTTCACCAGTGATCACCGTATAACTGTTACAGGTGACGCTGGTCAGTTAGTTTATTTTATATAGTGTCAGGGCACCTGCTGTTTATTACCTAATAAAGGTTTAACCCCCTGATCGCCCGGCGGTGATATAAGTCAGGTTTTAGGGTCAGATAGGGTCTGCGTCGCCCCAAGCAGCGTCAGATTAGTGCCAGTAGCGCTAACACCCACGCACGCAGCATACACCTCCCTTAGGGGTATAGTATCTGAACTGATCAATATCTGATCCGATCAGATCCATACTAGCGCCCCCAGCAGTTTAGGGTTCCCAAAAACGCAGTGTTAGCGGGATAGCACCTGCGTTTTGCCCCCTCCGCCCGGCCCAGCCCAGCCCACCCAAGTGCAGTATCAATCGATCACTGTCACTTACAAAACACTAAACGCATAACTGCAGCGTTTGCAGAGTCAGGCCTGATCCCTGCGATCGCTAACAGTTTTTTTGGTAGCGTTTTGGTGAACTGGCAAGCACCAGCCCCAAGCAGCGTCAGGTTAGTGCCAGTAGCGCTAACACCCACGCACGCACCGCACACCTCCCTTAGTGGTATAGTATCTGAACGGCTCAATATCTGATCTGATCAGATCTATACTAGCGTCCCCAGCAGTTTAGGGTTCCCAAAAACACAGTGTTAGCGGGATCAGCCCAGATACCTGCTAGCACCTGCGTTTTGCCCCTCCGCCCAGACGAGCCCAGCCCACCCAAGTGCAGTATCGATCGATCACTGTCACTTACAAAACACTAAACGCATAACTGCAGCGTTCGCAGAGTCAGGCCTGATCCCTGCGATCGCTAACAGTTTTTTTGGTAGCGTTTTGGTGAACTGGCAAGCACCAGCGACCTAGTACACCCCGGTCGTAGCCAAACCAGCACTGCAGTAACACTTGGTGACGTGGCGAGTCCCATAAGTGCAGTTCAAGTTGGTGAGGTAGCAAGCACAAGTAGTGTCCCGCTGCCACCAAAAAGACAAACACAGGCCCGTCGTGCCCATAATGCCCTTCCTGCTGCATTCGCCAATCCTAATAATTGGGAACCCACCGCTTCTGCAGCGCCCGTACTTCCCCCATTCACATCCCCAACCAAATGCAGTCGGCTGCATGAGAGGCATTTTCTTTATGTCCTCCTGAGTACCCCTACCCAACGAACCCCCCAAAAAAGATGTTGTGTCTGCAGCTAGCGCGGATATAGGCGTGACACCCGCTATTATTGTCCCTCCTGTCCTGACAATCCTGGTCTTTGCATTGGTGAATGTTTTCAACGCTACCATTCACTAGTTGAGTATTAGCGTAGGGTACAGCATTGCACAGACTAGGCACACTTTCACAGGGTCTCCCAAGATGCCATTGCATTTTGAGAGACCCGAACCTGGAACCGGTTACAGTTATAAAAAAAAAAAGTGTCTCTCTATTGTTCTGCTCTTTTTTAAGCCCAATACACACTATCAGATTTTCTGCTGATTTTTGTCTTCAGATTTACCAAAACCATGTAGTGCAAGGGCCTGCCTGATTGCATACAAATTGAAACTCCTAAGGTTTGACCTCATATTATATGGTTTTGGTACTTGGTTTACTGTATTCTATTCTGCAATGTTTTATTGTTATTATGTTTTATCATGTTTGC
Organism: Lithobates clamitans; assembly: GCA_037952925.1. NCBI lineage: Eukaryota > Metazoa > Chordata > Amphibia > Anura > Ranidae > Lithobates > Lithobates clamitans. Next base: position 2,583,540 of record JBBGZY010001542.1, read on the forward strand.
TTTTCAGGTATGCAATTTTTTATACTTTACTGTTTACTGTGTTTTATTGTTAACCATTTTTTATTTTCAGGTACGCCATTCAGCTGCAGCGTGGATTTATTTATCTTGACAGCAACAGCGTTTGCTCCCACGATACAAAAAGCCGTGACTCCAGCACTGTCGGAGGTGATATATGCCGAAGTATGGGGGCAGCAGGGGCGGAGGAGCAATTTGCTCCTAACTTTTGGGGCGGATGCCCCCATGCTTCGGCATATATAAATGGTGCATGTATGCCCATCATTAGAAGTGGGTGGATGAAGGGAGGTATTCTAATGGTGGGCATACCCACCAATCAATCTCTTTTTTTCGTTCAGCCCACAGGCTGCATAAAAAAAAAAAGATTACAATATATGCACAACAAGGACCAGCAACGTACTGGTATGTTGCTGGACTTTGAGTGGTTATACCAGAATGATGCCTGCAGGTTTAGGTATCATCTTGGTATCATTCTTTTCAGCCAGCGGTCGGCTTTCATATAAAAGCAATCCTAGCAGCTAATTAGCCTCTAGACTGCTTTTACAAGCAGTGGGAGGGAATGTCCCCCCCTCCCACCGTCTTCCATATTTTTCTCTGGCTCTCCTGTCCCAACAGGGAACCTGAGAATGCAGCCAGTGATTCAGCCAGCTGACCATAGAGCTGATCAGAGACCAGAGTGGCTCCAAACATCTCTATGGCCTAAGAAACCGGAAACTACGAGCATTTCATGACTTAGATTTCGCCGGATGTAAACAGCGCCATTGGGAAATTGGGAAAGCATTTTATCACACTGATCTTGGTGTGGTCAGATGCTTTGAGGGCAGAGGAGAGATCTAGGGTCTAATAGACCCCATTTTTTTCAAAAAAGAGTACCTGTCACTACAAAATAATAAAGAAAAAAAAAAACACCCCTGTCCCCCCCCTGCTCTCGCGCTAAGGCGAACGCAAGCGTTGGTCTGGCGTCAAATGTAAACAGCAATTGCACCATGCATGTGAGGTGTCACCGCGAAGGTCAGATTGGTTTTTGGGGCCCCGTACGCGGCTAGGCTCCCAAAAAGTCCCACACATGTGGTATCCCCGTACTCAGGAGAAGCAGCTAAATGTATTTTGGGGTGCAATTCCACATATGCCCACGGCCTGTGTAAGCAATATATCATTTAGTGACAACTTTTTGTACATTTTTTTTTTTGGCATTATTCAATCACTTGGGACAAAAAAAATAATATTCAATGGGCTCAACATGCCTCTCAGCAATTTCCTTGGGGTGTCTACTTTCCAAAATGGGGTCATTTGGGGGGGGGCTTGTACCGTCCTACCATTTTAGCACCTCAAGAAATGAGATAGGCAGTCAAACTAAAAGCTGTGTAAATTCCAGAAAATGTACCCTAGTTTGTAGACGCTATAACTTTTGCACAAACCAATAAATATACGTTTATTGACATTTTTTTTACCAAAGACATGTGGCCGAATACATTTTGGACTAAATGTATGAGTAAAATTGAGTTTATTGGATTTTTTTTATAACAAAAAGTAGAAAAAAGTGTTTTTTTTCCAGATGTTTTGGAACTACATTTCCCATGATGCTCAGGCAATCTGCAGTGTACTTGAGCATCATGGGAAATGTAGTTCCAAAACATCTGGGGTGCCAAGGTTCGCCATCACTGCTCTAGAGTGTTAGAAAAAAAATGTATAATGTTTGGGGGTTCTAAGTAATTTTCTAGCAAAAAAACTTTTTTTTTTTTTTAACTTGTAAACACTGAGTCTGAAAAACAGGCTCGGTCCTTAAATCAGTAACTGAGAAACAGGATGGAAAAGTGAGCCTTGGGCCAGCAAGTCTGATCTGTTTGGAAGAGGCCAGGTCTTGTCCAGCAGAAATCTGAGTATTTCAGTGGACCATGCTCTTCTGGGCTAATTTGGTGTGATGAGAAATCACTGGCACCCTTTCTTCCTCTTTCTTGCACAGCAGTCAAGGAAGGATCTTTGGAGGGAAAGATACGCATTTATGCAGCACCGCGGGAAAAAAAGGCCACTTACGAGAAGTTGCATATATGTGTTATGTCGGTGTGGAAGAGTTAAGAAAAAAAAAAAAAAAAAGAAAAACCTTTATCCGAATTAGCGAAAACCCAAAACTCTAAAATTCTAAAATCTGAAATAATAACTAACTAATAATAACTTAACTATTACTAACTATTAAATTATAGGTATTGGAATTTCCTTTCAAATTTGGCTGTCAGTGAACGTAATTTATCCGAAGTTACGAATTGTCCGAAATAACGAATGCCGCATCTAAACAGATGGAACGTAACAAATTAATAATAAATAATAATAATAAAAATGTATTATTATTTTTTATTATTCATTCGTTCTGTTCCATTTGTTTAGATGCGGCATTCGTTATTTCGGATAATTCCTAATTTTAATAGTTAACTAGTTAGTTATTCTTTTCAAATTTTATTTCTTATTTCCGAATCTTTGAATTGCGATCATAACGAAGGACTCGGAAAAAAAAAAAAAAAAAACGAATGAAACGAAAACAAAAACTAACAAAATTTTCGGCAGTGCCCATGTCTAATTCCGATTTAGTTTTAGTCATAGTCTTTTGACTAAAGTGCCATTTTAGTTTTAGTTGTATTTAAATCGTCTGAATTAGTCGACTAAAATTGTGTTTAATAATTAGTCAACGAAAATAAACACGGACGCACAGTGCTGTAGCAAACCAAAGGTCATTAATTTACATCAGCTTTAAAATACCAAACCGCCATACACATCACAGTGATTGATTCAAGTACCAGGCAGACAACGTAAGAGATCACTTTGAAGGCATGGCCATTTGGGCTATCATAACATTCCGTAACCGGATCAGAAGTTAGATAGCGATCGGGAATACTTCTACCCTGTTGAGATGTTGACGCACATCATACATGCAAGTCAGTGCCCGTTCCTACAGAATAAATTGTCTTTTTTGTAGGAGCCATCAGACAGCACTTTACCTGAAGAACCAGCATGGGGTGAGAAAACCCTGAATATGCTGAAGGTCAGCCATGTTTTCCTAAGGACCTTAAAGAGAACCTGCCACCAACATAAAAAAGAACTGCAGGTAAAAGCATAGAAAGGTATTTTAAATGCTTACTTGCAAGGATGGTTATTGAAATGAATGGTCTGGTTACACGGTCTCTTTAAGGGGGGCGGGGGGGGGGTCACAATAATTTCTTCCTATTTGACATGAAGCATTGTTGAAAGGCGTGTGAATTTCCAGCTTGACACTGAGCAGACATCACGGCCTCTGCAGACAAGTCCTTAGGAAGCTTGGATGTGCTCGTGTTACCAGCTACCAGTCATCTCATAGAACAGGCTGTTTTATTTCTACGGCAGAATATTGTAGTCAGCACTTTTTTTGCGCCTTTGCTAAACTAGTTTTTTTCATTCAGGCATGTGAAAGAGATCAGCCAAAGCCTCCAACGCCAAAACTTTTATTTTCTTTAGTTATAGGTTAAAGCTAAGGTAGATCTCAACTCAATCACGCACAGTGGTGTAGTGGGTAGCACTCTCGTCCTAGCAGTAAGAAGGGTACTGGTTCAAATCCCAACCACGACACTACCTGCCTGGAGTTTGCATGTTCTCCCTGTGCCTCCGTGGGTTTCCTCCGGGTAATCTGGTTTCCTCCTACACTGCAAAGACATGCTGGTAGGTTAATTGGCTTACCGTATATACTCGAGTATAAGTCGTTCCGAGTATAAGTCGAGGCCCTAATTTACCACAAAAAAATGGGAAAAACTTATTGACCCGAGTATAAGACGAGGGTGAGAAATGCACAGCTACTGTAAGTGGAAAAGAGGGTCAACAATGCCCATTTGCAGCATCACTGTGCCCATTTGCATGCCTCACTGTGCCCATTTGCAGCCATAGGTCCCCTGAACTTCAAACTCGGTAGTTAAGGGTTCCTAGATGCCCCCTAGCTGCAGCCAAAATTTGGGGTCTCTGAACCCAAAGGGTCCCGAAATGACATTGCTGCAGATAGACACAGTTGACCGAATTTGGGGCCCTGTATCTCAGGGCCACTTAGTGCTAAGAACCCCAAATTTGGTGTGCATACCCAGTGGAACTAGCACCATAACATTTCTAAAGCTGGGGTTTCTAGCACCAAGTGGCCCTGAGATACAGGGCCCCAAAAATCAGTTCAGAAAATGTCAAGCACTTTTCTGCAGCAGAGAATGACATTTTCCGAACCAATTTTGGGGCCCCGTATCTTGGGGCCACTTGGTGCTAGGAACCCCAGCTTTGGATATGTTATGGTACCAGTTCCACTGGGTTTGCACACCAAATTTGGGGTTCCTAGCACCAAGTGGCCCTGAGATATGGGGCCCCAAAGTCGGTTCAGAAAATGTCAAGCACTTTTCTGCAGCAGAGAATGACATTTTCCGAACCGATTTTGGGGCCCCGTATCTCGGGGCCACTTAGTGCTAGGAACTTCAGCTTTGGATATGTTGTGGTACCAGGTCCACTGGGTTTGCATACCAAATTTGGGGTTTCTAGCACTAAGTGGCCCTGAGATACGGGGCCCCAAAATCGGTTCGGAAAATGAAATTTTTTGCTGCAGAAAAGTGCTTGACTCAAGTATAAGTCGAGGGGGGCACTTTCAGCACAAAAAAATGTGCTGAAAAATTCGACTTATACTCGAGTATATACGGTATGTTTAAATTGGCCCTAGTATATGAATGTGAGTTAGGGACCTCAGATTGTAAGCTCCTTGAGGGTAGGGACCGATGTGTATGTAAAGTGCTGCGTAAATTGACGGCGCTATATAAGTACCTTAAATAATAATGACTAGGAGCGGCCATGTAAATTTTGCTACACGATCAATTTCTTCTCTAAGCGTTCCTTTCTGATAGGAATAATTAACCCATAATCAACAACCTATTCGGTATGCCACACATGGAGAAGTACTGTATTTATTGGCGTATAACACTCACTTTTTTACCATGAAAATCAGGTGCAAATAGCGTGTGCGTGATATACGGCAATACTTCAATTTTAGCTGCCTCGGAGGGGACAAAGAGGGGGGCCGGACGAGAGCTGTCAGATTACATACAGCGAGAATCTCCTGTTTACTTGCCAGCCTCTGTAATAGGAAGTCCTGTCTCCTGGGCCGCCATTGGGCCACTGTTTTGTCTATCATAGGAGATTCTCTTTGTATGTAATCTGTCGGCGCTCGTCCCGCCCCCTCCCTGTCGCCTCTAGGCTGCAGGTAGACGTCAGTCAGGCTGCACTGATGGCAATGGTGAGGGTGCTGCATTGAAGGCAATCGTGAGGCTGTATTGATGTGGATTGATGAGGCTGCAGATGGGCACTGACCCTTATTTTGCTCCAAAGTTCCTTATTTAAAATTTTAGTTTTTTTCCTGAAACTTCCCTCAAACAAACAAACATATCATACTTACCTCCACTGTGCAGCTCGTTTTGCACAGAGTGGGCCCGAACTTCCACTTCTGGGGTCCCCCGGTGGCTCCTCCCCACATCAGATAACCCCCTAGGAGAAGCGCTTCCCCGAGGGGGGTTACCTTGTGGGCGCGCTCCCGTGTCCAGCATTCGGCGTCCATAGAGACCGAACGCAGGACTCAGCCTTGCCCCCCGGCGCTCGCGTCATTGGATTTGACAGCAGCCAATGACTGCACTGCTATCAATCTATCCAATCAAGAGCTGAGAATCCCGGACAGAGAGACAGCACCGTGCAGTTTGAGGGTTCACGTAAGTAAAACGGCGGGGCAGTCAGTGCCAGGTGTTTTTTCACCTTAATGCATTGGATGCATTAGGGTGAAAAAACACGAAGGTTTACAACCCCTTTAAGATGCAATCAATAATTTACGATTGTATCTATGGAATCTCATTAACGATCAAATTCAAAAACGAAAATTATCTCGGTGCTGTGGATTGATGCAAAATGATCAATAGAAAGGGGCTCGGACGTGTTCAGGTTCCTCGTCCCAACCCACCTGCCTTATCCCGCCAGGAAGCCGACACTGCCCACCGCTAATCATAGGCATTTCCAGGTCCACAGCTGCACAGATCGGGAAAGGTCTCACTGCCTGTGATTAGCCGTGTGCAGCGTCAGCCACCTGGCGGGATCGGGCAGGTGGGTTGGGACTAGGAACCCGAACACGCCTGAGCCCATCTCTACTGCTCCATAATATTTTGTCCTGGTCGATCAACTCAAGTCCTTTTCGAAATGGAGCTTAAAAGGGGAGGTATGGCTATTTAATGTTTGTTGATTCGGTTGTTTTGATTGAGTCTCACATTGATCAGAAAAAAACATCAACGTGTGTGTGGCCACTGTTATATCACATTGTTTTTAAGTCTGCAGCTTTCAATAAAATAATATCTGGCAATTCAGATGGTAGGGTCAAAATTTGGTGTAAACAACATGAAAGCATGGATCCATCCTGCCTTGTATCAACGGTTCAGGCTGGTGGTGGTGTAATGGTGTTGGGGGATATTTTCTTGGCACGCTTTGGACCCTTTAGTACCAATTGAGCATCGTTTAAAAGGCACAGCCTACCCAACTATTGTTGCTGACCATGTCCATCCCTTCATGACTACAGTGTACCCATCTTCTGATGGCTCCTTCCAGCAGGATAATGCACCATGTCACAAAGCTTCAAATCATCTCACCACTGGTTTCTTGAAGATGACAATAAGGTCACTGTACTCCAATGGCCTCCACAGTCACCAGATCTCAATCCAAAAGAGCACCTTTGGGATGTGGTGGAATGCATCATGGATGTGCAGCCGACAAATCTGCAGCAACTGGGTGATGCCATCATGTCAATATGGATCAAAATCTCTGAGGAATGTTTCCAGCACCTTGTTGAATCTTTGCCACGAAGAATTAGGGCAGTTCTGAAGGCAAAAGGGGGTCCAACCCCGTACTAGTAAGGTGTACCTAATAAAGTGGTCGGGGAGTGTTTCGTTAAATGTTCTTATCTTGTTTATCACCCTATCATATGCACCCCTGGTGAAGGCTACAAACAGCTCCTGATCAAGTTGGTATATAACTGGCAAGGTTTCCACTAAAGTCTGTCACTGTGAACTTATTCAGTGTGAACTGCTCCATGTACAACGCTGGGGAGGTGGACAGAAGACTGCAGGCAAGGACCTTTTGGCCGGTGAAATAGAGCCTGACACTGACTCCAGGAGGCAGCGCAAGCTGGGATTTTCTGGGAAGATGGACAGCGAGTGAGGGTATGTGAGATCAAGAAGTGGGTTAAGAAGTTTCACATGAGCACTAGATCACCAGCCTGTGTGTGTGTGTGCTATTAAGGAAGCAGCAAGAACTCCTGCGTGCGGGTGTTTGGTGGTAATCATTTAAGAGTAAGGCTTTATTTGGATTTTAAAAAGAATTCCAAGTTTAATTTCACTTTAAATTATTTAGGCCGAGCTGGTCCAAACACATTGCTTCCATTACAGAATGATGCAGCCGCTGGGTGTGCTGTAATATGCCAAAGTAGCAATAGCTATATACAGTTAGTGGCGCTGTGTTTCGGCTGCAGTACAGATGACTTCCCCCATCTGCTGGAATTAAACAGAGTGGGGTTGAGTGCTTCTCCTACATTCAAGAGAAGCCTTGCGTTTTTACAAAATGAATACAAAGCCTCCTATGAAGTGCCAGGACAAGGTCATCTACCCTGTCCTCAGGGCCCACTAACATTCCAGGTTTTATGTATTACCTTGGGAAGATGCAGACTAGAATACTGCAATCACTGAGCAGCAAATGATATCACCTGTGATGTATTTCAGTTATCTTGCAAACCTGGTCTGTTAGTGGGCCCTGAGGACAGGGTTGATGACCACTGATCTAGAGCCCAGGGTGAACATGCCAAAATATGCCCTCCCCAAGATGTAGGAGCATAATGTGTCAGCAAAAATCCCCTCCCCTCAAAAAAATAAGTGCTAATCTCCATGCTTATCTCAAATCCACTCATTCCACATATGCTTCCAGTACACCACCCCCCACCCCTTCCCAAAAATGTTTTTTCCCTTCCCGCACAAAACCTTTACCCCTCAAATTCCCCCCCCCACTCCAAATCCCTTCTCAGCACAAATCACCCCCCCCCCCCCACCACGACAATATCTCCTCCTAGCAAATATGCTCATCATCTCTTGTAGCACAAATCCCCCTTCCCAAAAAAAAAATTATCTCCTAGCACAAATACCCACTCCCCCACTATATTACCTTTTCTAGCACAAACCCCCAAGTCCCCCATCCTAGCAGCAAATCACCACTCCTAGCACACCTCCCCAAATCTCTCCTTCTACCTCCTAAAACAATTCTTGCCTCCTGCCGCACGCCCCCCCGTCAAAAAAAAAAAGAAAATTCCACCTCCCAACACAAATCCCCTTCCTCCAATCTCCCTGTGGTGCCCCCGAACTTCACGATACCACAGTGCCCAGGGCAGCTGCCCGCCCCTATGATTGGCCGAAGTGGAGAACATGGCATTATCTGCCCGCCTCTCAACTCCAGTCATATCTTTGTATTCGTTAATAAAAATACAAGGCTCCCTGTATGTAGCTTTTGCCGCTATAGTAGATAACAAAGCACACGGTGGCTGCAAGGTTCTGTAATGGATATAGTGACCCAAACAAACTATTTAAAGTGAAATTAAACATTGTATTCTACTTGAATATTCATTCGAAAATTTCAGCAGGGAGCATGAGCTTGGTGAAGCACATGCACCTGGAAGATTCACCTGCATAGAATGTTTGCTGAATGTCAGATTCACTGCTTTATATAAATCTGTAGCAGATTTAAATAAAGTTAATTTGGGCAAATAGATGATGTAAGAGTTATCTTCTTTTTTTTTTTCTGGAGGTTTTCTTTAAGAGGAATGCAGGGGACAAAAATAACAAAAGGATCTACGTCAAGAATTCCTTGAGAGAATCTGCTTTACTTTACTTGAACGTCGAATTATAATTCAATTGGAGTAAATGTTTTGTCACGCACACCTCCATTTCTAAACCTTTGTACATGGTATTCAGTTCCTCTAAAAATATTTTTCTAAAATATTTGCCTTTCCCTCCAAAATCATTCACAAAGTTACATTCCTAAGCTTATAACTACAAGGGCTTTACGTCCTGATCCTAGGCACATGGTATATTGCACCGTTAAAGCCTTTCCATCTACAGCAGGGCGGACAGCGTCTGCTTTTCGTGAACTGAACAAGGGCCCCGCCAGACCGCTTTGGTCTTTAGCAACATCCGTCGCTGCATCAGGAACTGAGGTAAGATTTTCTGAAGCCTTCCCCGTCTTCGGCTGCCAGCGAAAACATAACAAGTTGGAGGGATCACAGCGAGGTTCTGCTGATCTCACACAGAACCCGTGGCAGCGTACTCCACGCATGCTAAGACAAGGGAAGTCTTTTCATCGCCGAAATCTTCTAACACCAACACTGCACTTTATTTTCCTAAATAGGGTCTGACAAGAAGGGTAATCAAGCTTGTCCCGGAGTTACCAGCACCGGGTCCTGGAGGTGAAGTAAATTAATCTTTATTGCAGCAAATACAACACTAATTCTGTCCTTAAACGTTATAAAAAAGAATTCTTCACGGCTATGAAAATGTCAGCATGGGTAAAGCGTTACAGAAGAGGGCTGTAGACCCTGTTTGACCCCGCTGATGCAGTTTAAGGTGTAATTCCAATGCAGAGTAAGTTTTCGGGAATAAAGAAGGCATAATCAATTTTTCCATCCACCACATCTGAGGACACACAAAAAAAAAAAAAGGAACCGGCTACTTTTAATAGTTGCTTGTTGTACACCCTGAACCAAAGACAAGCCTACCTACTAGTGTGCTTAGCAGTCATTAAAAGAACAAGACATCTATTTTCAAACAACGTGCAAAAAAAACCCCAAAAAAACAAAAAAAACACGTGCTTAAAAATATTTTGAATGAAAAGTGTAAGCAGCAAACCTTCTGTAAGACATGTACCCAGTGAGTAAACATGAAATAGATAAAGGTTGCGCTATTCAAACATGTATATACAAATGTAAAAAATATATGATTAGAACAGTCCACAATTGATATGAAAGTAAATCCTACCAAATTCCACCATCGTAGTGATCTTAAATATCAGTGCCTCCACCAACAGCTGAAAGGCTTGCTTGCCAGCTCCTATTGATCCCTCGTTACAAGGGATTGTTGGCGCTTGTGGCTTTAGCCCAGCCAAGGCCTTTCTCCAGGTCCAGATGGTCTCCCAACAAGATCACTCCTTGGCACCGTATAAGACGTGAAGATTTTTCACTCAGGTTCCAAGTGATGTTGGTGGAGGCACTGATATTTAAGATTACTAGGATGGTGGATGGTGATGATTGACATCAGGATTTATTTTCATCACTTGTGGACTGTTATCTAATTTTTACATTTGTATATACATGATTGAATAGCACGTCCTTTATCTATTTTACATCTATAATCAAACTTTAGAAGTCAAACGCCAAGCAATTTTTTTTTGGGGGGGACAGGTAGAACTTTATTTTTATCCAACTTGAAACAACTGTGATTTTTGACTTGCCTGTAAAATCCATTTCTTGAAATACAGTACAGGACACAGGCAGATCGCAGAGACAAATGGGTTATAGACAGGTGACTGGGCACTTTTTTTTAGCAAGCAGTAAGAGGACCACAGAGGGGAGAGTGTCCTGTACTGTATTCCCAGAATAGATGTTACAGGTAAATCCCATTTTCTTACTCTTATATAACACAGGAAAATTCAAAGACGACTCGAACATCCCAAAGCAATATCAATGAGGGGAGGGTAAAACGGTAACAAAAACTAGCCAACAGACCCCTCACAAGAAACATTAAAAAGAAAGTACAGTACTCAAACAGCAACCTAAATCACCTTGCAACCAAAGGCAGCATCACCCTCAAAATCCACCTGGTAAAACTTAAGAAGTAGGGCCAAAGCTCTTTTAGCCCTACATCTCCTGAGGATCACAGGAGTGCACTTCGTTCTGCACTCCAGTGACCCGTATTCAGCTGATCCAGACTCTGGAAAGATCCCGACTTTAATGTCAGGATCCATCAAAATGCCTGGCCAGCAGCTGGCACCGCCTCTTTGTACACTGCTGAAAGCCTGAGCCCACCGTTTCCACAGCCCGAGGCTCCAGTAAGCGCTGGAGAGGCAGAGCAGAGCCAGTGACTGACAGTCACTGGCTCTCTGCTCAGTGAAGACTGAGAACTGAGCAATCAGCAGTCTTCGATTGCACAGTTCTCGGTCTTAGAGGTAGTGGGGGACCGATGCTGCATCCAACTAGGCGAGTGTTTGTTTTCTTTATATTCCGCACTTCTCTTTTAGTACTTGTGTGAATTAAAGAACAGATGGCAGCCTTCCAAATCTGCAATGCAGAAGGTGGATGCTGCAAGACCCATGATGCACGAAATGATCTAATAGAATAAGCCAGCACTGGCAAGAAAGAAACATCCTTGGTTGAATAGGCCCTAACCACTACCTTTACCTAAACATGATGGAGCAAAATGCAGGGAGAACCCTGCAAAATTCCTTTTTGGAGCAGGACAAAATAACTCACATGCTCATGGTTCCACAGAGCAGTTCCACACAGGGGCGAGCAGTGATTAACCCTTAATACCCCTGGTTTTGCCCACTTCAGGAAAGCATTCCCCTCAGAGAAAGGGGCTTCAGGACTGGTTCATAACAGTGTGCATCACCTCTGTCCTGGACCTGTAAAGCACCCTGCGGCTAACCAAATGAGCTGCACTAGCTGTCAAGGCGAGTGCCTAATGTATCTAGTGCCCAAAATGACTTTACAAGCCAGCCTCGCATCTTGTCTGTGTCTGGGTATGGTGCCTGAACCTCCAACTGCAGGGTACCAGTCCAGAAACTGTGTAAGATGGCGCTGTGACCATAAGACAGCAAAAAACAAACAAAAAAAACAAAAAACGATTGAACAATTTGACCAGTGTGACTAACAAAATAAAACCGTATGCAGTAAAGGGGAGATATCCAACACCTAAAGACACTGGGGAAAGCACTGAGGCTTGCTTGGAATGGGAGGGGTTATATGGGGGTCCTCACAGTTTGTTTTTTTGGAAGTGTTCAGACACCTAAATATACTTGCCAACAACCCAGTCATCTCTGAATAGTTGGTGTCCTGTATGAACAAAAAATTATGTTTTGGAGAAGTTCCTTATGTATGAGAGAGAGAGACTTCCTGTGAGACGCACTGGAAGGTGCTTTATACTCTCACTTAGTATGCTCCACCCCTCTTCCTCACTAAGCAGATGAGCACTTCCTGTTTCCTGCAGGTTTCGTGCACATAATTTTTTACAGTACACAAGAACTAGTGTGCTGTGTCATCCTCTGCTCAGGACACAGGATGAGGTTAAGCATTGGTGCTCAACCTGTGGCCCTCCAGCTGTTGCGGAATTACTCTGGCTTTGGGATTCATGCTTGTAACTGTCAGCCTTGCAATGCCTCATGGGACTTATAGTTAAAAGGAAGCTTGTAGTTAGAGAATATGGAGGATGCGGTTGTTGACCTTTTCCTATGAACAGACCAGCTATCTGGCTTTCAAACTGTTCGTGTCTTCACCTTCACCACTGCACTTTCAAATCTTCATGCTTGTTCTTGTTTGAGAATACACAGTGGCAAACCTACTTTCAGTCACCACCTCCGGAGTCAGTCTCCATTCCCCCCCCGTTAGGACACAGAAGACACCTTTTGTACTACAGTGATGTGGACACACTTCTTATTAGTGGAGCCCCTTCAGGATCCGGTGCGTTCCTGTTCACCGGTTCGGGTGTAAATTTTTGAATTCGCGCTTGAACCGGACCCAAAAACACACAGGACCCTTTTTGAATCTGCAGCGTGGACGCCCCACACATGTGTGAACCGGCTCCATTGAGAGCCAGGCGCATTCACATGTCATGTAAATTGAATGCAGTTTAACTACTTGCCGGCCACCCACCTCAGATATAAAGCGGCAAGGTGGCACGGCTGCACAAAACAGCGTACCTGTACGTCATTTTTTGAACTAACCTGTGTGGGCGTGCACACCAATTGGCCAAAGGGGAGCCAATCAGCGGGTCCAGTGGATGCGATGTCCGAAGGCCACCTGCGATCATTCGCCCCAGAGTCAGAACAGCGATCTGCCTATGTAAACAAGGCAGATCGTCATTCTGACAGGGATGCCACTGAGATCTTGTGTTCCTGCTAAGCAGGAACACGGACGGATGTCTGTGTCGTCCCAGTCAGTCCATCCCCCCCCAGTTAGAAAACACTTCCAGGGATATATATATCCCATCGTTTGTAGAGGCTATAACTTTTTAACTTTTGCACAAACCAATCAATATACGCTTATTGTTTTGTTTTTTACTAAAAATATGTCGCAGAATACATATTGACTTAAATTGGTTAAGAAATTAGATTTTTTTTATTGGATATGTATTATAGCAGAAAGTAAAAAATATTGTATTTTTTTTTTCAAAATTGTCGCTGTTTTTGTTTTCTGCGCAAAAAATAAAAACCGCAGAGGTGGTTAAATACCACCAAAAGAAAGCTCTAATTGTGTTGAAAAAAGGACATGAATTCATTTTGGGTACAGCATCGCTCAACCGTGCAATTGTAAGTTAAAATAATGCAGTGCCGTATGGCAATAAATGGCCTGGTCAGTAAGGGGATAAAACCTTCCGGTCCTTACGTGGTTAAATCATATCCAATTTGCATATGTGAACCCAGCCTTAGGCAAGTATAAATTTGGCAACACAAAGTATTTTTTGTAAAAACTGCAGAATGGGTGGGGTAGGAGGGATAGCTTGACCTCTCTCGCTCCCCCCCCAATGATTTGATAAACAGTATATACTTAGCTTAGATTGTGTTTTTTTAAACGCAACAGTAGGCCTGTCCAACTGTACTCCTGGCTGGTTCTGTTAAATGGACGCTTGGCAAGAAGAAGCCAGACAGCCAAGCACAGGAGGGTTGGCCAGAGGTCTGTGCGCAGCTGATGTACACCGACAACAGTGAAACTATATATTTAATCCAGGGGAAGGCACTTTAGCTGTGGTGACACTACAAATCCAATGAAACACCACAAAACTCATTCCCAGACTGACTCCCAGAATCAAAGGCATTATGGGATCTGTAGTTTCACCACAGCCAGAGCGCCAAGTATGCCTACCAGGCTGCGACTGGCCATAGGGCACACCAGGCATTTTCCCAGTGGGCCGGGGCCGCATGTCCAGGCAGGAGCAGCCTGTTGGTGACAGGGACACGTGATAAGAGCTGGGCCGTAGTGGCCTCCTGCTGTGTGGCCATACCCATGTCTCCTCTTTCGGTGTAGTGTGAAGGTCTGTATCTTCAACTGTGCATGCGCCAGATTCAGGCAAAACAAGCTTAGCTGCACCCAAATAAGTAACTGAACTCAGTTAACTCCTTACATGCCGAATGGTCAGCAGGGACAGAGACACAGCACAAGCTTGGGTACCTTGACAGCCGAGCAGGGACACGGGCACGAGTCACCATTATTAACAGTGGGGATACACAGGGAATATAGGATTTCACAGCGGCTGTAGCATGAAGATCAATGGAGGGATCGGTAATTGGGTAGGGAAGGTCTGTGAGCAGGGGGCAGTGGTGGGGGGAGGTCTATCGGGGGTGGGAGAGGGCGGTAGTTGGGGAGGTCTACAAGTGGGAGTCTTTGGAGGGGCAGCAGTTTCTGGGGTTTGTGTTGCAGTGCGGGGGACTGTCTCCGTTGGTGTCTAGTCACCAGCTACCCCCACTTTCCATCCAGTCCCTGGAGGAATTGGCTGCTCGATCTGGAATGCCTGGGTCTGTTTTTTTTTTTGTCCCAGTTTAAACCTGATGCCTATCCCTTGTTTAATCAGATAAATTTGCCAATGCTATAATAAAATTGGCAGAAATATATTTCCCTTTGCTCTCTGTAAATGCATTTTTTTTTTCAGTAGAAACTTAATAAAAAAAAACCATGCAATTAGACCAAAGCAACTACTCTTTCAATTTACTAAATCTAGCTTCTCTAATTTATCTATCCCAATCTAATCATCTGCGTGGCATAGCACCTTAAATTATAGAAAGTTCCTTGGTTCACAAATCTACAAGGGCTTGAGATTACAGACAATAGACATTTGTGTATTTCGAACTCCTAGCACAATAAAGTTGCTGCTAAGCGGAGTTAGCTAGCAGATTTCTTTACAAAGAATCAAGCCTGGCCAGGTATGGCCTTTGGAAAAGGTTTAGTGGTTGAGCTGACTCTGAAAACCAGAGCACGGCACATTTTGTTGGAGGTGACAGGAAGACATACGTATGGGACATTAGATTTGTTTTCCAAAAAGTAAATACAATCATATCAAAGTCAGACAAATGGGAATAATTGGTTGTTTTGTAGAAGCTTGAACAGTCTAAAAGGGAGCAATTAAGACCTGATAATATTTCGAAGCTTAGGAAAGTGTCAATGTCCCCTTGGCAGCTTTGAACCAAAGATGCTAAAGAAAAAAACCTAGCACATTTCTATACTTCAAAAAGGAGGTAAAATACGAACATGATTTTTTTTTTTTTACTTTCCATTAACTCTTTTTCTTGGAGATCATTAAGGGACACAGGGCAGAAGTAACTTTGAGACAGTGGGTTATGCTGCTGCTTACAGGAGATTGGACAGTGGCAAATACATCTGTAAGACAGCCAGGTATATTTTGCCAACTCCCCTCATGCTCCAGATTTATGGAAAAGCATAGGAATCAATCAAGTTCATCAATCAGAGTGGAGCACCTGTGTCCCTTAATGAATTCTATTAGTACTTTAAGAGGAAAGGGAGGAGCCCTCCTGATCCCCTATAGGACTTAAATGAGGAGTTGTTAAATACACTTAGCCTCGGTTCACTCTATGAACCCCATGTGAATTGCGCAGGAACTGCACGGCATTTCTGCTCAATGCACATGGGACTCGGTGTGGTGCAATTTCAGTCTACTTATTTTGAATAGACTCAAATCACATCAAAGTCGTGCATGCACCAATTTTGGAACCGCACTGCAACTAGATCACAAGGTACTTTTGAACCATGCGAACCAGTGCGGGCAACCACATTGTGTTTGCGACCTGCGTTTGGGGGGTATCGGTAAGATTGCACAGACATCCACTGCAGATTGCAAGGGCAGTGTGATTTCAATGCAGTGCAGGAAATGCACACAGATCACAAGGTCTCCCGCACTGCATTAATGTGAACCTAGGCTTAAAGTGGTTGTAAACCCAATCACTGGCATCCCTAGGGGGGGCAGAGGGGGCCCTGACCCCCCCATTATGCTGTGCCCCACCATGTGCCCCCTAATTTTTACAAAAAGGCAATGTCTTTGTTTGCATTCGTAGCGGATGCATCACAGGGGCGCCGCTGGAATAACACAGTTTCTATTGAGAGGGAGAGCGTCCCCAGTCAGCTCCTGCGGGCGATTCCTCCCCTCTCCTCACTGACACTGCATAATGCGAGCACCCACACAACCACGGCCACCTGATCTGCTCCTTCCCCTGCATCCTCATTGGCAGGGAGAAGAGCGAGTTGCAGGAAAGACTCCACCAGGACTCTCAGTTACTGAAAAAACAGACTGATTTCTCCCGTCCTTCGGACAGGAGAACCAGCCTGTAAATTCCAAGAGATGCCAGACCAGCGCTGTCAATAGCAGGGGCAGGACAGCAAGAGGAGGCTGGGAAACCCCACAGTGGCAGAACACCAGGGCTCAGTGGCAAGACAACCTTTGCAACCCTGATAGTTCTCCCACTGCTTTTGACCCTTATATTTTCTTGGTATGCTGGTGACATATATCTCTTGTTTTCTGCCACCCTGGGGGGCCCCAATATAGTAGGAAGGGAGCTCACTGCAGAACATGTGAAAGGGCCCGTTGTGGGATTGTAGTAAAGGGCCCCAGGATATATATATATTATATTTACTATATATATTTACTCATTTATTATATAATTGCATTTCATAGTTGTCCCCCTACTTTTGTCCCTGTCCCCCCCTAAATATGAAAGCTGGAGACACCACTGAACCCAATGTGAAAAAAACAAAACAAAAAACAGCTGCAAGACAAAGGCATAATGAGCTAGTATGCATAGCATACTAGCTCATTATGTAATACTCACCTGAGATCGAAGCCCGGTGCCCGTACACAGCACCAGCCAGCGACATCACTCCCGGGGGCTACTTCCGGGTGTCGCGGCTCCGGCGCTGTGATTGGCCAGAGCTGCGATGATGTCATTCCCGCGCATGCTCGCGGGAGCCGCCGGTAACGGCACAGTCTAACTGAAGCAACAGCATGTACGTGCCATTGCTTCAGTGCCGATGACATCGGTACATGCAAATACGGCAGGTTTAGGAGATATCCTGGGTAGAAACTGCCTTGAGAAGAAACTGCCTTGAGGCACAGGAAAAGATAACTTTTCCTGTGTAGCACAAAAAAGGGTTCTTTACAGGTTAAGGTCGCCAAATAAGAGGGGATGGCAAGGTTGCGATTTAGATTAAATATCCCTAACAGGTTCAAAGTGCGGTTTCTGGAGGACCAACAGAACCAGAGACTCCATGGTGTCACTGGGGGACATACAGGGGAGCAATGTGAGCAGCACCATGTACAAAGGCTTTCACTTAGGCTGGCCATATATTATACACCAAATTAGCTTTTAAAGGCGTGATGTATCCAATAATACTAACAGAAAAATATATCCCTCACAAGAACTTGTATGGATAAAGGTGGATTTTGAAGGCACAACATATTTAGTATATAAAAAGAATATTTTATTTCACAAATGTTACTAACTAGTAAAAAGGGCTTCAAAAACGGGCCAAAACAAGGGGGACACCCTATAGAATAAACCCTCAAAGAATCGAAGGACAAGAGTAACCATGAGTGTCCAATAGTCTGTCACTTGTACGTGTCTTCCAGATACTCTTATCCAGTTCTAGATGGTCAACATGTTCCGCTTAGCTTGTAACTTCTGCAGCTGCAAGCGCTAAGCAAAAAGCGTTGACCGTCTAGAACTAGATAAAAGTATCTGGAAGACATGTACAAATCGCAACATGAATCGCAAGGCGAGTGCCTGGCTCCTCTTTTAGTAGGGACAAGCTCTGTTACTCACAAAGTAATGGTCTGAATGGCTGACAGAATCCCAGACAGGGCAGTATAAACATAGTAGACTTGAGGGAGTCTTCAGGGACAGGATTCCACCAGCTGCCTCTATCACAGCTTTGGACCTATAATGGGCTTTGTGCTAATTAATGCAGTACACAAAGTGTTTGGAGAGTGCCACAGCAAGCCCAGTGCAGATCACATTACAAGCCAGCCCCAGGTCTTCCCCACAGTAGGGTATTGGTATAGTCTTTGTGGCCATGCCTAGGATCAGTTGATTGTGAAAGCTGCAATGTGAACTCTTCTAGCTGTGGAGCAACTGAAGAAACTTGAAGGAAAAAAAAAAAAGGAATCTTACCAAAATATCAAAAAAGTAAAGAATGGTGTTTGCTTCTCTCTAAGGAAAGCAGACAAATTATCTTAGGGCACTAGCAAAAACTGGAGCAGAATGTGGGTGGTAGGGTTTTTCTTGTGTCCAACCACTAGGCAGCAGCATATTCCAGAATCTCAGAATTCTACCCTGTATCCCTAAGGCCCCATTCTATCGCTGCGATTCTGCCTGCGATCCCAAATCGCACACCCACCAAGTGTGTTCGAGTGCCATTCACTTTTAATGGCATCTACATTTAGTGTGCTTTTGCCGCCACTGTTGCATGGCAAACCGCAATAGGTGACGTTTATCGCTTAAAATAGGAACAGGAGTTTTTTGGGCGACGAGCTTTGCATATTGGTTTGCCACGATTTATCATTGGCTCACTGACTTTAATTGACAGCAGCAGGAGCCAATGTCACCCGCTGTGTTGTCTCAGCCAATCAGGAGGGAGAGTCCCGGACAGCAGAGTCTTTCGTGCAACATCGCTGGATCGAGATGGGGCTCAGGTAAGTATTAGGGGGCTGCTGCATACAGGCGTTTTGTTTTTTTATCTAAATGCATTAAGATAAAAAAAAACTTTTGCCTTTAGACCCACTTTAATGAACTTAACCAGTATTCATTCATATTACCAATAGTATTTGATATTATCAATATTTAGTATTTAATGCCGAAAAAGTAATTTAGGTATACTTAAAAGCCACAAAAAATTATAAATCTACTTTGCACCAAATCCCTTTTCAAAATGAAATACCTTGTGAAATGAGGGGCGACAATCACTGGGCTACACAGCCTATGCAGAATGTAGCGCTATGGCCAGGACCCAAGACCAGTTACCCTGCATAAGCACAGTGTGTAGCAATGACCAGTCTGCATTATAGGAAGTTCCTGCACAGAGGCAAAATACAGGAGTTGTTTTATGCTAGATTACTGGTACTGGTTTAGCCCAGATTTCAGCTTTAACATGATGACTGGTGCGCCAAATCAAGAAAAAAAAGCATGAGAGGTCTATAGACTGCATGAAACAGAAGCAAGGAGATCCTTGCAAGGTCATTAGGTACTGCTTCCTCTCCAGCAAGGAGAACAGTGAGCAGCAAAGCAATGACATCACCAAATCTCAGAAGTAGGATTGGTCAACCAGGACTCCTCCAGAGGTTGCTAAGGGTTACTTGCGCAATTAGCGAATCCTGCCTCTCAAATAAGTTCCCACTGACACCACTGACCTTTTTAGCCATCTGTAAGAGGGTAATTCTCCCAAAGACCACAAGTATAAGAAGCATTCTTCCTACTGGCCATCAAACCAACGCATCATGAGTTGTAGATATAGTAACTTTTAGCGTTGTTCAGCCTGTGTACAGAACGATCAGCGGGTGTTGGCATACATCGGGTCTGTGGGACCCGCTGTGTAGAATCACAGCAGGAGCGAGCCTCTGGCTCAGCGCACACGCGTGCCCCAATACCTGGGAAAGCAGGATCACATATATACACACACACACAAATTTTTCATTCTGGTACTACATGGCATATGGATTGCTAGCTACATGCTAAATATGAGACAAATATCTGCAACCATGCAGATTGTAATCTATAGACCTTAGTATTGAGGAACAGATTTTGAAGACAACAGATTATAAAAGTTAAAAAAAAAAAAAAAAAAAAAAAGTAATCCTGCACAGCACGGCCACCCTGGAGCAGTAAATGTGCTATAGCAGTGGTCATCAACCTTGTCCTCAGGGCCCACTAACAGGCCAGGTTTTATGTATTTACCTTGGGGAGATGCAGACTAGAATACTGCAATCACTCAGCAGCAAATTATATCACCTGTGATGTATTTCAGTTATCTTGCAAATCTGGCCTGTTAGTGGGCCCTGAGGACAGGGTTGATGACCACTGTGCTATAGGACGGCTGGCAACTGGTTAATATTTCTGGAGGTTTCACATAAAAACCTCAAAACTTAACTTTTTTTGATATTATGTTCACTTTAACCTTTCACAATCCAAAAAAAAAAAAAAAAAAAAACTGCTGGAAATCTATTCTTTTTGGCAAATTTGCTAATTTCTACATTCCAACCAAGGCATTCATATAAAAAAAAAAAAAAAATAGTATTTGAAAAGTGAAAATCCTCATAAATACAAGCATGTATTTTACCTTTGTTATTTCATATACACCAGAATTTACAGCTGGAATTGCAATTTTTTTATTTTAACCAAAACAAACTGTACAAAGTCCTGTAAACATATAGGGAACTGGAAGTCTGTATACAGAATCTTTACTGTATATTCATAGGAAAATAAACCCTACTTACAGAGTATACTGTCCTTCCACATAAATAAATTTTGCCATATACATACTAATACCGTGCATCAAAATGCTGAAATGAAAACAAAAAAACAGGTAATTCAAAGTACATAATTTCAAATAATGACCTTCAGATTGAGGAATCTCACTCTTCCTGAAATTAGAAAGTTCATTAAAAAATGGTACGCTTTAATGAAAAAAAACAACAAAAAAAACAAAACAAACAAATTTTTCATTCTGGTACTACATGGCATATGGATTGCTAGCTACATGCTAAATATGAGACAAATATCTGCAACCATGCAGATTGTAATCTATAGACCTTAGTATTGAGGAACAGATTTTGAAGACAACAGATTATAAAAGTTAAAAAAAAAAAAAAAAAGTAATCATTGAATTAAAGGTGTATCTAAACCCAAAACTATAATACATGGCAGACCTTCGATGTTGTGGCTGCATTCGTTATCTTGATTTTCCACTATATGATGTGATGGTCCTGCCAGTAACACACAAACTTACGAAAACTGGAGACCACAAAATCTGGTGCAGCTGTACATGGTAGCCAATCAGCTTCTTAAAGCCGAGTTCCACCCAAAAATGGAACTTCAGCTCTTTTTAGAGGGTTCCAGCTGCCACTTCCTCCTGGGGGCACTGCGGCACCGGAAGGAAGATCAGCTCTCCCCCCTCCCTCTCGGCATTCATCTAGGACATGTCACAGGTTCCAGATGATTGCCCGGCCAGTCACAGCGTGGCTCACGCATGCGCAATGTTTGCCTGGCTGTGAAGCCACAGCCAGGTGCCCACAGTGACAATGCCGGCGCTGCAGAGAGGGGGAGACGAGCGGGCCTTCGTTCCCCCGCATCGCTGGACAGGTAAGTGTCAGACTATTAAAAGTCGGCAGCTGCAGTATATATAGCTGCTGACTTTTTTTTTTTTGTTTTTTTATTGGAACTCCACTTTAAGGCTCATACACACTATAAGAAAATTAGGCAAACATTTTCGTATAGTGTGTACACAACTTTCGACTACCGATTCCGAATTTTCGCACAAAAATTCCCAAAAGGGACAAACTCCAAAATTTTTCTCGTATGGGAACAGAACGAACGAACAATTTTAATCTAATGTGTATCGTTTTCGTACAAGAAAAATCAGAAAAGAAAGGCTGCGCATGATCAGAAACCATCAACAAAGAAAGAAAAAAAAAGCCTCTGTCGTACGAGAATTTTCGTTCATCGGTTCCGATTTGCTGTGAAATGAGGAAAATCAATAGTTTGCCCAATTTTCTTAGTGTGTACCCCACTTTGCTTCGGCTTGTTCAATTAAGCTTTGACAAAACACCTGGAACCCAATTGATTTCTATGCAGGGCTTCACCAGATTATGCACTCTCTGGTTTTAGTTATTCAACCCCTTTCTGTCCTAGGGAGACAATAATAACGTCCTATACTTTATGAAACAACACTGTTGTGGCCCCTAAGACAGGACAACAGAACAGTCCCCTCTCCTCCACAAAAGGAAGGAAAGGGGATTCTGTAGTCCTAACACTTTCTGATAACATTGAGTGAGAAGATTGCAAAGTACACAGGACAGCACTGAATTTCTGACAGGATGAACAGGCATTTTTGCACTTATCAGATATAAAAAAAAAACTGGTTTTAATAATATTTTCACAGATGAAAAGGCAGAAATTAGGAGAAATTAATTATTAGAATTTACATATACTTTAAGCATCCAGAAACTTAACTAAAAACGAAGATGATCCTTTCGGCAAATTTGGGATTGCAGGGAAGTTGAGCAGCATTTTGTTCTAGAAGGCATCACAGGTTTTACGTCTGGTGACTAATTACTGGCCAGAGAAAGAGTATTGAGATAAACATGTAAAAGTTGAGCAAAGTGTTTTCTTTTTCTTAACAGCACACCGAAATGAAACACAATGTGCAGCATTCATGTTGCATCCACTGCTGCTCTTCCTGGCAAAGCCCTTCATCGTAAAAGTGTTGGTATGTCTGGAGTAACTTAATCTTAACATGGTCATCAAGTGACGATTGCACCCCAAGAAAAACGCCCAAATGCTGTAAAAATTATCCGCAGAAGACAATGGAATGTTTGCAAGAGCAGAATACCTGATTTTTAAATATTTGGGCCTGCATTGTGCTGCACCCAATCAGATCTTGTCTGGCTGAATAAGATTGATTTATGGTGACAGAACGAGCTCTCCTGATAAGACCTAGCAGAAGATCTTTGAAAAGTAGAAGGTAAAAATATGTGCATTGATTTTTTTTTTTTACATGGATCCTGGAAAGCATTGCACCAGTGAAAAGCAGATCGAGAGGGCCATGCATGACTCCTGCAGGCCTCTCAGTTTATTGGTCTGCTCGTACCTAGTACGGGCAGGCAGATGCACATTGACAGGAAAAGACAATGAACCACCAGAGCGCTCAAAAGCGCCATGGAAGTTCATTGAAACTACAAGCCGCAAAGGCTGTCGCAACTTATAGTTTCCCGTTGAGAGGACTGCGACGTGGTCAGGCGGAGCCCCGCACAGCCACGTTATTTTAGAACAGTGATTACAGGAGTGCCTGAAGAGGATGCTTGCCTGCTGTCACAGGGGAGGGGAGAGGCTGCAGCTGCTGGAACAGGTTACATGTTCCAAAAGGTGAACTTATCCTTTTAAGTGGAACTCTACTCGCCTTGAACCCAGCAATGCTACATCCTGGAACCCCCCCTCGTGCCAGCTTCCGGGTCTTGATCGGCGGCTGCAGTCATTGGCCGGGCCGAGATGACCTCACTCCCGGGCATTCGCATGAGTTCTGCCAGCTTCGGCATTGTCGAATGTGTACAGTGAGCTGTGTGTGCACATCTCATTGTACAGGGGCGCAGAGACAGGCAGGTAGCTTGAATGCAGAAAAAGACAAAGCAGGTCTCTTTTGCATTAAAAATCCTGCCTGTTCACCCATTTTTATTTCCTAGCATAAAATTCCACTTTAAAATTTGACACAGGCTGAAAAAAATCAGGTGGCTTTTTTTGTCCCTCATGAGATCTGATACCTGCCAAAAAAGTAAGCAATTATTCATTATACGTACCAAATAAAATTCTTGCATTCCTCTTCACAATGCAAACATTCTGTTTGTAGCTCACAAGAGACTGTTACAGGCTGATAAGATCCTCCAGCAAATTCAAGGTTTTCAGTGGCCAAAAAATATATTACAATGTTAAACGTAAAGAAAAAAAAAAAAAAAAAAGTGCTTACAAAAAGATCTGAGGACAACAGAGCACCTGCAGACAATGCTGAGGAAATGGCGGCTGGGCTGGTTTAAAAACCTTCCTCCAATAAAATCTGATGCTGGAAATTTTTCAGGCTCATTTCTGCTCCCAGGATCTCACCATAAACATAATCACCTGGCACTTTAAAGCAGTATTAAACAAAAAAAAAAAAAAAAACACCTTTACATATTGCAGTTTGCTAATCCTTAACCACTTCCATACTGCAGGCCATCATATGACGTCCTGGGCTTTCAGTGGTGATATCTGAATGATGCCTGCAGCTGCAGGCATCAGCCAGGTATAAATTTTTTTCAGCCGGCGATTCCCTACACCATAAGAACAATCATAGCGGCAGTTCAGCCACTTGATCATTCCTACCGGCGACGGGAGGGGACCTCCCCCCTCCTATCAGTCTCCGGGCTCTCCGGTGCGATCGGGGACACCGAGAAGGAATCCACCGGAAGGAAGTCAGAGAAAACTGAAGGACAGATGGTCCCCGGCAATCTCTATGACTTGGAGGCCCGGGCGCGATGTTAGGACGTTGCGTCCTGGCCGCCGGAAGTAAACATAACCGAGATCTCGGATAGAAAGCATCAGATAGTTTTTTTTTTTTGATCTGATGCTTTCCAGCCTGAAGGAGATGTGGGGTCTTATAGACCCCACATCTCTCCACACAGGGGACCGATCACACACTACAAGGATGTTTACATTCCTTGTAATAGGAACAAAAAGTGATCGAAATTTTTTTTTTTTTAAGGGAAAGCGTAAAAATAAAAAAATTTAAACAAAAAAAAAAATTGAAAGCGCCCTCGTCCCCGCACGAAGAAAACGCATACGCAAGTCGCGCCCGCATATGTAAACGATGTTCAAACCACACATATGGCGGTATCACCACGAACGTTAGAGCGAGAGCAATAATTCTAGCCCAAGACCTCCCCCGGTAACTCTAAACATATAACTTGTCAAAAATTTTAAAGTGACGCCTATGGAGATTTTTAAGTACCGAAGTTTGGCGCCATACCACGAGTGTGTGCAATTATAAAGCGTGACATGGGAGGCATCTATTTACTCGGTGTAACATCTGTCACATTATACAAAGAAATTGAGCTAACTTTACTGTTTTGTTTTTTTATTCATGAAAATGTTTTTTTCCCCAAAAAAATTGTGTCTGAAAAATGACTGCGCAAATACCATGTGACAAAAAGTTGCAATGACTGCCATTTTATTCCCTAGGGTGTCTGCTAAAAAATATACATAATGTTTGGGGGTTCTGAGTAATTTTCTAGCAAAAAAAAATGATTACATGTAGGAAAGGAGTGCTGGAATGCGCGCGGTACGAAAGTGGTTAAACATGGTGGCTGAATAAGCTTAACGTTTTTTTTCCTTTATTTTCATCTGGTGATCCGGGCAGTAACACTTCCTGACCCAGGGTGTCTCCACTCTGGATGGAGGAGAAACAGAGACAGCCTTGGACAACAGCATTGTTAGTCTGGGGGAGTGAGTAGTATTAGATACAGGGGTTGGACAAAAATATGGAAAGACTACATGATTGTGGCACGTGTGAAAATGACGGCATGTTTCACGTTGAAAGCAGAAGTGATGTAAATATTATTTTGCTTCTGCTGTGTGATGAGACACCTAACAGGAGGGAAGCCTCACTTTCGTCATTCACTGCTAGTAATAGAGTCATGTTTGAGCTTACCGAGTTTCAAAGAGGGAATATTGTTGGTGCCCACTTAGCTGGCGCCTCTGTGACTGAAGTTGCCAATTTGCTTGTGGTATCGCAAGGTACAGTATCAAAGGTTATGAAGGCATATACATTTTCCTTGGAAAACGCCATCTGATAAGGATTAGCGCGGTCGACATGGTCAACTGACCGAAAGAGACAAAAGGACATTGCGCAGGATTGTGACCCAGGTTTTTGGCATGAAGAATGGTATCAGATTTCATTATCCACCATCCAAGACTTATATTTGTCAATTCCCTGAAGAATTCAGGCTGCCTTGGATGTCAAAGGTGATCCAACATTGTATTGGGTAACCATTTTGTTCTTTTACCATATTTGTTTCCATAATTTTGTCCAACAGGTATACCAGCAGATTTAGATGGACTTGACCATTTAAAGCTAAATTCCTTTTTGGATTTAATATCACTTTAAGCTGGGACCAAATACCTCTTCAAGCAGTTGGATCAAGCCTGCACATACATCTATTCTTTGACATCTAACAAAAGTAATGAGTACTGTTTGCAACGTTTATTATCTTACGCATCTTATCTCCATAGAAAAAAATAGAATTACAATTTAAATATATTAAAGTGAACATGTAAGCCAAAACAGTTTTCTTAGGTTTTGTATGGAGTAAAGAAAAAAAAAAAGGTTAAAAACCTAGTTTATTTGTTGTTGTCTGTGTCCTGTTGGGAAGATTTCCCTAAACATCCTGTCTTAGAGATGCAACTTGAAGTGAAAGGAAATCTCAACAAGGAGGTGGGAATTCCCCCTCCTGGTTATCACCAGAACAGGTGTCCGTATTGGAAGATTTATCCTCTTCTTTTGTTCCGGGTGACAACTGTACATGCCCTCAGCACAAATACAGAGGTTGAATCTACCCATCAGGGACCCAAAAACCAGTAAAAACCCAAGTTTTTTCCTAATCCTTCCCTACTGCATCCAAAACGTGCAACAACAAAAAAAGTTTGGTCTTTTCACTTTAGTAATGTGGACATGGTCAGGCATGTGATTGATTGCATACGGACTGATGACCCAAGTTGATTTCTACTAATTTTCTGCCCAAATGTTGATTGGATGTACAGGCATGACCTGAGCCCATATGGATTCCTTGGGGTGGTCCTCCGAGCATTGCATCCTTATGATATGGAGGCTAGAAGGGGCACAGGAAAGAGAAACCTCACATAGCTAGATTAAAGTTAAGGGGGACCAAAAGCTGTTGCTTACGTTTTTCCACTTAGCTCAACTGATCTTTCTTTCCAAGGAGAAGTTTGTCTCCTGGTTTTACGGACGAGACCTTACGTCAACAGCCAACTTGAAATGGGGATGAGTTACCAAAATAGGAAGTTTTGCTCACAGTAACTAAAGCAGGTTTTGCTCATTTTAATCAAGAGAACAAAAAATGGAAACCACTGAACCATCTAATCGTAACTGTAATAATAAAAAAACATGTTTTGTCTTTGCTTCAGGTGTCAGTCATCCGCCCCATCGCTTATTCATAAATATGCACTAGCTGTGAGATTTAACAAAGTTAGGGCTATCTGGCATTAGTGGAAAGGAAAAGATTTCTATACATCATTCATGTACAAAATGCACGTTTCAGCTGTTGGTATTTGTCAAATGTCTATTTCTCATAAAATGAGAAACAACCAGTAAAATTTGGTCTGGCTGCCTAGCCAACTGGTTGTTTGCATTATCAGAAAAAGCAGGGTGAAGAATAACTCAGCTGCTTGGCCTACTTCAGTTCAGCACAGCTCCAACCTGTGAGGTTAATTCCCATCAATGATATCTGAGGTTGAAGTTATGGTGAGCTCTCTGCTGACCTTGGAACTGCTTTCTCCAAACCAAAATTGCTACCTGATGTAAGTGCAAAAATGACAGCTGGAAAGTGAAGTGAATCTGTTTTTTTTTTTGTTTTTATACAGGTAACAACTGACAATTACTCCAGGTTGTATAATGACCATTAAAGCGAACCAATGCATCCAAGGTCCGAGGAGTAGTGTAGCAGGTGAAATTGGAATTACAGCACCTTGTAATTAGGTGTGAGGGATCATTTTATAATTAACCTGTATTCACATAAAAACATCATCATCTGTCACCATACTTGTACAGTAGATGCCTGGTGGTGATGCATGGATAGTCACATACTTTAAAGTTCAAAACATGGTTGTTACCCAAACTTCAACTGGCCTGGCAAATAGGCTATTTACTTTGCAAGGTGAATGAAGCTGAAACTCTGCCGACCTTCTTGATACATGTGCAAGCAAAAATACAGTTTCGTTTTACTTTCCTTGCAAAGAATTGGGTATACCTTACAAAAGGTGCATTTTCACCATTTTCACTGAGCTAAGAGAAAATTCCCTTGCAAAGTGAACAGGCCAAATTTCCTTTGGTAAATCAGCCTCCATCCAATCATGTGCAAGCAAAAATAGTTTTCTTCTATTTTTCTTGCACATAGTTGGGTATACCTTGCAAAGTGAATTTTTACCATATTCACTGAGCTAAGGGAAAATTCCGTTGCAAAGCGAACAGGCTATTGTTCCCTGGTGAATCAGCCCCCATAAGTTCATGAGTGTACCAATGTGAGCCTCCCAAATGGTCAGAAAGACCTACCATCGTACTTGTGTAGTAGTGATGTGTGGGTGATCCCTTGACCACTGGGGCTAGTTTAAACTTGCAATGGGGGCACCCTGGCTTTTGTCAATCTAAAAAGGAGATTTAAATTGTATGTCAGGGAAAAAAAAATAAAAATCAGTATGACTCTGATACATGCACGTTTCCACTGTGTTTTCTTTCTTTGCCTATTTTGTTCTGACACCCTAAGCAGAGTTGTCAGGTCTTCCTGCTGGAATACAGAGCTCTGCCTATCCCCAACTTCTCTCTGTCCCACTCTACTGGCAGAGATGTATTTCTTTCCTAGAAAAACAATGCTCCTTCTTTAATATTACGCAAGAGCCTGCCTCCTGCACATTGTGTATAGAAAGTGTTCTTGGGAAATGTAGGTTATGGGGGCATTCCTTTGTCAACAGCAACTGAGCTCCCAGAAATTGCCGGAGAATTTTACAAGCTCGGTGACATTACAGGAAGTAAAACAATCTGTTTCTTGCTACAACAACAAAGTAAAAGAAAAAAATAATCCTAAACATGATCTAGAAGGAAAGAAGAAGGTTGGGAGGGTACATTTGAGTAATGTCTTAATAAATCCTTTAATGGAGGTATGTGAAATTCCATGCAGGCCCCTGCTGCACATGTATTGAAAGGGGTGAGAATGTTTAGACTGAACTCAGGTTTACATGATGCGATTTAAAAAAAAAAAAAAATTACACATATTACAACAAATATGAAGAAATGAAACTGCAACAATGAACCCTAAACTGATATTAACTGAAGAACTTCCTTATGAGCAGAAGTTGTTTGCGGTCTTCGATATAATTGATATGATGTGCAAAATATCAACCTTCTGTTGGTGAAACAAGCCACCAAAGTTGGGTTTGCTATTTGTCAGAACTTTTTCTCGGTCTACGGAAACTAGACATGCTTTCATTCAGTGCGTAAATTCTACGTGAGAACTCTTCAAACTCCCCCAACACTTGCTCATCGCACTCTACAGCCACAGCATGGTCTACTGGAATGCTATCAAATTCCTCCAGTTGATCTGCTGAGGTGAAATCTGACGCTTCAGTACCAAGAATCTCCTCAGCCTGTTCCACTGCACAGTGGAAATCAGCACTCTGTGATGTATGGATGTTACAGGGGGGGCCTTCACTCACAAACTCCATACTTTCATTCTGTAACAAAGTCCCGTTGGCGCAAGAAGAGTCAGAGAACTGTTCGTCATGACTGTGATCGTGGCTCTCAGTTGTTGCTCTACTGTCTCCGTTGAGGCTTTCACAGAAATCTTGGTGACTGCTTCCTTTCGACAGATCAATGCTCACATCCAGGGAGGAGGAGGCGTAATGTCCTCTCTCTGCCGGAACCAAAATTGCAATGGGGTCAGCCACCGCCGTCTTGTAACTTGGAGGAGGGGTTCGGTACTGAGATTTTTCATTCTCAGAGCTTGCTCGTTTCCGCGGTCCTTTTTCTGGTGTCGGGGTTCGGCTTGAAAAGTCAACATCTTGGTTTCCAAAGGTGGAGCTGACCTGCCTCTTTGGTACGGGAATTGCAGTTGAAATATGATGACGATCACTGAAAGAGAAGAAAGGACAAATAATAAAAAAGGGATACAACACACAAGGAATTTTATTGATGTGCTTGAGTAGATCTTAAAAAATACCATAATGCAGTCAGGCTACATAAACAGTAAAGAATGGGTCAGTGATTTATTTTTTTTAAATAACTATCATGCATGGTTACCTGTGCTGGCAACATGCTAGAGACAATCTTTAACAACACTTGCATTTTTTTCTGTATAACACCTCTTGGTTTGCGAACATTCACTTTATGTGTTGCCTTTCAGTCCACTGCACAAAGGGTATAGTTGTTCCATCTTCCCGCCTTGGGGGACTTTTTTCTGGAGAGCACTCAACCCAGTACTTGAAGGTTGGCTTTGGAGGACCATGGGGAGAGGGATCCATATGACTAACTAGGTGGCTAGAGTGCTCTGCCCCTCTCTGGAGCCTTGCACCCCATCAATCAGGGAAGAGACCCATTGTCTTCAGGAATATTACAATTTGATATACCCAGTGCACCTTTGTGTGTTTCACTTGCACTTTTTTTGTTGCACTTTGGAGTTTCCGTGTTCAGTTTGTGCACACCCACAGACGCGTGTATATATATTATATATAAAAAATAAGTATTTCAACACGTCGACCATTTTTCTAGGTAAATATATTTTTAAAGCTGCTATTGACTTGAAATTTACACCACATGTCAGTAGGGATGAGCCCGATTTTCGAGTCGAACCTAAGTTCGACTCGAACATCAGGTGTTCGCGGCAAATAGCAATTTGGGGTGTTCACAGCAAATTTGAAAGCCGCGGAACACCCTTTAAAAGTCTATGGGAGAAATCAAAAGTGCTCATTTTAAAGGCTTATATGCATGGTATTGTCATAAAAAGTATTTGGGGACCTGGGTCCTGCCCCAGGGGACATTTATCAATGCAAAAAAAAGTTTTAAAAAACAGCCATTATTTCGGGAGCAGTGATTTTAATAATGCTTACAGTGAAATAATAAAAGTGAAATGTTCCTTTAAATATCGTACCTGGGGGGTTTCTATAGTATGCCTGTAAAGTAGCGCATTTTTCCCGTGTTTAGAACAGTCCCTGCACAAAATGACATTTCTAAAAAGGAAAAAAAGTCATTTAAAACTACTAGCAGCTATAATGAATTGTATTAAAAAAAAAAATTGGGTGGGGGTCCCCCCAAATTCCATACCAGGCCCTTCAGGTCTGGTATGGATATTAAGGGGAACCCTGCGTCAATTTGTTTTAAAAAAAGGGCATAGGGCTCCCCCTCAAAATCCATACCAGACCATTCAGGTCTGGCATGAATTTTAAGGGGTACCCCCCGCCAAAATTTAAAAAAAAGTGGCATGGGGTCCCCCCAAAAATCCATACCAGACCCTTATCAGAGCATGCAACCTGGCAGGCTGCAGGAAAAGAGGGCAGGATGAGAGAGCACCCCCCCCCCTGAATTGTAACAGGCCACATGCCCTCAACCCCCCAAAAGCACCTTGTCCCCATGTTGATGGGGGCAAGGGCCTCATCCCCACAACCCTTGACCGGTGGTTGTGGGTTTCTGTGGGCGAGGGGCTTATCGGAATCTGGAAGCCCCCCAGATCCCGCCCCCCATTTGAAATTGTAACAGGTACATTGTACCCGTACCATTTCACAAAAAAAAAAAAAGTCAAGTGCCCCGACAATTCATTATAACCGCTAGTAGTCTTAAATGACTTTTTCCTTTAGAAATTTCATTTTGTGCAGGGACTTTTCTAAACAAGGGAGGGGGGGGTGTTCGGCTCATCCCTACATGTCGGTAACAACCCATGCAATCCATACAAAGAAACCAAATTAGTTCAGAAATAACAATACAATACTTATTTTTGCCACTGTATATACATATACACAATATTTTTCAGTTTGCTGATTTGAGATTGACAAGCAATCAATCAGATATAATGGTGATTTACATCAACTGCAAGGAGATCATATTAAAATTGCTTAGACCGAGCAGAAAAGTGCAGTTGCCTACCCCCCCCTCCCACCTCTTTTTGGATTTAATTGCTCAATAAACTACAACAAAGCTGTTCATGTATTGCCCAATTTCAACTTCACAACGGACTGAATTCTGATAGTCAATCAAACTCAAGGGTAGTAGACTGCTTAGCTTCTGATGATTACATTGAATTGCATTTCAGTGAACGGAAAATGGTTTAAATAGACTAAAAATAGCCGTGTGTATGGTCATTTTCACAGATCACGAGTCCAGACTTCAATTGCTGCATGCTTGTTCTGGATCTGTGACTTGAAAGCCAGGGAAAAATGGGTGCAGATGAGCTGCCCCAACTAAGCATCTAGCTTTCAACAAACATTCTACGCAGTGGACTACATTGCAGCTGGTCAAGTACAGTCAATCTTGATTGTCTGGAGGATAGCCAAACCCACAACTAAACAATGTGGCATGTGAGCACATTCCTGCCAAAACCTCTGCTTCATTTTACATTATCTCAATCTTTCCTTTTTTGGCAAAGCAATGACATCATCGCAGCACAAACTATTAATGGCCATGTTTAAGTTGGGCTGCAGCCATCAGAAAACTCTTAAGCGTTGCCTTCCATGCCGAATCATGTCAATTCTGCAATGAGAATGACAGTCACTTCTCACCTTTAGTTTGGCAGCCTTTACCATTAAAAACAAAAAATAAAACACAACAGACTATTAAGTGCTTGCTGAAGAGTGACAGTGTAGTCAAGCCTGACAACACGCCTCAGTGTTGACAAAAAGATGGCTTATGGACTTGTCCCACATGGATGTCTGTAGAGTCTGCTTGGCCTTAGTCATCAGCAAAGCTTTCAATGACCAGGTCCATTATTAGAATTATGTCACGATAATAGAAAATGTTTACACCATCACAAAACAATGTGTCTGGAGATGCGTGCTGAATCCCACTACACACGCACTCTGCTACATAAATCTGAAGATGTGGCAATATACATATCCTTAGGAAAACCATAGGGATTCCAAGAATTAAATACAAGCACACTGCATGCTTTTTAACGCTTCAAAGTGAGTATCTGCTCCTTCCACATCCTATATTATTATACACAATTTATATAGCGCCAACAGTTTACGCAGCGCTTTACAATGTAGAGGGGGGACAGCACAATTACAGTACAGTTCAATACAGAAGGGACAGGAGGGCATATAACAACATTATAAAACATTAATGGCTGGTGGGAGAATAATGGCTATACAGGAAAACCTTGGTTTAGGAGTAACTTTGACACAGTTTTGCAAGACAAGCAAAATGTTTTAATACATTTTGATTTCATATACAAGCGATGTCTTGATATACAAGTAGCATCACATCACAACTGAGTATAAAAGAGAAGATAGGCACCTCTAGGTGTAGCAATATGGTTACATTTAACCACATGCCGACCAGCCGCCGCAGTTGTACTCCGGCAGAACGGCACGGCTGGGCGAAACGGCGTTATGCAACGTCGCTTCGCCCTGTGGCCACTAGGAGACGCTTTAGAGGGGGATATGATTTCAATGTACAAATACCGTACTGGTGACCCCACAATAGGGATAAAACTTTTTCGCGGAAGGGAGTTTAACAAGACACGTGGCCACTCGTTAAAATTAGACGAAAAGAGGTTTAACCTTAAACTACGTAGAGGGTTCTTTACTGTAAGAGTGGCAAGGATGTGGAATTCCCTTCCACAGACGGTGGTCTCAGCAGGGAGCATCGATAGTTTCAAAAAACTACTAGAAAAGCACCTGAATGACCGCAACATACAGGGATATACAATGTAATACTGACATATAATCACACACATAGGTTGGACTTGATGGACTTGTGTCTTTTTTCAACCTCACCTACTATGTAACTATGTAAAGAGACAAGCCTTGGAACAATACTCACCATCTGACCAATAAGCCATGCTCTAAGAAAGTTTTGAGGTTTGGAAGAGTCATTCGTAAGTCCGGGGTCCCAAGTGAATGCTGATATCTTAACTGCAAAAGAGAATGATGTAAATATAAATAACATAAATCTAGGCACTGAAATCTTTGCTCCTTATAAATGTTTGTGGAGGTGGAACATTTCTTGGATCGTTATCAAACAGTAAGTTCCTGTTCACACTGGTGCAACTTCAAAAGTTGCACGATTTCAAGTACGACTTCACACACTCTGGCACTTAAATCACATCAAAATAGCGCAGGAACCTTTTTAAAGCAGCTGCAAATTTATGTTGCATGGACTGGAATGGGTGCCATTAAAATAAACTGGCTGTGACTTTGTGTGTCCAAAGTCACATGAGAAGTCTCCAGTGTGAACAGATATTTCATTGTTTTGTATTGTCTTCATATCGAACAACGTTGGTGGTGCTATTCAGCGAGGATACTGCGGCTTTTTGAGTGTAGTGGCAGGTCAGAAAGCTTTAACCATTAAAAAAAAAAAATCCTATATAGTGCTACTTGCACACCTAAAAGTCCAGGCATTTGGTCACAAAACCTCTGCTGAAGTAGAAGATTACCAGTCATTATCCAGTCAGAACATTTGCTTTTTCCTTTTGGCAGAGATCATAAAAGCATTTTGGTCATGTGATATTAACGTAGGAAGCCTTAACCAACATTTTCTCCTTTAAAAGTTAAGCATTTCTCATCTTTTATTATTCTTTAGTGATCATATGACATTAACACTAAGGCTGGGTTCACACTTATGCAAATTGGATGTGGGTTTCCCCGCATCCAACTTCAAATGACAGGAGTGTGTGAACTGCTCTCAATGGAGCCGGTTCACACGCATTTGCAAAGGGTCCTGTTCGTCTTTGGCTCCAAATCAGGTGCAAATTTAGGCACAAGTTTGGACCCAAATTGCACCTGAATCGGTGAACAGGGACACACCGGAACCCATGCTGCAAGCTGTGGCCGCAGCATGTGTGAACCTGGCCTAAAGCATAGCCTCTTTTTATGGGTTAAAATCCGTCTCTGGGCAATTTAATTTTCCATACCACTTTAGGGTACCTTTTTTTTCTTTTAAATTCGCTTTTTCCAAACATGGATGTATAGCTATACCAGTGATAGCGAACCTTGGCACTCCAGATGTTTTGGAACTACATTTCCCATGATGCTCATGCACTCTGCAGTGTGGTTGAGCATCATGGGAAATGTAGTTCCAAAACATCTGGGGTGCCATGGTTCGCCATCACTGAGCTATACTCTTCTGGACACCTCGGCAACTGAAAGAATACAGTTATACATTCACATTTATTTAATTTTTTTTATATGTAATTTTGACTATTGCCGATACTCCCATTCGATTCAAAACTTTGCGCCTTCTTGACCCCTTGGTTACTTTGAGAGGCGTTTCTTTTGTTTTTATATTATTCACTTGTACATTTTTTTTTACTTTTTTTGTAATAAAGCTACTGATTTTTTATATACATGTGGTGTCTCTGATGTTGAGCCGATAAAGTGCAATCCTTTGGTTGGGTTGGGTATATTTCCATCCTATACTTGTTTCCTTATCCTCGTCATTTTATGTGCAGACACCCTATGGAGGACTTAGGGGGAGATTTAGGGTACCTACGGGGCCTGCTTCGGTCACATTGAGAAAATCTTCATTAGGTATCAGTTTTACAGCAGCAGAATGAGCCAAATTCTTGTGAACCAGCAACTATCAAGTTTGCATTTCACAGTATTTGTAGTGGCTGACTTTTAATTTATTGGGGGAGCCTGGAACTCCTCAAACAGTTAATACCAAAGCCTGGAACCTTCGTCATTCCAGGTGGACGTCATATGACATCCTCCTGGAATGGGCTGCGCTGCGGCATGATCTGTCACCAGTTGTGTGGACCAAACACTGCCAATGACAGATCATTGTACCAGGCTACAGCCTATACCATGTGAATTGTCACCAGCTGTGTGGACCAAAAACAGCCAATCACTGTACAAGGCTGCTGCCGGTACCATGTGATCACTGTGACCAATCACAGAAGATCACATGACAATTGTAAACAATGGATGGCTTCCTTTCATACCATTCATTGTGTAATATTGTGTTGATCTCTGTGATTGGCCAGAGATCACATGGTACAGACAGGGCCAATCACAGCCCATCTATAACATGTGATTAGCTGTGGCTAAATCACAGCTAATCACATCCATACACACTGAGTCAGTTTCATTCATTAAAAATAGTTGCTTATAACAGTGAAATTCACTGTTTTCGGAACTTCTATTGTATTCCTGAATTAGATTGGTGTCAGGAGTTTGACTGCTCTAAATGCCAACATGTCAACTGCAGACATTTTAAAAACTTTTAAACAGTAAGATTAGACCTATAAGCTTGATATCTCTCCAAATTGCTTATAGCCACAATTGAGTTATTCCCTCCAGTTTAGGAGTACAATCTAACCAAAGCATTTCCAGGCTGATGGCACTCATATGGAACTGATAAAATGTTCCGAAGCATTTATTAGGGGTGTTAGAAGGCAGATTAAGAAGTTAGACAAAAGACATTCATGAACGCCCTGTGCTATGGAGTCAGTGACCAATGAAAGATATATGAAAGTCTGCAATGTTAACTCCAAAAACAGCATATTAAGGGAGACCTGAAACCAATTACTCTGCAAGAATAATCACCAAGAATTTTAAATAAATGCATATTCCATACAGCTTTACATACATAAAAGTGCCAAAGTATTTTATTTGAAGGCATTCCTTTAAGTATTAGTAAGAACGCAGGGTACTTCTGTCTAATACCCAGTTTGCTTTGGTATGT
This sequence comes from Lithobates clamitans, assembly GCA_037952925.1. Lineage (NCBI taxonomy): Eukaryota > Metazoa > Chordata > Amphibia > Anura > Ranidae > Lithobates > Lithobates clamitans. The sequence goes on from JBBGZY010001542.1 coordinate 2,620,297, forward strand.
TTTAGGTGTAGTGTGCTGAAAAAAAAATAATAAAATAAGATCTACATTCTGTATTTTTGATACCAATATATTTGGTTTCTGGCAAAACAAAAACTCAATTGGTAACGCATATAAAATGTAACTAAAACTAAAAAAAGTTCCTACAAAAACACAACGCATAGGAGTGAATGATTTGCAACTCAAATCAATGTAGAAAGTGACTTGAATAATGTCTAACGAATCGGTTTGGGCGAGGACATCGCTGCATCCCTGGACAGCTAAGTGTCCCTATAATAAAAGCCAGCAGCTACAATATTTGTAGCTGCCAACTTAAATTTGTGGGGGAGCCTGGAACTCCTCTTTAACCAGTTCTACCCGGCCTATTGTCAAATAACGACCGTGTGGAACCATTTGTGTGGAACCCACATGAAGTCCTCCTGAAATGGGCTGTGCTGCAGCACGATCGGTCACCAGCTGTGTGGACCAAACACAGCCAATCACTGTACAAGGCTGCTGCTGGTACCATGTGATCACTGTGACCAATCACAGAAGATCACATGACAATTGTAAACAATGGATGGCTTCCTTTCATGCCATTCATTGTGTACCATCGTGTTGATCTCTGCGAATGGCCAGTGATCACATGGTACAGACAAGGCCAATCACAGCCCATATGTAACATGCGATTAGCTGTGGCCAATCACAGCAATACAAACTGAATGTATCCGTTTCATTCAGTAAAAAATGGCTGCTTGTAACAGTGAAATTCACTTGCATAAACAAGCATAATGTGTTAAAAAAAACAAAACAAAACCTACTCACTTCCCCCAGAGTAGTACAATGTTTCTATGGTAACACTGTATTGCTCTGGTCACTGTGTGTTAAAAAAATGTATTAAAAAAAATTAAAAAGAATATTTAAAATTTTTTTTTTTTTTTTTTTTTACATACTGTCACCAGTGTTCCTGACCATCGCCACACCAGTTATAGGATGCTGTACTGCACTGGTGACACTATGTAAAAAAAAACAAGTTGTGAAAAATTGGATTTTATTTTAAATTTTGATTTCCCAAAATATTGTGGCTAAAAATTAAAACACCCCATGCCTCATACTAAATACCTTGGACTGTCTACATTCAAAAAAGGGGCAATTTAGGGGGTATTTGTACATTCCTGACATTTTGGGGCCTCGAGAAATGACATAGGCCGTCAGTACATCAGGATTGATACATTTTCAGATGAAGCACTGCTTCCTGTATACAGCGTTCCTACACTGCCCCTGTCCATTAAAAATGAATGGGCATCACTTCGGAAGCACAGCAACATGGGCACTTTTAATCCCTTGTTAACCCCTTCTTGGGGGTTAAAAGCGATCCACTAGCGGCTGAAAAGCGCAGCTTAAACAGTGGTAAAGCACCGCTAAAACTAGCGGCACTTTACCGTTAACGGACCCGTCGCCCCAGTGTGAAAGGGGTCTTAGCAAAAAATAAAAAACCCAGAGGTGATTAAATGTCACCAAAAGAAAGCTCTATTTGTGTGAAAAAAAAATTATAAAAATTTCATAAGGGTACAGTGTTGCATGTCCGCGCAATTGTCATTCAAAGTGCGACAGCGCTGAAAGCTGGCCTGGGCAGGAAGGGGGGTGAGAGTGCCCGGTATTGAAGTTGTTAAAAAGACCCTGACACCCAATGTACCAATATACCATTAATGTACTTCTGTAGCAGAAAAATAAAAGCTGTTGCACTTTTAAACCTGCTTTTAATTGTATATTTAACGGACCAAAAGGGAGCAAATAAGAGGTGGTCATTGTTAGGATTTATATATTCAACCCTGTGACAAATCTGGAAAATAGCTACTGCAAAAAAATAAAATAAATAAAACATAAAAATAAGGAAATGAGCATGGCAAGAGCTAAATTCAACAAGACAGCTTAATGAGCGCCCTTTTTAGGTCATGAAAAGTATTCTTCACAAAGTGTGCAGCAGACGAAAATGACATGATTAAACGATGCCTTGACCCATGTCATGAAGTCTCAGCCAAAGAATTCGCTTTGCTGTGTAATAATCTAATATGTCGGGAATCACTTTTCTCCTGCGAAGATAAATGGTTCCATGCTGAACATCAAGAGCAGAAAAGAGAAAGACTTGGCAAAAATACATTATATAGTCTTCGTACACAACAAATCTGTGAAAAGGCTGGATATTGTTTGAAGGCGTTCATTGAAAAACGGTTCCCAGAGACACTCCAGAGAACAGAAAAGATCTGCAAACCAGAAGGAACGGACATATATTTTCCTTGGCAGAGGAGAAGTTGAGCGAATGGGAAGATATCAAAACGGGCCGAGATAAAGAGATCCTGCACAACCTCTCAATCTGCACGGGGCTGATGAAGCCAGAAATAGTTTTTGACGCTGGATTTTTTTTTTTTAAGATGCAAGAATTTTGGGAATTAAAGGACTTTGACCCCATAATTCTACAACTAGATTTATCTTGTGTAAATATTAACCATTTGCCGACCAGGCTTTATCTGGAACTTTTTGTTTACAAGTTTAACTCTGTATTTTTTGCTAGAAAAATCTCAAACATTACTTTTTTTTTTTTTTTTTTAGCAGAGACCCTAGGAAATAAATAGGCAATCATTGCAATATTACACGGTATTTGCTCAGCGGTTTCGCAAAGGCAACTTTTTCTGAAAAAATACACTTTTATGGATAAAAAAAAAAAAAAAAAAAAAAAAATATGTACCCCAATTTTTTTTGTAGAAATGTGAAAGATGACGTGGCGCCGAGTAAATAGATACCCAACAGGTTACGCTTTAAAATTGCGCACGCTCATGGAATGGTGACAAGCTATGGTACTTAAAAATCTCCATAGGTGATGTTTTAAACACCTTCCCGTTTAGAAATACAGAGGAGGTCTTGTGATAGAATTATTGTGCTCGCTCTAGCGTTTGCGGCGATGCCTCACATGTGTGGAGTGAATACCAGTTACATATGATTTTACGTTCACAGTGGGATGGGGTCTCTTTAAAAAAATAAATTTGTTCTTATTTATTTTAATTTTTATTTATACACTGTCCCTTTATTTATTTTTATCACTTTTATTACTAGTACAAGGAATGTCAAAAGCCATAGCTCTTCTTTACCTTTAAAAGGCAAAAAGTCGCTCCTGTCCTCCAAGCCATATGCCCTGTACACACGGTCAGTCGGATTTTCCGCCGCAAAAAAGTGCGATCGGATTGTGTTGTCGGAAATTCCGATCGTGTGTGGGCTCCATCGGATTTTTTCCGTCGGAATTTCCGACACACAAAGTTTGAGAGCAGGCTATAAAATTTTCCGACAACAAAATCCGATCAGTTAAATTCCGATTGTATGTACACAGATCCGACGCACAAAGTGCCACACGTGCTCAGAATAAATTAAGAGACGAAAGCTATTGGCTATTGCCCTGTTTATAGTCCCGACGTACGTGTTTTACTTCACCGCGTTCAGAACGATCGGATTTTCCGACAACTTTGTGCGACCGTGTGTATGCAAGACAAGTTTGAGCCAACATCAGTCGGAAAAAATCCATGGATTTTGTTGTCGGAATGTCTGAACAATGTCTGACCGTGTGTACAGGGCAATAGAGGCGATCCAAAAAGTATCTATTCTTTTAACGACTCTCATGAATAATGAGAAGATTAGTATCCTCCACGACTCCCACTCTAAATCTCTTAAGGTGTGGGGCCCGTTGTGGTCTTACACCCTTCCAACCTTACATTCGACCAGCTTGGGACTCCCTTTATCTGATCTCCTCTGCCCCTTGGCCTGGGGGAACCTTCTCTTATTCTGCGCACCTTTTCTCTCTTCCTATTCTGTGATCTCCTCACTTCCCGCTTCCCCCTCTGCCATCTGACCATTCCCAACCCCCACTTTTAAATTTTTGTGAGTTTGGTTTTCTGATTTATTTCTCCCGGTTTTTGTGGACTGCTCCACACCCCAATCCCCGAGCAATACAGCTCAGACACCTTGTGTTGACCGGAGGGTTATTGCTGTTCGATAGTTCATCCCACAAAACACGTTCTATATGTGTATCTTATGTTGCACTGTTATGCTCACATCCCCTGGGCAGGATTGTTACAGCTATATCTTTTTAGTTTATTTCAATAAAAATATTGTACCAGAAAGAGTGTCTAATTTTTGATCCCCTATGGGAGCAGCTGGATAGTTTCTTGGGTGAACAGGGGGGAAAGGGTAAGCCCGTAAAGCACCGATACTTTGGAAGCCTTTCCAGCTGCTCGGGACAGTTTCATGAGAAAGCCAGCCGCAAAAAAAAAAAAAATACTGGGGTTATAGCTGATATGTTCAGCCGTAACCCTGATAAACCATTTGCAAACTGCAACGTATATATACGTATTGCAGTCGACAAGTTGTTAATAAATGACTTTTTTTCAGTATTTTGGCAGCATAACTTAAAATTACTTTATACAGTTTGTGAAAATATACCCCTTTCACTGCAAATGCTAAATGCTCGTTATGTCTAGGGGTGCAGGAACAGGCATTAATATTTACATTATAGCCCCCCTATCCCAACCTGGAGCTCTGGTCTTTGGGTGGTCCCTCTGTGTCATCACATACAATGCAGGGCTAATAACCTTATATTGTATGTGGAGACGGCATAAGTGAGACCCTGTCTAATGCACCTTAGAGAACAGGCTGTGGAGGACTGGTGGCACTGGGAGGGACACTGCAAAAAAAGAAACAAAAAAACTTGTATAAATAAAATAAAAATGAATAAATATAGGGTAGATAGGATGGACCACTTGGCCTTTTTATTGCGGTCACCCTTTGTTTTTATAACAAACAGCACTAGGGTTGTCGGTTCAAATCCCAGCCGTGACACTACCTGCCTGGAGTTTGCATGTGCTCATTGTACCAGCGTGGGTTTCCTCTGGGTACTCCGGTTTCCTCCCATGCTCTAAAGACACGCTGGTAGGTTAATTGGCTCATGTCTAAAAGGCCCTATCATGTGGATGTATGCATGTAAGTCGGGGTTTAGATTGTAAGTTCCTTGAGAGCAGGGACTAACATAATTCTATATAGCACCATCAATTTACGCAGTGCCATATATCTATCTAGAGATATCCATCTATCTAGAGATATCCATCTATATAGATATATAGATATAGATATAGATATAGATATAGAGAGAGAGAGAGAGAGAGAGAGAGAGACACACACAGACACAGAGAGGTAAATTGATAGTGCTATACAATTACCTGAAATAAATAAAAGTTCCTTTCTTTCTATATACGAAGTTAGTGAAGCAAGGGGTTCCCTGGCTCAGGACAGATTCAAGTCTTTGAAAGGGCTTGGTTTCAGGTCTCTAGGGTGGATGCCCCCAATGCGATGATGTTCACTTGTATACCAAAGTAACAGGCAGGAGGGTATGACAGATCAGATCAGCTGCAAAATTGCAGTTTTTGAGCAAAGTAAACCCTCTCAGAACTCAACAGCAATCCATGTGTTGGAGAATTAAAAAAAAGAATGGCTAATACTATGTTAAAAGGGATTGAGAATGCTCAATTTAAATGAAAATAACAAACGTGTCACACTAGCCCTGATCCACCTCTTCCCGGGGTCCCCGCTGGCACTCCTGGCTCCTCCCCCCACAAGTGTTCCCATAGCAACCTGCTTGCTATGGGGGCACTCGTGCGTGCTTGGTCCCATGCCACGCTCTGTGTGCTCATAAGACACTCAGTGTGGCTCACCCCTACTCCCTCCCCACTGGCTGTGATTGACAACAGCAGGACCCAATGAGGAGAAAGAGAGCCTCTGCTCTTATACATATCTCAGGATCAAGATTGGGCTTAGGTAAGTATAAAGGAGGGGCTGGGGGAGCTGCATGCATTCTCTCCATTAAGGTAAAAAAACAAAAAAAAAAAACCTTCTGCCTCTAAAACCACTTTAATCTTGGCAGGTAAAATAGCTCCTAAACACAATGTGTTTCACATAGGTACTGAGTGTGTTTAGCTAGGGGTGCCCTTTAGCAAATAGAATGATGGCTTTTCTTGAAGCTTTTACGATGTTCACGATGCTACACAAAACACTTATAGTTTTATTTCTTGTTTTTTCAAGTGAAAAGCACTTTCCCAAACAAAGTAACCACAAAGTCGTGGAAGGATAAACTAAAGGGGCTACAGATCCTCTCCGAGTGATAATATTACAATATACAGAAACGTTTCCAGACAGTATTATGGCCTGCGAGTATGGCTGCCAGGAACATGTGTCCTTCAGCTCCTCGAATGAAAAGAGCAGACTGTAGAATTTATACAGCGCATTAAGGCTGCCTTCATCCAGCCAAGGCTCCCATTTATGAGACATCTAGATGATGACAAGCTATGCGGTGCCAATAGTTTGTGAAGATGGTTCGTTTTTACGATTTTCTTTTAGCCACAAATAATCACCATTCTTGGAGATCATAAAAAGAGTTATAGATTACATGGAGGATGAAGAGTGCATTAAGCTGTCTCATTTAATTCAGAGCTTTCAGATCATATCGAGCACAATGTCTGATCAAAAAATGGTGACATGGACTGTGCCCCAATCTGCAGAGCAATCCATTTAATTAGATTACATTATGCAAGGAAGGTGGCAATGTTACTGGTTTAAAGAAAAAGTGCATATAGGATTAAAAAAAAAATAATAAAAGACCTCCAGACAAAATTACTTTAGTTTAACCACTTCGTATACGGCCAATTTCTGACACTTCTCTCTCTATATATATCTCTATATCTCTATATATCTCTATCTCTATCTCTATCTCTATCTCTATCTCTATCTCTATCTCTATCTCTATATCTCTATCTCTATATCTCTATCTCTATCTCTATCTCTATCTCTATCTCTATCTCTATCTCTATCTCTATCTCTATCTCTATCTCTATCTCTATCTCTATCTCTATCTCTATCTCTATCTCTATCTCTATCTCTATCTCTATATACACACACACACATACACACACACACACACAGAGTGCCTTGCAAAAGTATTCACACCCCTTGGCTTTTTACCCATTTTGTTACATTACAGCCTACTTCAGTTTAATGTTTTTTTTTAAATCTGAATTATATGTGATGGATCAGAACACAATAGTCTAAGTTGGTGAAAATATATACATAAAACTTTTTTCAGAAATCAAAAACCGATAATTGGCATGTGCATATGTATTAACCCCCTTTGTTATGAAGCCCATAAAAAGTTCTGGTGTAACCAATTACCTTCAGAAGTCACATAATTCGTGAAATGATGTCCACCTGTGTGCAATCTAAGTGTCACATAATCAATCATTCATAATCAAGTCATTACATATACACACCTTTTTGAAAGGCCCCAGAGGCTGCAACACCTAAGCAAGAGGCACCACTAACCAAACACTGCCACAAAGGCCAAGGAACTCTCCAAACAAGTAAGGGACAATGTTGTTGAGAAGTACAAGTCAGGGTTAGGTTATAAAAAAATATCCAAATCTTTGATGATCCCTAGGAGCACCATCAAATCTATCATAACCAAATGGAAAGAAAATGGCACAACAGAAAACCTTCCAAGAGACGGCCGTGTGACAAAACTCACGGACCGGGCAAGGAGGGCATTAATCAGAGAGGCAGCACAGAGACCTAAGGTAACCCTGGAGGAGCTGCAGAGTTCCACAGCAGAGACTGGAGTATCTGTACATAGGACAACAATAAGCCGTACGCTCCATAGAGTTGGGCTTTATGGCAGAGTGGCCAGAAGAAAACCATTACTTTCAGCAAAAAACAAAATGGCACGTTTTGAGTTTGTGAAAAGGCACGTGGGAGACTCCCAAAATGTATGGAGGAAGGTGCTCTGGTCTGATGAGACTAAAATTTAACTTTTTGGCCATCAAAGAAAACGCTATGTCTGGCGCAAACCCAACACATCACATCACCCAAAGAACACCATCCCCACTGTGAAACATGGTGGTGGCAGCATCATGCTGTGGGGATGTTTTTCAGCAGTCGGGACTGGGAAACTGGTCAGAGTTGAGGAAAAGATGGATGATGCTAAATACAGAGATATTCTTGAGCAAAACCTGTACCACTCTGTGTGTGATTTGAGGATAGGACGGAGGTTCACCTTCCAGCAGGACAATGACTCCAAACACACTGCTAAAGCAACACTTGAGTGGTTTAAGGGGAAACATGTAAAATGTGTTGGAATGGCCTAGTCAAAGCCCAGACCTCAATCCAATAGAAAATCTGTGGTCAGACTTAATCCTCCAACAATCCATGTTAATTCCAGGTTGTGAGGCAACAAAACACGAAAAATGCCAAGGGGGGTGAATACTTTTGCAAGGCATTCTATACTCGTTCCGCAAACTGTTGCCACCATATAAAGTAGATTCTGTATAATAATAATCATTTTATTTGTCTTTGCACCTCTATTAGCATATATCTCAATACGGTTACATATTCCTTGTCAAGTGGGCAAAAAGGTGTGGCTTATAATTTAAATGTTCTTTCTCCCAATTTTAGATTTCAATAATCAGTGGTTCTGTAGTCAACAATTCACAATCTCTCCATTATAAAGATAAATCCAAATTGTTTTTTTCTTTCTTTCTCTATTTTAATGATTGTGAAACCAACCTATATGTACTCATTTATTTTCCTGACCTGACAATCCACACAGATATATGGCGCCAGATAAAAACTAGGAGAGAGTTGGGGATAAAAATAGGATACAGAATTGCTCAACTGGAAGGACTGAGGTTTGACAAGAAGGGAAAGGTAAATATTTAAAGTGTATGTGCCGGATAGAAATCTTTATTATCTACATATGTTAAATCAAGTCATTTTACAGCCCATCGACTCTCCCAAGAATGTCGCAATTCTCGTCTATATTCTTTCATTTTTCTTCAGGGAGAAGTGTAAAGAAAATAATTTGTAGCAGAGGAAATTTGAGGCCAGCAAAGCTGAACTGTATTGGAAAAGTTATGTCAAAGAAAAGCTACAAAAATTATAATGGCTCTGCTAACAATGCAAGCATATCCTTAAATTGAGAGGTGCCAGGTAAGGTGGTGAGGATAGGACCCGATAGAAGGTTAAAAATGTATAAGATATATCATAGTTCTAATTCCCACATTTATGTAGTATTGATGTATTCCCTGAACTACACAAAATACATAGAATCAATCACTCTCATACAGTGAGGGGTAAAAAAAGTATTTGATCCCCTGCTAATTTTGTACATTTGCCCACTGACAAAGAAATGATCAGTCTATAATTTTAATGGTAGGTTTATTTTAACCGTGAAAGGCAGAACAAAAAAAAAAATACCCAGAAAAACGCATTTCAAAAAAGTTATAAATTAATTTGCATTTTAATGAGTGAAATAAGTATATGATCCCTTATCAATCAGCAAGATTTCTGGCTCGCAGGTGTCGTCTATACAGATAACGAGCAGAGATTAGGAGCACTCTCTTAAAGGAAGTGCTCCTAATCTCAGCTTGTTACCTGTATAAAAGACCCCTGTCCACAGAAGCCGTCAGATTCCAATCTCTCCACCATGGCCAAGACCAAAGAGTTGTCCAAAGATCTCAGGGACAAGATTGTAGACCTACACAAGGCTGGAATGGGCTACAAGACCATCGCCACGCAGCTTGGTGAGAGGGTGACAACAGTTGGTGCGATTATTCGCAAAATGGAAGAAACACAAAATAACTCAATCTGGGGCTCCATGCAAGATCTTACCTCGTGGAGTTTCAATGATAATGAGAACGGTGAGGAATCAGCCCAGAACTACACAGGAGAATATGGTCAATGATCTCAAGGCAGCTGGGACCATAGTCACCAAGAAAACAATTGGTAACACACTACACCATTAAGGAATCCTGCAGCACCCACAAGGTCCCCCTGCTCAAGAAAGCACATGTACAGACCCATCTGAAGTTTGCTAACGAACATCTTAATGTTTCAGAGGAGAACTGGGTGAAAGTGTTGTGGTCAGATGAGACCAAAATCAAGCTCTTTGGCATCAACTCAACTCGCTGTGTTTGGAGGAGGAGGAGGAATGCTGCCTGCTTTGGGTGTTTTTTTCTCCTAAGGGCACAGGACAACTTCACCGCATCAAAGGGACGATGGATGGGATCATGTACCATCAAATCTGGGGTGAGAACCTCCTTCCCTCAGCCAGGGCATTGAAAATGGGTCGTGGATGGGTATTCCAGCATGACAATGATCCAAAGCACACGGCCAAGGCAACAAAGGAGTGGCTCAAGAAGAAGCACATTAAGGTCCTGGAGTGGCCTAGCCAGTCTCCAGACCTTAATCCCATAGAAAATATGTGGCAGGAGCTGAAAGTGAGTTACCAAACGTCAGCCTCAAAACCTTAATAACATGGAGAGGATCTGGAAAGAGGAGTGGGACAAAATCTCTCCTCAGATGTGTGCAAACCTGGTGGCCATCTACAAGAAACGTCCAACCCTTTGTGATTGCCAACAAAGGTTTTGTCACCAAGTACTGAGTAATGTTTTGCGAAGAGATCAAATACTTATTTCACTCCTTAAAATGCAAATCAAATTTATAACTTTTTTAAAATGCGTTTTTCTGGAAATTTTTGTTATTTTTGTCTCTCACTGTTAAGATAAACCCACCATTAAAATTATAGACTGATCATTTCTTTGTCAGTGGGCAAATGTACAAAATCAGCAGGGGGTCAAATACTTGTTTCCCCTCACTGTAAGTCCATCAGAGCTCACATTTTAAAACTCCTTCCACAAACATTCACCCCACGGTCAGTTGTGGTGAAAAGTCAATTTACCAATCGCATTTTTTTCACAGCTTTAGAAGAACATCAGATCAGTAAGGGGGGGAACTGCTGAAATCATGACTAAAAAACATTTATACATTCCTTTAAAGGATAAGTTCACCTTTCATAACATCTTACATCCATATTTAGGGTATAACCTGTAACAAACAGACCGGGGATCTTCTCTTCCCCGCTAGCGATCTCGATTTAAAAAAAAAAAAAAACGTGGTCGAGCCGGCTGCGTCACTTATTCAGTCTTCTGTGAATAGAAAACTACAGGGTCCAGCAGCCTTTGGGGCTGTCGGCTAGTAGTTTTCAATAAGCTACCATGGCGCTGTGAGTGATATGGTAGTTCATTGAGTTTTCCTGTCAGAATGTATCGGCTTCGTTGTACGAGGAAGCAGAGGACAATGACAGATCTGCAGGAGACCTGCATGGAATCAGCGATCTGCCGATTGCTTGTGCGGTGCTTTACAGGCCCCTAAAACAAATACAAAAAATGAACAAATTTTCTACCTGCAAAAAAAATGTGCATTTCTAATTTTTTTGTTAAAAGGTGAACTTATCCTTTAAACATGTAACAAACGGCATTCAAACCACCCCCTCTATTAATAACTATGACCAATTTCCAAATCTAAATCATTGTTCTGTATTTTTAAAGTGGGGTACACATTATGAAAAAAATAGGGCGAACGATCGTCCGATTTTCCTTGCGGTTTCACAGCAAATCAGAACCGATGAAAGAAATTTCAAAGTATAGACCCAAATCCAATTGAGAATCTGTGGCAAGACTTGAAAATTGCTATGACAGATGCTCTCCATCCAATCTGACAGAACTTGAGCTATTTTGCAAAGAAGAATGGGCAAAAATGTCACTCTCTAGATGTGCAAAGCTGGTAGAGACATCCCCAAAAAGACTTGCAGCTGTAATTGCAGTGAAAGGCGGTTCTACAAAGTATTGGGGGGGGGGGCTGAATACAAATGTACCCCACACATTTCACATTTTTTTGTAAAATATTTTGAAAACCATTTCTCATCATTTTCCTTCCACTTCACAATTATGTGCCACTTTGTGTTGGTCTATCACATAAAATCCCAATAAAATACATTTACGTTTTTGGTTGCAACATGACAAAATGTGGAAAATTTCAAGAGTTTTTTTTTTTTTTTATACTTTTTCAAGGCACTGTAATTTTATCCACGTGTATTACAGTTTTGAAAACCTTGTCCTCACACATTATAAATGTACATGGGGGGGAGGGGTCGCCCATATCAGCTCCTTACATATGCAGACTCTGGTAGACTTGCATTGATGTAAGAAGATCAGGTAGCAGACAGAATCGGATTGTAATTTGGTAATAACAACCTTGTCATTTGTTTGAAGTGTGAAATTTACCAACAATCTCTTTACTCCTAAAACCAGCATCTCTTTTTGGGGCAGGGAATGGTGCTAAGTGGTCTATGTACAGTCCTTGGCACTACGTGAAAAGGATGAAATAAACACATGAAGTACTTAGGGATTTTATTTTTGAATGGCTGCACGACTTAATCTCCCTGATGCAGCTCTGGTAAGCTGAGGTCAGAGCTTAATTTTTATAACCTTGGAAGCTCCAACACAACATTCCTGCAGCGGGGTTCGAGGAAAGGTTACTCCAAGCGTCTGGTGAGCCTGCAGTACAGGTGTAGGGATCCCATTACGCTCCAATGAACGGGAACCCGACACAAGTCAACCACCTGAGACTAACGATTTTTTTTTTTTCCCCCCTTCAACCCTCATTGACAAAGTATCAGGTTGTGCTGAGAAACAGAAAGAGTCCAATATAAATACGGTTTGTCAAAATCTTCAGGGTGATGGTATGGGGGAGAGCTGGAGGCACCTCCGTTTAAAGCCGACAATTCTGGGAATAAATGACCTCACTAGATGATTAAACCACAGAACCTAGAAGGTCATTATACGAGTCCAGACGCACAGGATGAGGTGACGTGGTAAAGGTTACTGCCTATATTTTACAAGGCTGGAAAGATAGCTTACTATGAGGACCAGACTCAATGGCAAAAAAAAAATAAATAAATGAAACGCGACGACTCGCACAACTTGAAGTGTACAGGCAGGGTGCTTTTTGGCTCAATAACAAAAAAGCTAAAGCAAAAAACAAAAAAAACAAAACAGCAGCCATTCGGGGCAAATCATTAATGTAAACTCAGAAAAGTATTACTAGTGCCAAATTTATGCAGAAATCAATTCGGCAGAATAAAAAAAAAGCGAGGAGTTTTGATTTCCCCGTAAAATTTATTTCTTGGGCGTTTACTGACCGCATCAGCCCCGGAAGAATTTACCCCCTTCCTGACCAGAGCACTTTTTGCGAAACGGCACTGCGTCGCTTTAACTGACAATTGCGCGGTCGTGTGACGTTGCACCCAAACAAAAAAGAGCGACAATTTTGAAAAAAAAAAAAAAGAAATATTTTTTACTTTTTGCTATAATAAATATCCCCAAAAAATATATAAAATTTCAAATTTCTTTCTCAGTTTAGATCGATATGTATTCTTCTACATATTTTTGGTTAGGGGATAGATTTATGGAATGTTTATTAATTTTTTTAAATTTTTTTTTATTAGTAATGGCAGCGATCTGCGATTTTTATTGTGACTGCGATATTATGGCGGACACATCGGACACTTTTGACAATATTTTGGGACCATTGTCATTTATACAGCGATCAGTGCTATAAAAATGCACTATTTACTGTATACATGACACTGGCAGGGAAGGGGTTAACAGCTAGGGGGCGATAAAGGGGTTAAGTGTGTCCTAGGGAGTGATTCTAACTGTGGGGGGGGGATGGGCTACCACTGACATGACAGCGATCACTGCTCCCGCTGACAGGGATCAGTAGATCTCTGTCATGTCACTAGGCAGAACGGGGAAATGCCTTGTTTACATAGGCATCTACCCGGACCGCTCCATGACACCGGCAGACATCACGTCCGCGGGACCCACGGGCACGGAGTATGCGGCGGCGCGTGCGCCCACAATGTCACGTCTTAAAGGGGACGTGCGTGTACGCCTGTTTGCGCAGCTGTGCCATTGTGCCGATGTATATTGCTGTGCACTGGTCAGCAAGCGGTTAAGGGAATAGAAGTAATTCTGACACAGTCGGGTTATGTTGCCTACAGGTGATTGGATACTGGTAAACAAAGCTGTAAAGACAGCCAGGTATAACCCCTCCCATTCCCAGCATGCTCCAGTGTTGTGGAAAAACAATATTACACACCTCCGGGGCGGCCGCGGTCCAGATTGCAGAAGGGTGCTGTGCGTCTTCTGGTCCATTCCTGGCAAAAATTCAGACCAGATTTGCACCAAAAACAGTGAACATAGACGCACCGGACCGCCTGCTGGGACACACGGCTGTAGCTAGTGTGAACACAGCCTTAGGGAGGTAGTAAAATCGACAGTACAAGCTGTACACACATCAATATGGCCAACAATAAATGTAATTGTCGAAAGAGCATTTGTGGAGATTATAGCTAAACTTTTCTCCTGATAGAGGATGAAAAATGGTGCCTTAGAAAGGATATCCCCTTAGAGTGTGAAATACCTGAGCTATGTTTTTGTTGAGAAGGTATACTCCGTAGTCAAACTGCAGCTTTTCACCTCCTTTGGGATACAAAGGAAACCTGTAAAACCAAAACAGAGGAAGTGGTGAAAAAGTTATAAATCTGCATTAAGTAAAATATATTCTAGGCAAACGTTTCAAATAGTTATGAGGCTATGAGAGTACACCAGCAGATAACTCTCAAAATACACTAAATGGCTAAGGGCCAGTACACATCAGATGCAGTTCTGTGCGCTTTTTTTCTGCACTAAAAATGCATGCAGTCTTTTCCATGTATTCCAATGTCTCTAGTTCACACCAATGCAGTCAATTTCTGGTCAGTTTCTGCACCGGAAACTGGAGCTGACTGCACTGGTGTGAACTAGATCAGTGGTCATTAACCCCTGTCCTCAGGGCCCACTAACAGGCCAGGTTTGCAAGATAACTGAAATACATCACAGGTGATATCATTTGCTGCTCAGTGATTGCAGTATTTTAGTCTGCATCTCCCTAAGGTAATACATAAAACCTGGCCTGTTAGTGGGCCCTGAGGACAGGGTTGATGAACACTGAACTAGAGCCATTGGAATACATGGAAAAAAACACTGTGCATGCATTTTTAGGGCCAGATCACCACAAAAATGCACTCATATGCTCTAGATCAGTTTTTGCTTACAGTTCACACCACACGCAGTTCGTGTGTTTTTGATACAATTTGCTAGGTTCCAGTACAGTTCTGTGCAGAAAAAAATGCAGCACGCTCTACATTTTTTTTTCTGCATCGAAAACTAATTGCATGGTGTGAAGGAGAACCAATGGAATACACGGAAAACACTGCATGCCTTTTTTTTAGTGCAGAAAAAAAAGCGCAAGGAACTGCATCTGATGTGAACTAGCACTAAAAGTTTACAGAAACCTGACTATCACATACATTATATTGCCAAAGGTATTAGGACACCCCTCCAAATCATTGGATTCAGGTGTTTCAATCACCTCCATGGCCACAGGTGTATACAATCAAGCACCTAGGCACGCAGATGGCGTCTACAAACATTTGTGAAAGAATGGGTCACTCTCAGGAGCTCAGCGAATTCAAACGCGGTACTGTGATAGGTTGCCGTCAGCTGTGCAATAAGTCCATCCGTGAAATGTCCTTGTTACTATGTATTCCACGGTCAACTGTTAGTGGTATTAGAACAAAGTGGAAACAACTGGGAACAACAGCAAATTGGCCACAAAGTGGTAGGCCACATAAAATGACAGTCAGTGCATGCTGAAACTCAGTGCGCAGAAGTCACCAACTGTCTGCAGAGTCAATAGCTACAGACCTCCAAACTGTGTGGCCTTCAGATTAGCACAACAGTGAGCTTCATGGAATGGGGTTTCCATGGCCAAGCAGCTGCATTTACATTGCCTTACATCACCAATCAGCAATTTGCATTGCCTTACATCACCAGGTGCAATGCAAAGTGTTGGATGAAATGGTATAAAGCGCGCCACCATTGGACTCTAGATCAGTGGAGATGTGTTCTCTGAAGTGACAAATCATTTCTGCAATCCGATAGATGTGTCTGGGTTTGGTGGTTGCCAGAACAGTACTTGCCTGACTGCATTGTGCAAAGTGTAAAGTTTGGTGGGGGGGGGGGGGGGGGATATGGTGTAGGGGTTGGGTTTGTCCCCTTCGTTTCAGTGAAGGGAACCTTGAACACGTCAGCATACCAAGACATTTTAGACAATTTCATGCTCCCAACTTTGTAGGAACAGTTTGGGGATGGCCCCTTCCTATTCAAACATGACAAAGCAAGGTCCATAAAGACATGAATAAGTGAGTTTGGGGTGGAGGAACTTGACTGGCCTGCACAGTCCTGAAGACCTCAACCCGATAGAACACCTTTGGGATGAATTAGAGCGGAGACTGAGATCCAGGCCTTCTCGTCGAACATCAGTGCCTGACCTCACAAATGCGCTTCTGGAAGAATGGTCAAACATTCCCATAGACACACTCCTAAACCTTGTGGACAGCCTTCCCAGAAGAATTGAATATGTTATAGCTGCAAAGGGTGGGCCAACTCAATATTGGGACTAAGACTGGGATGTCATTAAAGTTCATGTGTAAAGGCAGGAGTCTCAATATTTTTGTCAATTTAGTGTATATAGGAGCTTGTCGGACATCTAATTTACAAACCTTGGGGATTAAGATGGAGTTGCCCCCCTTTGAAGCAACAACAAGCTCCATCCTTTTGGGAAGGCTTTCCACATGTTGGAGTGCACCTATGAGAATTGGTGCCCCTTCAACCAAAAGAGCATTTGTGAGATCAGATACTGATGTAGAGCGAGAAAACCTGGCTCACAATCACAATTGGTATTACAACTCATTCCAAAGATGTTCAATAGGGTGAAAGGGCTCTGTACAGGCCATTGAGTTCCTCGACATCAAACTGCTCAAACCACAACCATGTTACTTCCAAAACAGAGCTTTTAAGTTATACTTTAGTATAGAGGTTTCTTTACGAAAGTGGACAACCTCTTTCAGCAGATCACTGGATATACCTGTAAGATATATGGGAGAGCCCAAAAGGTAGCTGCATTCAATGTCTGGTGATGTTTAGTAGTTTCAAGATGACCACAGGTAGACTTTTTACAATCCCCACGTTTTCCCCATTTATGGCATATCAATCAGAGCAAATGCAAGAAACTAACATCCAATTTCGATTTACGCTCCTATATCAGTTATCTAACCTCATCTTACCTGCACAGTATAGCGGCACTGCTAAAATACTTATAGGTTTGTCGTAAGCTAGTTCGACTTTTACTGTCACGTTAAACTGCAAAGGATCTATGCTTCATAAACTGCCCGTCATACTTCGGCAGGGTTATAGGAATCAGAGCATCTCTATACTGATGCCAAAGTGGTTATAAAGAGGGACTTGTGAGGAGGCCTCGCTCCAGAGAGCGCTCTTATATGTTCACAAAGAAGAAAACTCTACTGTGCTCTCAGCCACCTGCCATTCAAACAGGCTTGGAAAAGAAAACTTTAACAACTTTCAGCTGGATTTAATTGTGCATGAAACATGTGGCTTAAATCCTACATTTCTGCTAATCAGTAATTTGCCCTTCCACCAGCAAATTATATCATTTTATTTTATTTTTTTTTGATAATTCATTCAAGGCAAGACGGGGCAATACAGAAAACACATGAATGTTAATAGTCAAATATCAAAAAGATTTTGAATGTGTTTATTGTTACCATAGCTAGGGAGATGGAACTTCTTAAATTCTCTGGATTTTTACATTTCTTCTTAGAATAAGTTTTTGTTGGATTAAAAGAATACCATGATGGAAAGACAATGCAAAAGGTAATCGACTATCAAAAGTACATCACAATGTTACACAAAGATTTTGGGTGTTGCTCCATAGCAGTGGTCACTAAACTGTGGGCCAGAGGCCAGATGTGGTCCTTTGCTCGTCTTTAACTGGCCCTTGAGGCACTATTCCTATTACTTACCCCAACAATGGGGCACCCCCCCCCCTCCCACCAGCGATGGGCACACCCCCACACCTCCCCCCCCACCCCCCCCCGACACCAGCAATGGAGCACTCCCAATGGGCACTCTTCCTATTACTTATCCCCAACAATGGGGCACTCCCCCCCCCTCCCCCCACTGACACCAGTGATGGGGCACTCTCCTCCCCCCCAACTGACACCAGCAATGGGGTACTTCGCCACCCCCACAACATCAGCAATGGGCACACCCCACGCCTCCCTGACACCAGCAATAGAGCACTCCCAATGGGCACTATTCCCTAATACTTATCCCCAACAATGGGGCACTCCCCCCCCACCCCCCACTAACACCCAGCGATGGGGCACTCTCCCCCCCAACTGACACCAGCAATGGGGTACTTCCCCACCCCCACAACACCAGAAATGGGGCACTACCCCACCCCCCCGAAGGGGCACTCCCCACACCAGCAATGGAGCACTCCCAATGGGCACTATTCCTATTACTTACCCCCAACAATGGGGCACCACCCCACTGACACCAGCGATGGGACACTTCCCCTTCCCCCCAACTGACACCAGCGATGGGGCAATTCCCCACCCCCACAACACAAGCGAAGGGACCCCCCCCCCCGACACCAGCAAATGGACACTCCCGCCTCCCCCCGGCACCAGGGCACCCCCCCCACCCCGACACCAGCAATGGAGCACTCCCGCCTACCCCCAGCACCAGGGCACTCCCCCCACCCCGACACCAGCAATGGAGCACTCCCGCCTACCCCCGGCACCAGGGCACTAACCCCCCCCCCTCCCGACACCAGCGATGGGGCAATCTCCTCCCCCACTGAAGCCAGCAATGGGGCAATCTCCTCCCACTGACACTAGCGATGGAGCACCTTTCCTCCAACTGACACCATCTATAAGGCACTTCTCCTCCACTGATAAATAATGGAGCACTACTAAATAATACTAATACAAAATAATGGAGCACTACTCCGCCCACGGATAACAAACGGGGCACTACTCCTCCTGAAAATCCGCCACAGAGACCACTTTTTTCTGAAACCAGACCGCTCACTGAAGAGGATACCGGGGTTATGGCAGCTAGCTGCTGCCATAACAACGATATCCCTCTTCAAAGTACCAACGTATATCCAAAGGCGGTCTTTTTTTAATTTTGTACATGTGACCAGCAGAAGACTAGAAGCTCCTCCTGACACTGTTTCCCTGCAGACAGGCTGGGGAAGATCTGAGTCATGCGATAGTTATATATCGATGAGGAAAAGGTACTTAGATGATTTTTTTTAATTAAAATAATTACAGTGCCATCATCCACATACAGAAAGAGAATGGATAATGTAAAGTAAACAGTGTGTGTTTAGTGTCACTTTAAGTATTCTATTAACCACTTCCATACCAGGGCATTTTCACCCCCTTCCTGCCCAAGCCAATTTTCAGCGCCATCACACTTTGAATAACAATTGCGCGGTCATACAACACTGTACCCAAATGAAATTTTTATCATTTTTTCCCCACTAATAGAGCTTTCTTTTGGTGTATTTGATCACCTCTGCGTTTTTTTATTTCTTGCGCTATAAACAAAACAAGAGTGACAAGTTTAAAAAAAAAAAAAAACAAAAAAAACAATATTTTTTACTTTTTTGCTATAATAAATATCCATTTTTTAAAAAAAAATTTTTTAAACAAATTTTTTCCTCAGTTTGGGCAGATATTTTTTTACCAAAAATATGTAGAAGAATACATATCGCAATAAGCGTATATTTATTGGTTATAAGTTATAGCGTCTACAAAATAAGGGGATAGATTTATAGCATCTATATTATTATTTTTTTTTACTAGTAATGGCGGCGATCTGCGGTTTTTTATCGTGACTGCGATATTGCGGCGGACACATCGGACACTTTTGACACATTTTTGGGACCATTCACATTTATACAGCGATCCGTGCTATAAAAATGCATTGATTACTGTATAAACGTGACTGGCAATGAAGGGGGTTAACCAGGAGGGGGCGCTGTAGGGTTAATCGTGTTCCTAGGGAGTGATTCTAACTGTGGAGGGAGGGGACTCACAAGGGGAGGAGACCGATCGGTGTTCCTCTGTACAAGGAACACACTATCGGTCTCCTCCCATCTGACAGGACGTGGATCTGTGTGTTTACACACACAGATCCACGGTCCTGCTCGGTTACCGGGCACTCGCCCCGGGACCCGAGTGACGCGGCGGGCGTGTGCGCGCGCCCCCTGGGGGACCTGGAAGGGCCGCCGCTCATATGACAGGCTGCACTGTCCTGCCGTCAAATGACGGTGGGCGGGCAGCAAGTGGTTAATTTTGAAACAGGAATACCTTAAATAAAAAAAAACATAAAAAAACCTCTCTTCTGAGCTTTCTCATGTCATAACCATGTAATTTAGGGCTACTAGCGTAAGCTGGGTACACACTATACAACTTTTGTTGTTAGATTTACCTTCAGCTGTGTAGTGCAAGGGCCTTATACATTGAAAGGGTTTAGGTTTGACCTCATATTATATGGTTTTGTAAATCTACAAGAAAAAAATCTAAAGGGAATTGTATAGTGTGTATCCAGCTTTACTCTTAAGAATGTACAAGCCCTGCAAGCCTGCTTCCTTCTCATGGTCACCAGGGCTCACTCACCTGGCTCCTTCGGGAGTCTGGGACAACTGTAGGGCCATTAAGAATGGAGGGTTTATCGATCTCTTGTAGGCTGAATAAACCAAGTAGCCCTCAGCTCTGTGCACTTTCAGAGTTGTCAGAATCCGACCACCAGAGGCCAGGTAAGCTGCAAGTTGGACGGTGTCCCCAGGTTACAACTTTTTTTTTTTTTTTGAGAAAGTGATTGGTCTTGGCTACATAATTTAAACCACTTTAAATATCTGTTTTATCTATCTATTCAATAACCACCAGTTGCTCCTGGCTCCAGTCATGTTCTTGACAAGATCAACCACCACTACCTGCATGGAGTTTGTATGTTCTCCCCCGTGCCTGCATGGGTTTCCTCCCACACTCCAAAGACATGCTGGTAGGTTAATTAGTTCCTCTCTACATTGGCCCTAGAATGTGTATTTATGAATGCGAGTTGGGGACCTTAGACTGTAAGTTCCTTGAGGGCAGGGACAGATGGGAATGTACAATATACACTCACCGGCCACTTTATTATTTAGGTACAGCTTGCTAGTAAGGGTTGGACCCCCCTTGCCTTCAGAACTGCCTTAATTCTTCGTGGCATAGACTCAACAAGGTGTTGGAAACGTTCCTCAGATTTTGGTCCATATTGATAGGATAGCATCACACAAGTGGTGCAGATTTGTTGGCTGCACATCCATAATGCGAATCTCCC